>CM053566.1:50565922-50751645 GCA_028646485.1 Cryptoprocta ferox | reverse complement strand
TCCCTGTGATGTATTCATTCCATAACTGGAAGCCCGTGTCTCTTACTTACCCATTTTGTCCATACCCCTTTGGCAACCATCAGTTTATTCTCTGTATTTCTTCCTTGTTTATTTACTTGTTTTGTTTTTTAGATTCCACATATAAGTGAAATCATATGGTATTTGTCTTTCTCTGTCTGACTTTTTTCACTTAGCATAATATGCCCTAGATCCATCTATGTTGTCACAAATGTCACGATCTCATTCTTTTTTATGGCTGAATCATATTCTATTATACACACACACACACATATACATATACCACATCTTCTTTATCCACTTACCTATCAACAGACACTTAGGATGCTTCCATATCTTTTTGTTAAACATTTTTTAATGTTTATTTATTTTTGAGAGACAGAGCATGAGCAGGAGAGTGGCAGAGAGAGAGGGAAACACAGAATCAGAAGCAGGCTCCAGGCTCTGAGCTGTCAGCACAGAGCCCAATGCGGGGGCTCAAACGCAGGAGCAGCAAGATCATGACCTGGGCTGAAGTCTGACGCTTAACCAACTGAGCCACCCAGGTGCCCCAAATAATATCTTTTATATATGAAGAATTCCTATAAGTTGGCAAGAGACTTCCCAAAGAAAATGGACAAATGGCATAAGTACATTATGCATAGATTAATAAATCCAATGACTAATAAATGCATAAATAAATATTAAGCCCAAATTCTAACTAAAATATGCAAATAAAAATAACTACATACCAGATATTATTTTTCACGTATAAAATGAGGAAAGATTATTAAGAAAAATAATGCTTATCACTGGAGGTGCTGTAGTTGACTAGGGAGTCTCATAGACTACTTTCTGTGATCATATAAATTGGTACAACCTTTTTTGGTTCATTGCTTTTATGAACATATAATTGTAAGAAAATTTATTAGGAAAAGAACTTTGACCTCATGGACTAACTGAAAGGGTGAGATTTAAAAAAAAAATTTCAGATATATTTGAAAGTCTGTCTCCTCCAATCTAAAACTTACTTGCTACCCTTTCTTTCTAGAGATGACTATTATTCTCAAGTGGATGTAACATTCTTACCATTGTGCTTGCTTACTTTTACTGTTTATACACATATTGGCCAACAAATATACGCCATTTAAAGTGGTTTCAAACATTACCTAAATTATATTTATGGTATGATATATATCATTATGTAACCTACTTTTTTCTGGTCAACAACATGTCTTAAGGTTTATCAATGTTGGTACATGTCATTTATGTTAAAGTTTGTGCAATATTCCATTGTGTAAATATTCTAATTTATGACTATGTATAAATAAATATACATGTAATATGTGTCTAGTTCCATTCACCTATCAATAGACACTTGTGTGATTTCCAAGTTTTTTGCATCACAAAGAATGCTGGATTTAATGCTCACATACATATCTCCTCTTGTACAGATTTGAGAAAAGAAGTCTTGGGCTGTGCTGGCAGATTACCAAGAGAATAAAAGATAAGATGATGAACTTAACCTATAGTTTTGATATTTTAAAGTTTATCCATTTACTGGTTGACTGTGTTATCCAGCCAGCTTTTATGGTTTTAGTCTTTCGCTTTTGAAAAAGAGCATGCTTTATTGGGAAGCGAGCATTGCATGTGACTAACAGATGAAGGCAGCTCAGTGGGCTTCATACACTTCATGTGCAGAAAGATAGACAAGAGGGGCACCTGGGTGGCTCAATCGGTTAAGCGTCTGACTTCAGCTTAGGTCATGTTCTTATGGGTTGTGAGTTCAAGCCCTGCATTGGGCTCTGTGCTGACTGCTCAGAGCCTGGAGCCTGCTTTGGATTCTGTGTCTCCTCCTCCTCTCTCGCTCTGTCCCTGTCTCTGTTTCTCTCAAAAATAAACATTAAGGAAAAAAAGGAAAGACAACATGTTTTGCTAATAAAGATCAACTGAAACATGGATTCTTCTGAACTACCCAAACAATACCAGCCATTTCCTTGGAGGCAACTGTGGTTTGAAAAAGATTAGTCTCTCAGGGTGCCTTCTTGGGTTTTTTAAATTTTTTTATTATTATAAAGAACATTTTCTTCAGAATTTTTGAAGTCTTCATTTGTATTTCCCATTCTG
The DNA here is from genome assembly GCA_028646485.1 of Cryptoprocta ferox. Classification (NCBI taxonomy): domain Eukaryota; kingdom Metazoa; phylum Chordata; class Mammalia; order Carnivora; family Eupleridae; genus Cryptoprocta; species Cryptoprocta ferox. The sequence continues at coordinate 50,749,521 of CM053566.1, read as the reverse complement.
TATTCTCTCAGGGCCATCAGACCAGTCTGCACAGATGGCCCTGACGTTGGCACCAGAGAGGTCATCTTTAGACATGACCAAGTCGCCCCTGGTTACATCACCCACCAGTGTCATCCTGCTTGTGTGAATCTGAAAGATGTACGTGTTAGTGTTTCCATCTGGCAATGGGAATCTGATCTTCCCAAGAACCAGGTGTTTATTTGTAATATTACTTTTTTGGGAAAGAATAATTGAACTTTTAAACAAAACAAAATTAAAGGACAGATTTTGGACCATAATATGCTTTATCTTTTAAATTTCTTACTCCAGAACTTAGTAATAATATAATAACAGGAACTAACCTTGAGACAAAATGTTAACATTCTAAAAACCTATACTCAGCAAAGGTAAGTGCAAAGAGAATCCCATTTCCTAGGATATAAGAGAATCAAAGGAAGAATATGGGAGCTATTTTTCACTGCAGCCTATAATCATTGTTCCAATTTCTGAGGACCGAGGGTAAACTAAAAATGTGGGATAATGGAGATTCATTATCATGACTTAAAGGAAAGAAATTACTGTCCCATAAATTCTGGGTAATTTATCTTTTTCAAGTTATCTAGTAATGGATTTCTATTTGTTTACAGATTGGGTAGAAACACTTTTTTTTTCACAAGTGGCCAGGGCAACTTGCCATCCTTTCTCTGACTTCATTATTCTGAAGTTTCAGTGGATCTGGAAATTTTATTTGTTTGGCCCCAAAGCAGATAGGTAAATACCGTATTTTATGTTTAGTGACTAGGAGGGTATAACCATTCTTAATGGCTAATCATTTAGTCACAAATATACAGTTTGTGCCAATGTGAAGAAAGACCTAAGGAGGCTTGTTTGTTATGGTGAAAAAAACCTGAACTACTGAATTCATTGTGATCTAACAACAATAACAACACCAAAACTTAACCACATCTATTAACAGAATATTCTTGTTAAAAATCCTCATACACTAGAGGGAAAGACATTTCATGCTCATATTTTCCTAAACAGAGAGATGGTAAATTATTTGTTCTCTGTGATTTATTGATTCTTCATAAAAGATATATACTGCTTGTGGGAGCTTTTAGGAGGCAATTAAGTTCATCAATTCTTACAATACACAATTCAGAAGCTCCTAAAACTCAAATTAGAGTAAGTAGCTATAGTAACTTTTCAAAAAATCTAATAACTAGATTTATTATTAGTTTCTAATTAATGGTCTAAAACTAAACCAACTTCTCAGAGATGTTTAGGATTGCATTGTGCAAGATTCATTTAAAAGGAATAGATAAAAACCTGCCTAATCTTAAAAATATGGAAGTTGGGAATATAAATGTAACTTTTTGAAGATTACTGATGATTGCAATAAAAAAAAAGGTACAGGATGAAGTCAAAGGATTTAAATAAAACTGTTACTTTTTTTTTTGCATTTGTTACCCTGAGTAATCAAGAAATTTATTCCTGACTGCACACATTTTTCTGCTGAATTGTATTATACTTTTAGATAGCAAAGAAGCAATGAAATAAAGAGTACTGTGTAAATAAGATTAAGCTGTTCTCTAACTATGCTATTAAAATTTATACATAAGTACCAAGATATTATGGATTCATGAGCAAAAGCATAGAATAGGAGACGGTACATGAGTAGAAGTGTTGCTAGGTACCGCAAAGTTCCTCTATGCTCTTCAGACTCTTCCTTCCCATGGGCTATAAATAAAAAAAAATTATAACTGTTAAAACTACATGAAAACAGCTATGTAAATTATAAAATATAAATTGTGGTTTTGTTCTATAGGAATGCGAAAACCAGAAATATCTTATTAAGTCAGAAAATAAAATCACAGGAAAGATTATGAGTGCCTTTTCCTGGGAAGATCCCTTCCTGCCATATAGTCAAGTAATAGCGCCCCCTTCCTTACCATTTTAGTCATCTATACCTGAATATTTCACAATTTATTTCAGACTTTTTAAATAAATGCAAGGATTTATCTTCAATCATTGAGATGTCAAAAGAAAAGATATGTACTATGATTTGATGTTCTGAAGAAATTAATATCTTTATATTTGCATCTACTGGCTATTTATTTCTATTAGTCTCTCTCTTGAGATGTAGTAGAGGATAATGGTTAAGAAGATAAATTCTGAGCTATGGTTTGAATTTGAGCCTCACACACTTACTAGCCGTGCAACCTAGTGCAAATTCCTTATCCATTCTGTACCTGTTTCCTCCTCTATAAATGGGTATAATATAATACCTTTTGCCTACATTTTTTCCTGAGGATTAACTATATTAATACAGTTGATCTTTGAACAGCAAGGATTTGAACTACAAGCCTCCACTTTATAACATGGTACTGTGAATGTATTTTCTCTTCCTTGTGATTTTCTTAATAACTTTTTTTTCTCTCTAGCTTACTTTATTGTGAGAATACAGCATAGAATACACTTAATATGCCAAATGTGTGTTAATTGTGTTATCAATAAGACTTCTGGTCAACAGTAGGCTATTGGTAGTTGAAACTGGGGGGATTCAAAAGTTAAATCTGAATTTTAAATGACACTCACATTGTTCAAGGGTCAACTATATATGGAAAATGCTTAGAAAAGTCTTTGGCATACGGTAAACACTATAAAAGTATTTGCCATTGTCATCTGTGTGTTTAAATACAGTATGTAAGTTTTATTTTTAAAAAGGTTAGCCTCTTTAAGAAATAGAGAGTGCTAGCAAAAGGAAAGGAGATGAATGAGATAAAGAAAAAGATCTTTGTGAGAAATATAGGTGGCCATGACAAAGTGGACTGGCTCAGGAATTGGTCACTGTGTTGATCACCAGGGTGAACTCAACTAATCTAGCCATCCATGTGTCGCTCATAAGAATCTGGGTGTGTTTTAGGAACTAGGAGAGAATCAGGCATAATTCTGTTTTTTAGTCCAGGCCTTACTTCTGGTCTGTCCCTCTGTGCATTGTACTGAGTAGGTCCCCCTATGAGAAAGCTCTCAATTTTCCAGGACTACACCAACGTTGGTCCAATACTCAGATTTAGTATCTGAAGGCTCAAATGTGTCTTGCATGTCTTATCCACAGATATAAGTCATATGCTCCATATCAGTCCTATAAAAACCACACAAAATGGTTTTATTTTCCCACCTGCCTTCTTCTTCTTCTTACATTGTTGATTCAGAATTTGGGAGGAAGTTTAAGGGATGAAATTTATTGAGCCTTCTCAGACCCTGAGTCATATTCTTCTATTTTTGTTCTTGGACACATTAAAAGAACAAGAAAGCAGAATTTCTAGACAGAGGTTTATTGCAAGAAATTTGCCAATGTTACATGTTATTCATTTTATTGTTAGAGAGAGGCACCAGAATTTTACTATTCTTAAGGATAACAGACAAGAGTCACACCTTGTTGATCCTAATGGATTTCCAAGGGACAGATGTCCCTTGTATAACTTGTATAAACTTGAGATATTTCAAGGTGGGAGAAGATTTAAAAGTAGCAACTTTTTAAAATTTATTTATTTATTTATTTATTTATGAGAAAGAGAGAGAGAGGGTGCAAGTGAGTGAGGGCGAGACAGAGAGAGAGAGAGAGAGAGAGAGAGAGAGAGAGAGAAGTGGGGCTCACCCTAAGCAGGGTGAGTTCGAGCTCACCTGAAGCAGGGCTCAAACTCATGAATTGTGATATCATGACCTGACCTGAAGTCAGATGCTTAATGACTGACCCACCCAGGCACCCAAAGTAGAAACATTTTATATATATAGGTCTAAAAGCCATTTGATTTACTATTTTGATAATTTAAGTAATTATTTTTTATTCTTGCCTTTTTCTCATCATATATAATTGTGAATATTAATTGGTATATTTAATGCATATGTACTTCTGTGACTAAATTATTTATTTTTATGGGAAATTGAACCCCAAAGAGTGAATGATGTATCATATTCTTACCCACTTCAGTAATCAAGCCTGATCTACTAAGGGCTTACACTTACTTCCTATGGGCAAGACACTGGTTTAAACACCTTCTTTACCTCATTTAATCCTTGTAGATAGTCCTTTAGATAGTTACCAAGATCAACTCCATTTTATAGATGAAGAAATTTATTTTTAGAGAGGCTACCAGACTTGCAAAGCCCACACTGTTTTTATGCAGTGAGGTAGAATTTTGAAGACCTGAAGTGTGATTAAGCCCTAGTGTATACTCTCTGAGATAGATCTAACTACTTGATCAGAAACAGATTAGCAGAAATCACCTAGGGACACATGTTGGTTACAATGCTGATAAAAGAAAAACAGAAGTTATACCAGTAATAGATTCTGGATATACCTCATTGAAAAAAATTTCCATAAACGAAAGCTATTAACATAAATTAAAATAAAGCAAGGCCTAATGAGATAACACATCATGGCATGGAAAAAACTCAATGCAAAGTCAACGACATGGTATGTTAGAGCTTATGGTTTGGTTTCTTTCTTCACAAGCAGGAGGCCGTATCATGGAAGGCAGGACTTACAGAATGGTAGAGTGATGAACTCCCTCCTCACTAAAGGCGACCATTTAGACTAGATACAATTATTAAATAAAACAGTCACTTAAAGTCTCTGGAAATTACTGTAAGGACGTCCATCAAATGGAAAAATAGTCCAGAAAATATACTAAATCACAGTTAATAACAGTAAGAGTGTGGCATTTAAACCACGATCTGCTCCTCTGCCTCTGTCCCCATCTTAATGGAAACTCTCTTCTCTGGGTGCTCTACTATGGGAAAATGAAGTCAAAGTGTTAAAAGCCAACAATACATAGAAAATCTTGAAAGTAGTAGAGGAGAAAAACAACTCATCGTGTCTAAGGAAACTCATAAGGTTTCCTTACTTTCCTCATCAGAAACAATAAAGGTCAGAAGGAAGTCAGTTGACATTCAAAGCACTGAAAGTAAAAACTACATCTATCAACCAAAAAACTTACATCCATAATAGTGATTTTTCAAAAATGAAGGGTATTGAATTTTTTTCTTAAACCAGAAAATAACATGTTAGAACACTATTAATGAAAAAATATCATAACTAAACTGAATTTTATTGGTAATAGTTCAGACAAATAGGGAAAAAATAAAGAAAATCTACCAAGCATTCAGGTGTTTAACACAACCACTATGGATATTGTCAGGCATCTCAATGCTTGAATTTTGTAATTTTAAGTTCAATGTTTGGCATTATATAATTACCTTTAAGCATTGGGGTGTCTGGGCATAAATAAAATCTTTTCCTTTTCATTAGAAGTAGAAAGACTAATTGGTACATCTAATAGGACACAATACTTTTTGTAAGACTATATATCACTAATAGCTGCTTAAAATATGCATATGGGAATTCCAAAGGTTATAACCAGTTATGTTCCTTCAATAAAAAAGGTAGTATCTATCTTTTAGGTATTTACCTAAAAGATAGTATCTTCTTATTTTAATGATTCAGGTTTTGAATGTTTCTTTTAACCACTGAGCAAAGACACATATGTTTGGGTTGACATTTACAGGTTTTCTAAATCAGCATCCAATCTCAGCTTACCAAATTTCTAAAATTTTTCAAAGAATACTTAAAGTGTTTATTATAGGACACTTTTAGGTAGATTTTTTAAATTATTAATTTTCCTCAAAATTACTCTCTGAATCTCAAAAGAAAAACTGTCATTGGTGATCCCGAATACTGTCACAGACCAGTAGAAGTTGAAAATGTTTTTGTTGATCCATAATGATATGGAAGAAGTAAGGGCACTTTAGGAAATTTCTCCAATAACTGAATTAATTCAATTACTAATTCCAAATTATAGTTTTAAAATAAACTTCTTTGGGGCTCCTGGGTGGCTCAGTCGGTTAGGCATCTGACCCTTGATTTCAGCTCAGGTCATTTCTCAGGGTTTGTGAGTAGGAGCCCCACATAGGGCCCTACACTGTCAGTGTGGAGCCTGCTTGGGATTCTGTCTCCCTTTTCTCTCTGCCCTTCTGCCACTAATGCATGTGTGCATGCATGCACACACTCTCTTTCTCTCCCTTTCTGTCTCAAGATAAATAAATAAACTTTATGGGACACCTGGGTGGCTCATTTGGTTAAGTGTCCAACTCTTGACTTAGGTTCAGATTATGATATCTGGGTCAGTTTGTGAGTTTGAGCCAGCATCCGGCTCTACATTGACAGCAGGGAGTCTGCTTGGGATTCTCTGTCTCCTCTTTCTCTGCCCCTCCCCCACTTGTACTCTCCCTCTCTCTCTCAAAAATAAATAAACTCTAATAAATAAATTTAAAAAAATAAAATACATTTCTTTTGTGAAATTACAGTAATAATCTATGATCCCTTTTATCCTTTAAATATTTTTTGCCATAACAAAATACAAAAATTTGAGAACCATTGTTTTTTATGATTACAACCTATGAAGAAAAACACAATAACAATGGCTTTTGCATTTAATTAGTCAGAAGGAAGACATATAATATAACAAAAGATAAATCTCACCTACCTTATTGGCAATTACCTTTTGATCCTACAACTAATACCATAGGAAAGACATGTATAATAACCACCTTTAACAATATCCAAGGATATACTTCAGTAAAAAGTTTATTCAAACTTTCACTGTGATGGGACAAAAGGATGTCTAACATGCAGCCCTGGACAATCTGTTCCAGTTTGTGAGAAAGGAAAAACAAACAACAGTCACATGAAATGTATAACAATGTTGTTATTGTTGTCCGCCATGTGAGCATCCCCTGGAGCTGGAGAATTCTTAAGGTCCAGTTGGCAATGAGAATATGACACCTCATTATGGTATTTATTTTTTGTTTTGTTTTTTTTTGTAATTTTATGAAACAAAAACTTTTGGAAAAATGAAAATAGCATCATTTGGTAACATGTTAAAATCTCTGCTCTCTGCTCTCTCCTTGCCACCCCCCACCCATTCCCAACCTGGTCTGGATCTTTGTTGATATCACCAAAAAAACTATACAATTAGAGAAAACGATCTATCTGATCTATAACTACAGGAGTACGACATTCTGTGTGACAAAAACTTCGTGGAGAGCACCGATCTTTTCTCTTTTCCTTCTGGTGATTCTGGCACTATCAATTCATTTCTATGACTTTCCCCATGGTTGTATATGATTTCTGCTTACTGATTTCTTGATGCTTACAAATTTACAGTATCTGGACACTGCTTGTCCAGGGTGTATTTTAATATCTATTTCATCATCAGACTTTTAAGATAGACTTCTGTGTATTATGGTTGATTTTTAATTACCCTAACTAACTCTTGGTGGGCAGATTTCTTGTACTGGCCTCGAAATAAGCCATTATAGAATCTATTTGAGTAAGGTAATCATTCTACTTCATCTGCAGTGCCCAGGGAAGGATGGCCTTGTGGAACGGATGATGGCAATTCACAAGACTCACTGAAACAGCGTGTGTGTGCCCCACATTCTCATGCCTTCAGGAAAGTGCTTGGATCTGACTACTTTTTTTTTTCCCCAATTCCTCAAGTATAAATTTTTCCTCTCTTCAAGGACCACCTCATGTTTTATTCCTCAATGAAATTTTCCATCCACCAAGCAACCAGGAGGACCCATTTCTCTCTCAGCCATCCCAGCTCTTTATCTATGTCAAGTTTTCTTAGGACACTTGTTAGTTTCTTTCTTGGATCATTTTTGAAGGAACTATGTATCGGGCCTACTACATAGCAACTACTTCTTCTCTGCCTGAGGTTTGTACCAAATGAGAAATAAGAATCCAGCAGATGGGAATCACATAGCCCCTTGTTTATAAAGCCAAAATGTGCTTTTTAGTACTTCTTACCCACCTTGTCACCAGCAACACTGCCCCTGTAAAATTTCTGGTGTAGAGGAAGACTTTGTTCTGTCTTTCTAGAGGCAGCTGACTTCCAAGGGGAAGGGGAGGAAGTGGGCTTTTCTCTCTCACACTCACTGTCAGGTAACTGATTTCAGTTTTGTGGGAAAGGCTAGGGAATGAGGCAAGAGACAAGGAGTATTTAATGACAGCCCCACCTCATGAAACCCACACGAGGTATATTTAAATGTATACCTAATGCTGCTTAGATTTTTGGTTCTTTAACCCCTTGGGCTTCATCATTAAGCCTCTGGTCTCTCAGAAATGTTTGGAAAGGTGTTAGCGGCCTGTTGGGAAGTCCCACTTCCTACCTTCATAAGGCTGCTTCCTGTACATCACACCTTCATGGACTCCTTGGGAATGCTGTTGGGTGAATATTTTTTATCAGAAGACCCAGAAATAGACCAAAACAGCTCGTTACTTTTAAAGATTCCAAGGCAACTCTGTAATCAAAACCAAAACCTCACTCCCTGTTCTATCCCCATCCCAAATTATGTTCAGCTGTATTCTCCTCCTGAAGAATCAGAGCTCAATCAGTTGCTACTTCTGGAGCTGAGGTCACACACACCTATCACAACACTGACTCTCACTCATGACATTAAAAATGAAACACACATTTCCAGTGCCTAATGAAGTAGTCTCGGGCAAATATATGTTGCCAGAACCCATTAGTTTATATTGGCAAAGCAGAGATACAGTGATACCTGAGGGAGGGAGGGTGGGTAGACAGAGAAAACCCTGAATTCTGCTTCTCCATAATCCCACTCAGTCTAAGCCAGATGTCTGGAGTTCATGAACTGCAAACAAACAATTGGAAGAAGTCTCCCTGTGTGAGAGATTCATTGTATCTGGGGAGTGGCAATTTACCTATGCATAATGTCTTCTCTCATCACATAAGTGGCATTTAAGACATGGTAACCTTTTTCAATATAAAAAAATTTGCAATTCTGGCTGCCCTGGGCAGGGGTGGATTTTGAGGAGTATTTTTTATGCATCACCTTCAGGACCCTTCAATTTCCATGTCTCCTTGGAGCCACAGGGATGTGTGCTAAGAGGACTTCTCCAGACATTCTCAAGGGGTATTTTTAGACCTGTGCCTCTGTCATGTGCTTCTAAAATTTTATGAATGTTTCAGGCCTTGCCTTAAATAGCTAGAGCAGCTAGGCATCTATTTATTATTGAGTGAGAGATGATAGTGGCATGGATCCCAGTGGCAGTGGTGGAGGTGAGTGAGATGACCGGAATGTAGACGTATTTTGAAGAGCAGCCCGGATCTGACGATTGGTAGCAGTGTGGTGTGGAAGGAAAGGGGACAGTTACAAACACTCTGATGCTCTTGGCTTCAGCTCTGGAAGAGAGGAGTGGCTACTGACAAGGAGCACCTAACCCACCCCCACCTCCACGAATGCCGTCAGTCTTTCAAGCTCTGTCCTATCGATCTCATCCTCCAAATCCGCCCCTTGGTATATCTGTTCCTATCTTTAAGGGTTATTTCCCAATTACTTACCCTGAGGAGTCTCTATTTTGGTCTTGGCCAGCACTCTTCTTACAGATATTGGCTCCCGTGTGGCAGGGGAAGTCTTAACTATATTTCCACCATGGATCCTTTTGTGAAGTCTGATTTAGGCTAAGGGGTCTCCTCTCAGAATAATGCTTTTAAATGCATAAAATAAAGTGCATAGGCTTTAAAAAACCAATAATATTAAAAAACAGTCATCAAGAAATGTTTAAAATTTGTGTCCATGGTTATATATGTGTGGTTTTTATTTATTGATTGATTTTGAGAGAGACAGAGCATGAGCAGAGGAGGGGGAGAGAGGGAGAGGGAAAGAGAGAGAATCCCCAGCAGGCTCCACTGCTCACATGGAGCCTGACTTGGGGCTCAAACTCATGAAACCATGAGATCGTGACATGAGCCAAAACCAAGAGTCGGAGGCTTAACTGAGCCACCCATGCACCCCTATATATGTGTTTTTCAATTAATGCATTAAATAAAAAATTATACATTGAGTCCCATAACTACTTTAATTTCAAGGTCATAATAAACATAAATGATATTTTAAGATCTTAGCAGCAGGAAAACGTGATAAGAAAATACATGTTTTTTATATTGATGACAAAGTCATAGACACTGCACCTAGTGCTGTGTATGGCTTGTTGCCTACCAGTCCCCATTGAAGGAAATGCTAAATTTTGGTTCTGCAACTGAAATTAATTAGTGAAAATGCAGTGTGCTTTTGTCACATGCAAGTTCATGGAATTCCTTTGAGGATAGAGGAGCTGCCCCGAACACATGCTCTACAGTGGAACGTGTTTGAACTTTGCAGTGAAGTGAACCTAGTAAGGAGGGGGAGCCCAGGTTTCTCCTCTAACACCTATTATACATAAGGTGCTATGCTCGATTTTTAAATGTACATTATCCCATTTAATTGTCAAAACAATGTTGCACATTAGTTATTATTTCCATTCTTTAGGTAGGGAATTTGAGACTTCGAGACACAGAGTGATTTGCTCAAGCTCCCGTAACTATGAGTTTCTGACTTGGGATATATAGAGATCCAGACCTGCCCCCAACTCCAGAGTTTCATTTCAGAATCACTATGACCTCTAGGCATTTCGGTAGAAATTTTATCACCTCCAGGTGCTTGTAAACTCCTTCATTTCAGGGTTCAAATTGAAGTAGGCTCAGCATCCCCAGCTGGCTTTACAAGGTTTTACATGTTGCTTTAAGCCTATTATATTTTGATTCGTAATCATTAAAATAACTGACCGTCTTTAGAATACAAAAGAAATGTTAAAATATTTTTCAAATCCTCTCTTCTCACCATTTGTATGGAAAAGCAATATAGGAGTAATGGGGGTCATCCTGTGGGGTATCTGATCTCTGGTAAGATCCTGGATAAACTTATCCAGTATTAGCCTCTGGATAAATATTGTGAATGAAAAGCCTTCTTGGAGGGCATTGCCATTCCAGTGTATGTATTCTTGGTTATGAATTATATACAGAAGCTACACAGGGAACAGCGTCCAAATCTCTAAATTAATGATAATCACACCAAAAATAAACAGACTAATTAACATTAACTATAATGAAAACACAACTACTGTTCAATGGTCCTGATTATATAGTTTACTTAGTAAAAGACAGGCTTAGACATTTCTTCAACTCAGAGAAGTAATGGTTGCTAACACGAAATCTTCCTTTTTTTCTATTCAAGCACTCTAGCATATTAATTGCATAATCAGACCATTTATTGATTTTAATGCCTTGCAGTTTGCTAAAAATGAAATTCTCTCCACTTGCTTTAGGATTTCTTGAAATTTAATACCCACCATGATTTGGGGATAGAGAGGTCCAACTGGCCAGTTTTAATTAAAAAATACAATACAGTGAAAAATAAAACTCTAGTTTCACCAAATGACTTTTTGTTCTGTGGGGAAAAAATACAGATAAATCAGACTTCCTTGCATTTATTTTACAAATGAGGAAATACAAGCCAAGCAGAATAAATCTCTTTTTGCTGAAACGGCAATTTGTTTGTGTCAGAAGTTTTATTTCTTATTGATTAGGTAGTATATATAAAGAGACTCATTACTCCCGAGTATTCTGATTTGGAGAATGTTAACAGGAGACAATTTCAGAGAGATTTTGAGAAATTCTAGGAGCCCACCTCTAAAGGATGTGTGTATTCCATTTGTTTATTCATTTTTGCCGCATTCTTCAAAAAAAGAAAGTAAACAAATACCAAAATTTTTGATTTATTTTTGAAAATCTAATTTGGCACTAGAAAATACATTGAAAATATTTTGTTCTAATAATTTAAATTCCTCAAGCTTAATGATTGGGTTTGTTCCCAAAAAGCACAGCACATTAGATTATTGAAAAGGGTCCAGAATCTTAAAGACTTGAAAACAGTACGATTTTCAGGTACAACCTGGTGTGAACAGCTGTCTCCAGACTCTGAAGTAATATTTACACATACAGTGTGGGAATTATTTCTGAACTATTCCTAATGTGACATTTGAGGAACATCTTTCTATTTTTTGCTATTTGGCAGAGTACGTGACAGAGACCAAAAAGTATGAGTCATTCTTATTTTTATTGTGCTGCCGTGTGACTCAGTGGTTTGACACAAAGCTATCTTTGGCACCATTTGAAGAGTTCTGACTCTACTCAGTGGTGTGATGGGACGTTCCCAAAGCCAGATGAACTAGTCCCGCTATGTAGTTTGCTTTCATATAGAATCCCTTTGTATTACTGTATGAAGTAGGCACAGCCAACTATGGGTTTTAGGGCTTACCAGGGAAGAAACCTGATACTGTCTGGAGTGCCTGGGTGGCTTAGCTGGTTGAGCTTCCTACTCTTGATTTCAGCTGATCCCAATAATGTGGGATCCCAGTAATGTCCTGATCCCAGTAATGTGGGATCGAGCCCTACGCTGGGTTCCACGCTGAGTTTGAAGCCTGCTTAAGATTCTCTCTCTCTTTCTTCCCCTCTCCCCACACTCATGCTCTCTCTCTCTCTCTCTCAAATAAAAACATTTTTAAAAAGTTTAGAAACCTAATACTGTCAATTTATCCAAGCATCTTCAGGCTAGAATTTGGCTTAGGGGCCAGAACCTTTTAACCAGGCAAGGGTTCTAGCTTAGGCAGATAATAATTTCTTCACTTAGATAAATGTGCTTAAGCTTTTTGAATTTTATTTTCTAAGTGTGGCATGCGGAAATAAGATGAGCACTATGGGTGAGAAAAAGCGATAATAGGTGAAAACCATTTGAATGAAGGCCCACCGCATCAAAAGTGTTGGATAAAGAAGGGCAATGTGGTAGCATGACACAATATAAAGAGATCTGAAGTATGAAGTAGAACTTTTTTTATTAAGAAGTCTTTAATGTTTATTTTTGAGAGAGAGACAGAGACAGGGTGCGAGTGGGGGAGGGCCAGAAAGATAGGGAGACATAGAATCAAAGCAGGCTCCAGGCTCTGAGCTGTCAGCACGAGCCTGATGCTGGGCTCAAACCCATAAACCATGAGATTGTGATCTGAGCTGAAGTTGGCCACTTAACCCGCTGAGCCACCCAGGGACCACCTGAAGTAGGCTTTTATTTTATAAAGGTAAGTCTGATAAACAAAGTAGAGGGTAGCCTGGGGGTAGAGGGTAAATCCTAGAAGCAGAAAGGATTTTCTGATAGACTCTGGAAGTCTAGGACAGTCACCTAACACCAAAGGCTAATTTATAAAGCAAAATGCTATTTGCTTATTTGGAATAAGCTAAGCATAATATTTAGGTTCACTACATGTAATATTGATAGTCTCAACCTTTTCTAAAAATCATTCACACAAATGATATGGAGATACAGTATAGTGTTAGTGATCCTCCAACGTAGGTTCTACCCACAATTACACTGTCATTCTCTCTCTCTGTGAAGAGAAACAAGGATTATGTTTTACTCAACAGTTAAATAAATCGTACATTTCTTAGGAGTCTAAAGGGCACTCGGGTATTACTGTCATGGGCACTTTATGTAAGTGTAACTTAGCAAATGATGCATCAAAAGGAAGTGAAGATGTATAGGTCCCCTGGAACTGGGTAACTGACATTCATTTTATATCAGTTTTGTTTCCCTGGTGTGTCTCCTTCAAGGCCCTACTCTTCCCGCTAGGGTCCCAGATGGACAACCCCATTTCTTCCTCCTCTCAGAGTTAACCAGATCAATTATGGTGTCCTGATGGCAATAGCATACGTATCCCTTGACCCACGTAAAATCATAAGGGAAGTGTTCTTTCTGTAGGTAATGGACCAGGTAGTCTTGATAATCACTAAGCCTTTAGCATGGAGCTCACCAGCACCTTTCTCATATTTGGTCCTAGTTAGAAGCATACTCTACCCATTGGCACTGTTTCTCATATGTAGTCCACTTGCTCCAGAATCATTTGAGCTGCTTGTTGAAAATACTGATGCTGCTACTCAATTCAGACCTTTAGAATCTCTTGGGATGGGTCCTAGGAATCTGTATAACATCCACTTTGGGTGGCAGTGGTGGTGGGAAGGCTCATAGGAACCTTCACTCCTTCTACTGCCAAGAGGAGCTCTGCAAATCCCTGGGAGCCCACTGTGTGATGGCCATGGAGGTTTTGTGGGTCAAGCATGGTGCACTTGCCACCTAGGCTTGGCCCCGTCTCTAAACATCCATCTCCCAAGAGGCACATGCAATAAATGGGCCCACATGTCCATCCCCACCTATCAAGCAGAAGAATCAGAAAACACAACTGGGTCTAAGAAACAGGAAGGACCAAAATCCCTAGGTTTACAACCAGCCTAATCTGTTCCACAGGGGTGAAAATTAGGGAATAGGGCTCCAAACTTCAGTGAGTCAAAAATGAGCATTTACTAGAAGAGCAGTTTTCAAACTTTTCATCTCTGTACCTCTTAACACTCTTAAAAACAGTTGAGGATCCCAAAATTCTTTTGTTTTTGTTCAAGCTATCAGTGTTTGCTGTGTTTGCCATTAAAACTGAGGATACTTGAAAATAGTAACTAACTCATCAATAATAACAAACTCATGGGGTGCCTGGGTGGCTCAGTTGGTTAAGCATCCTACCTTTGATTTCAGCTCAGGTCATGGTGTCACGGTTCATGAGTTCCAACCCCTTATCAGGCTCTGTGCTGACAGTGTGGGATGTGCTTAGGATTCTGTCTCTCCCTCTCTTTGCCCCTCCCCCATTTGCTCTCTATCTCTCCCTCAAAATTAATAAATAAACATTAAAAATATAACAAACTCATTAGAAGTTAATGATAATAATAATAATAATTAGCATATTTTTGAAGAAACTGTAATTTTCTCAAAATCAAACAGTGAGAAGAGAGATATTATTTAAAAAAAATTTTTTTAATGTTTATTTTTGAGAGAGAGATACAGAGTGCAAGGGGGGAGGGGCAGAGAGAGAGGGAGACACAGCATCTGAAGCAGGCTCCAGGCTCAGAGCTATCAGCATAGAGCCTGACTTGGGGCTTGAACTCAGGAACTCTGAGATCATGACCTGAGCTGAGGTCGGATGCTTAACTGACTGAGCACCCAGGTGTTCCAAAGAGAAATATTATTTTATACTTGTACAAATATTGTTAACATCTGCCTTAATGTAAGACAGTTCTTATGCAATTGGTTTGTTGTGATATGTTGTTTTGTTTGAGGTATATGAAGAAAATGTGGCCTCATATAGACATGTAGTTCAAAAAGGGAGAAATATTTTAATAGGTTTTTCAGATCATTGTGGATATTCCTGTTTGATGTGATACCAAAAGTTAACAAGTGGTAGTTTTTTAAAGCTTGGTTGTAATATGTTACGGCAAACCATATCAATGAACTCTTTGTTCTCTGTTACATGAAAACCCATGACAACTTTGAATGGATATTTTAGTCATATAGGATTTTATACCTTTACTCATTGATACTTTGAAAATACCAGTTTACCTTAGTCCACAGATTTTCTAAGTACTGACACGTTTCCTTTTGCAATATGGAAAACATTGCTGTGTTTGCTTCTTAGGGCTTCTGCAACAAAATACAACAACCTGGGTGATGTGAAACAACAGAAATGTACTGTCTTAAGGGTCTAGAGGCTTTGAGTCAGGAACCAAGGTATGGGTAGGGCCATGCTCCCTCTGAAACCTGTAGGGGAATCCCTTTTGCCTCTTTCTACCCCTAGAGGTTTGCCAACGATCTTCGGTGTTCCTTGCCTTGTAGGTACATCACTGGAATCCTCTGTCTTCACACGGTGCCCTCCCGGTGTGTCTTCACGTTGTCTTCCTCTGTGCACGTCTGTCTCCATGTACAAATGTCCTTCCTTTTTAGGGACGCCTGTCATATTGGATTTGAGCTGACACTAATGACCTCGTTTTAACTCAATTATATTTGTAAAGACCCTATTTCCAAACAAGGCCACAATCTGAGGTCCTGGTTGTTAGGACTTGAACATTTTTTTTTTTTTTGAGGGACACAATGCAAGCTACAACACTTGCAATCATTAATGTCACCACTGAACTCATTCCAAAAAGTCTGCAATTATTACGAAGCTGGTAGTAGTGGATACAAGTTTCCCCAAATTCCAATTTTTGCTTGGCAGCTTGCATTCTATCACTGGCAACAAACTTTCGGTTGTTTTCCTTGAAGTGACAGGCTCACTTTGTTCATTTTCAAGAAAATGTCTGCCAAATGCCTAAGTTTCAATAACCACAGTTTGTCAGTTGTTCTTTGGAATAAAAATGGTGCTCTCTACAAATGTTACTAGGGCAGCTTGCAACTCACTCACTTTTTCTGTATGACTTTCTTAATGAGGAGTCAGGCTCCTGCTTTAAAAAGCCTGCGTGTGGGGCGCCTGGGTGGCTCAGTGGGTTGAGCCTCCGACTTCACCTCAGGTCATGATCTCACAGTTGGTGGGTTCAAGCCCCGCGTCGGGCTCCCTGCTGGCAGCTCAGAGCCTGGAGCCTGCTTCCGATTCTGTGTCTCCCTCTCTCTCTGCCCCTCCCCTGTTCATGATCTGTCTCTCTCTGTCTCTCAAAAATAAATAAACGTTAAAAAAATAAAATAAAAAGCCTGCGTGTGATTTTTCAGGTGTGACCCACGGCCATTACAAAAGCTTTACCCGGCAGGCCTCCAAGGGGAGAGCTGCCCTCCCACACGGTACCTGGGGCATAGCCCGTGCGTCACAGCCTCTGAATGGGGTTTCACCAGCGAGCTCAGACTCCCCTGATCTGTCGTGCTCTTTGCATAATATTTACCTTCCTCACCTGGGCACTTCATTTCTAGATCTCTTGATTGGAGGCCTTGGGCAGAGGTCTTCCGTAGATGCCTCTCCTATGGGGGAGGAGGGGAAACCCTTAAAGACACTTTTCTCCCACTTTGACTCAGTACCAATACTTTTGCACTCGGACCCTGACCCTGAGCTCTTCCTCCTGACCTCAGAGTCCATAAAACCACCAGAAGCTTTTGTTAAGGGGGCTGCATCAACAGTGAGATGATCCACCTGACCGTGGACCGGCGTGCCCTTCCAGCGAGGAAACGGGAATGGGAGTTGGCGTTTTCTCGTTTTAGCCTCTTGCTTGTACCATTGCAGTAAGTAAAGGCTTAACTCTCGTTTTTGGCTTGTTCCTTTAGCGAGTCGCCCTGACACGTGACAAATAGCCGAGTCTTCTCTCGCAGTTCAGCTGAGCTCTGGACACCGAAGGGCATTTCCTTGCAACAACTATAATACTTTGGGATATAGCCAAGCACACTTGATGTGTGCTTCTTATTTAGTCAAGGAAAATAATAAAAGGCATGTACTTACAGATTGTACAGGTTGAGTTGAATAATATTTTAATGTATTTTACTAGGCAACCAAGGACATTCTTTTTTTTAAATTTTTAATGTTTTTTATTTATTTTTGGGAGACAGAGAGAGCGCGAGCAGGGCAGGGTCAGAGAGAGGGAGACACAGAATCTGAAGCAGGCTCTAGGCTCTGAGCTGTCAGCACAGAGCCCGGGTGGGCTTGAACCGACCAACTGAGAGATGATGACCTGAGCTGAAGTCGGTAGCTTAATTAACCGACTGAGCCACCCACGTGCCCCAACCAAGGACATTCTTCAGTGAACCTGGTCTTTTTTTTTTTCTTCTTCATGACCAGTGCATGGCAGCAGACTTACTGTGACCGCTGGAACAGTTTGCCAGCACTGCCTTGATTTCTTCTAAGGCACCGGTAGTTTTACCAACCATTGCTTCCCTTATCATCAGAGCAAATATCAACACAGTGAAAGGCAAACAACACCAACATTATTGTGAAAATGGTTTTGACCTCGAGGACCCCCCCAAAAAAAGATTTTAGGGACTCTCAAGGATCCACACCACACTCTGAGAACTACTGTGTGAGTATATACTCTGAGCCGCTTAACCTCCCCAGTGGTAGCCTGGCATGATGGTGTTACAGAAACTGATGGGAGTTTTGAAGTCTGGGAATTCAGGATCTTAGCTATTCTTCCATCTCTAATATTTGACAGTTTGTCAGGCTAAAAGAGTGTGTATGTGCTCTTCATCTTCAGTTGCAAAAGCTAGGCAGAGTCAAGTGCTCTGAGCAAAATCCTGAACCAAGAGAAGCCTGATAGGGATTTGTTTGCCTTGGGCCAAGCCCGAATAAGAGAAAGTATACTTCCTTTTTCTTGTGGACCAAATTCCATGTAGAGAGAGCACGGCATCTGCCATGGGAGAGAGACTTCAGCAAGTATCTTGTACAGGCAAACTTAGGGATGCTGGTTTTCCCAGAGACCACTGCCAAATCTTTCAGGGATCTCAAATCCCAGAAGCGTGTTTCCATTTGAAGTGGTGCTACTGTAAAATCTTTGGGAATCTGTGATGACAGGAGTAGCCAGTGATCTACAATAAATGTGGACAATTAATACAGACCTTACCAAAAATGGGAGCAATGTTTGGGCTTCTATCAATATTTATAAAACAAAAATTAAGTCATTCCACTCCCTTTACTCACAGTCCTCCAGGAATGTTTGAGGTGATGATCATCCTTGACTGGGAACACCACACAAGCCCTTAGCTCACCACTCCAGCCCTGATTATCTTTCCCGTATCAGCTCTTGTGGGTTTCTGCCCTGACTTTCCACATTCCATCCAGCCTCCCAGAACAGGACAGGCCACATTCTCTTGCATTCCACCATTACTACCCCTCCTGTCCATCTGCCTATGACAGCTTTCTTCCACCTCTCTGGACCTCCTCCACTGACCCAACTATGAGTCACTTCAGGACTCAGCCCATGCCCGTTGAAAGTCTGTCCTGGTGTCGAACTGTTTGATTTTGTAGCCATGTTGACTTGTTGACATTCCAAGTACTTGTGACCTTGGGGTGTTTTCTAACACCAACAACCACTTCTCTGATTCTCTGGACACCAGCTGGGTGTTCTGACACTAACTAGCTGGGGTCAGCATCAGATTCCACAAGTTAAAGGAATCAGGTTCCACAACACTGCCCCTACTTCAGGTGCCAATCACAAGTTCTGGGAAACCTGTCCTGACTGACCAGCTCTACATTGGGGCTTCCCACAACTCACTCATCAGTTTTGATAATTTGCTAAAACAAGTCACAGAACTCACAAAGGCCCCTAATTTCTGTTTCCTGGCTTATTGTAGAGGATAGAGATGAACTGCTAGATGAAGAAGTATTCAGGGCTATGTCTGGAAAAAGCACAGGCACTTCTGTCTCTGTGGAGTTGAGGTACACCAACTTCCCTATACATAGATGTGTTTGCCAAATCTGAAGCTCTCTGAACCCCACTGTTTAGGACTTTTTATGAAGGTTTCATTACATAGGCATTATTCATTAACTTGTTGGCCATTGATGGATGATTACCTCAATCTCCAGTTCCTCTCTCCTCCCCAGAGATTGGGGCTGAGCTTTTCAAGTTTCTAATCAAGACTTGGTCTTTCCAGCCATCCAGCGAGCTATCTAGGGGACCTATCCTGAAGCTATCTAGGGGCCTGCCAGAAATAAGAGGGTACTTTTATCACCTTTATTATGCAGGAAATTCCAGAGGTTTTAGGAGCTCTGTGCCAGGAGCCAGGGACAAAGACTAAACTTTGTATGATACCAAAGATCCTAAAAACCAAGGCATTGTACCTCATCTGTATCAGTCACATATTCATTCCATTTTCATATTTCCGTATCTCAGATTAGGGCTCAGGGATATGGTGACATTTAGACATAGGATGAAGGTCAAGGATATGGTGAAGGAGTCAATGGCATATGTTGTTCAATAATTTTGAAAAGATAAAAATTTAATGTAAAACGTTTAGATTATAAAATGCCTATGATATTAGACTTTTATAGTTGTATCTAAACCTCCTGCTTATAACCTAATCTCCCAGGCTGCATTAGTAACCACAGTATTCAGAGTATGCATCCCGGGCATACTTCTATGATAGCACTTACCGACATTGTGTCTTAGTTTCTTACATATTCATTTATTCTACTGGGTTTTTAAGTAGGAAGTCTTTCTTTCCAATCTCCCCCTAATGTAAAAATGTTTCACATTCCCTCCTTTCTACTGTATCCTCTGTTTCATACATAAATTTACCATAGCACCTGTAACATGCTGATTATTTATTTACGTGTTTCAGAATTTGGCTTCTAGACCACTCGCCTTTCGACAATTTAGACCACTGTTTATTGGTCCTATATTTCCAATGCTTAACATTTTGTCAAAAATGTCTTGAATGTTGGAGTATATGAATTGAATGTCTGTTTCTTTAATGTCATCATCTGTAACTTGTGTTTTCTTGTCACATACCCAAGTAACCCCCCACATGTGACATTTTATATCTATAGACCTGTAACCTACTTCCCATCTTTGCTTCTTGGACACATGGACTATTGCCTTCTCAAACTCCCTAATAACTGTGTTTCTTTGCTTGCCTCATCGCTGATAATGCTCTATATCATCATATTATTCAGTTAGCTCAATTAATGTTAATGTGTTAATTGCCCACTACCAGACCTTTAGCTGAGGCTCACCTCTGCTATATTCACCTCTGCTATGCTAATATTCAAAGGAAACTTAACAGTCACAGTATTTCTGATAAAGAATTGTGTGGTTTTTACAAAATAACCACTGCAGGTCATCCTATACAAGTTAATTATAAAGTCAAAGGTAGCATTAACTGTAAGATGGTGTTTAAATAACACTGATGGATAATTTTTTCTTAAGTGAGGCTTGCTCACTACTTTTCTTCCTTCAATATTTATTTATTATGTGCTACCTTCCAAACGTTTTTCTAGCAATTGAGCACTTTTTTTGTCCTCTGGGAGTTTACAACGTGGTTGGTTAAGTGTGGTGTGTGTGTGTGTGTGTGTGTTTTATTATATGATAATTGTCAAAATATTTGTGCACATATTCATTTAGAATATATTGTTTGAGCTTCTACGATGTGCCAGACACTGTAGATATATTAATGTACGATGACTCTTAGAAGTCATATGGTTTTTAAATATTTGATTAGTCATCTCTGTTAACTCTCTTCAATCTTTCTTATTAATAACTTCAAAATTAATTAAAAAATTCACTGAAACAGTGAAGTTTTAGTAAATAAGTAATAATGAGTTTGAAAGATGGGTAATATTTCATTAAGAGAAATTTTAGCTCTTCATACATTCTGTAAGGGAGAAAATGTCTCCTGGAAGAATTATTCAATTCTTCTCTTTAAAAGGGGACTGAAATAGCATTGCATGTGAGTCCTAGAAAAAGAAAAAAGGTTTTAGTTTTATGTGGATCCTTTGAAATGTGAAAAAAATGGCTCACTTGTTTAAATCAGGTATTACTGCCACGAACTTTAGAAGAGTTAGCTGGTTTGGCATGAGGAGAAATGTTTACATTACTTAATTTACCAATAAAGATTATAATTCACCATGCTCTCTGCATGAAAATATTTGATACAAACAGAGTTAAGGATGACTTCAAATCAGATGGAGCAGATAGTGAAAAGGATGTCCATGTTATTTCCTTATAGAACAAAATAAAAAAGAGTCTAGTATCTTTTTCATGTCTATAGTTATTTATTGCATCAAAGAGTTCTGATAGGAAAATAATGGTTATTTTTTTTTCTCCTACTGAGAAAGGACAGCTTTAAAGTAAAGAGGTGAAAATTGGCTTGATAACTCAGAATAAAAAAGGATTACCTTTGCCTGAAATATCCAGAGGCTCAGAGTTGGAAATCTGTCAACTCCCAAGCCAGCACTATCTGGTGACCCTGGATGCATCTGAACCTTAATGCAAGGGGAGACATCTAATGGCATTCCTTGTTACAGATAAGAGAAACATAGTTAAGTCACATATTGTATGGAATATCTATTTTTAATTAAATAGGTTATTAAGAAAAGTAAAACTACTTTCAAGTTCCAAGCCTTAAGATTTGTGAGTACCAAGTTCAGGAAAATAATATCCCAGAAATGTAAGAAAATAGACCATTCTTTCTTTCTTTTATTTTTTTAAATGTTTATTTGTTTTTGAGAGAGAGAGAGAGAGAGACAGAGTGTGAACAGGGGAGGTGCAGAAAGAGAGAGAGACACAGAATCCGAAGCAGGCTCCAGGTTCTGAACTGTCAGCACAGAGCCTGATGCAGGGTTCAAACCCAGAAACTGTGAGATCATGACCTGAGCTGAAGTTGGAGGCTTAATGAACTGAGCCACTCAGGCGCCCCATAGACCATTATTTCTAAAAAGATAATTGACACTCTGAAATAAATTGGTTTTAAGTGA
Source organism: Cryptoprocta ferox (assembly GCA_028646485.1). Taxonomy (NCBI): domain Eukaryota; kingdom Metazoa; phylum Chordata; class Mammalia; order Carnivora; family Eupleridae; genus Cryptoprocta; species Cryptoprocta ferox. The sequence continues at coordinate 50,727,323 of CM053566.1, read as the reverse complement.
GAGTTCAATGATGTTCAATATTCCCATTTTTATAAATAACATATTTACCTTACTGAAAATTGTAATTTTTCATAATCGAAAAATGATTTTTTGTAATTTTCATAATGGTTACAACAAAAATCAGTGATCAAAAAGGAAAATAAAGGGTTTACAGGTTTCTTTAAACATGTTGACCTACTCGATCTTGGAAACCAAAACATAGAGTTGCTTTTTAATGCTTTTGGATTTATGCATAATATTGTATTTACTTCTGCCTTCTTACTGCTCCATTTCCATTGCCTCTGGGTATATTAACCGAAAAGATTAAAAACATAAATTATCATAACTAATAAAATGCTTTTATAGGCAATATAAGAGAAAAATTTGTATTTCTATGGGAGTGTGCTTCATACTGACCATGCTAATTACTGCCCTGACCAAAATTATGTTTGCCTTTGATAGGCATATATTTTTGTTAACAGAGGAAAATAGAACTTTTCAAGGTCTTTGACCTAACCCATTACTTAATTATTTATAGCCATCATAGTAACATCTATTTTTTCTCTTTCCATTTATTTGAATCAGGATTCAAATAAGTCATATGTTGTGATTGGCAAATATACCTGCCTAAACTTTCCCGTTGTCTGGATTGTGCAGATTGTATCTTTGTGAAATTGTTTAACATGTTACTTTGTAAGTTTCCTGTAAATTGACGTTAGCTCTAGAGACCTGATCAGATTCAGGTTTGATTGCCTTGGCAAGATGGTGAATTCTCCTATCAGGATACAGTCAATGTTGGGCTATTTCTCTTTTGGTGATGTCAGTAACCATTGATACTTAGTAGCTGAATCCAATTGGGGGTTTAGAAAATGGTGACTTCCCAAACTATCAAATTATCTTTTTATTCTCATCATTTTTTATTTGGGGTACTTTAAAAAGATCTGTTCTCTTCATCTCATATTGTTTCACCCAGTGGTCTAGCTCATGTAGAGGACAGGATAAATGCTTGATATGTTCCCTTTATCTTCCAAGTCTTCAAAATAATGAATTGATTTTTAATCATTCGCCAGAGGTGACCAGTTAGCCTTTTTAAATTTATTTTATTTTATTTTTTTATTACCCTTATGAACTCATGAATTTAACCATTCCTAGTTTCTCAATCCACAGTAATTTTAATCATTTTTAAAGCTAAACATAGCTCATTTCGGGCCCCTGTAAACTGACTCTCAAGTCCTATTGACATGATTGTAGTACACTGATAGCTTCCCTGCTATCTGATATGGCAAGATTTATTTTCTACATTGCCTTCTACAGATCTGGAATTTCTCTAAGGATCTCTGTTTCCATTTAGAGGGAAATGTACTTAGAGATCGCAATCTGGGTGCCAGGTTCCTCACTGTTTTCAAGTATTTTTAAGAGGATAAAGTGAGGAAATATGTATATCCCAAAATACATAAGTATAAATAGATATTCATATAAACATTTATGTATATGTCATCATGAATTCTATTTGTTACATTTAATTCAAATTCAGGACAGTAGTGTTTTGTTGTTGTGTTTTTGCCTAACATCTGTCTGCATCTCTTTTAAACACCACAATAAGAATAAGGGATCCTGATTTATAACCATACCAGGAATATAACTAGAATAGTGCTTACCTACTCAATTAGTTTATTCTACAATCCACATGTAAGTGTTTCAGGGTAACAATATCAACCTGCTAACTATAACACCACTGCCAACAACATGATTAATAAAGAGTTTAAGATTTTGTTTCCCTTAACAGTTATTTTCATCCTTAAATTATATTCCAATAGGCAGAGAAATTACTGTTTTTAATGTCACTTGGAGTAGTTCCTTTCTGTGTGATTATGCCACCAATTAGGTACACATTTATTTTTATTTTCTGTTTTTAGGGATTTAAACAAATTTAATTTTAAGGGCCTTTATAAGTAAGAGCCAATTTAAGGCTTATAATTTTTCAGGGGAGGGGCAAGTTAAATCAAGAGTAAAGAGGATCTAGGTTAAGCAAAGTCTAATAAATCATGCAAGTCAAAAAAGTTAGAATTTAAGCCTATACTTCCGCACAAGCCCAAAGGTTTAACACTGTATTAGCATAATGATCTTGAATAAGTTTCATGTCAGTCTAAATGAACTATCTAGTTATAATCAGTATGCTAATTTCTGACTTTGACTATAGTTTTTGCTGCATGTTCAAATAAATAAAGGAAAAATGAATGTTTGCTTCTACTCTAGTGACACGATATTTTTGTAAAGTTTGAAGATTATATGTTTATCGTTCTGAGCTTGGATTTATAGCAGGCATGTTTTATAAGAATATGTCTTTACCATCAGTTCCTTTATCTGTAAAGTGGTGACAGCATTCATTCCTTCATTATTTAGCAACTATGTATTGAGTTTCTACTGTACTAGATAACATGCTAGTTATTATTGATCAAGAACAAGAAATAAGAGACTTTCTATGCTCAAGGAGATTGCACTCTTGATGAGAAGACCAAAGCTATGAATAGGCAATTATAATGTATAATATAGGGTGGTAAATGTCATACTAGAAGTATATACAAGGTGTCATAGGTACACATAGGCAAGGCAAAGCATCTGGTATAGCTGGGGAGGTAAAGATGAATATCTTCACGAAGTCTTTGCTTGGTGGAGCTCAGAAGGAGCAATTAAAATTAGCCAGGTTGGAGGATGAGAGAAATAAGATATTTTCCATGTGAAAGAGTATAGAGGGTTAAGAGTTTGAAATATTATCTAATATGTGTTTCTGCGTCTGTGACTCCTTTTCCCCTGAAGGCTTTCCAACATTAAAATCAGATTTCAAAATAATTAAAATCCTCATGTATTAATGTTCATGAAGTTAATGTTACAAATGGGCTTCGCTAACTTCTTAGGATCAAAGTTGAATTACTTAAGGAAAAGCATTAGTGTCTATTCTATTTTTAAGATGTAGAAGGAAGAATAAAATAAGCATTTATTTATAAAGTACAAAATAAAGTAAGATTTAGGAATTATTCAGCTAATTTCATCAATTCAGACCAGGCTCGGCAGTAATACAATTTATTATGCCATGTCATTCATGGTGTCATTGTATAAGAAAGATAAATTTGTTTTACCATGTTCTCTACATTCTGTACATTCTCTATCATTGTACAAAAGTTCTTACTGAAACTCTAAAGTCATAATTATTTATTGCCACATGTATGTGGGTGTCAAAACCAATACATATCAGTAATTCATGAAATTGATATCTAACAAAGTAACATTTGTTCATATGCTTCGTGGTATGTAAATCTTAAAATTATATGGACATTAAAATGAATTCTAATGTATTGTGCTTTAGATAGTTAGAATCAATAAAATATGTATTCTTTGAAAAACCTGTAAGGTTTATTACCTAGGAAAAGGAGAAAAAGATCTCAAAAAGAATGAAGAATCAATTTTTTTAAACTTTGAGTTTCATGATGTATTTTTTGATAAGTCCATAGCAGGCAGTATCTTAAAAGCAATTCTGAATTACAAGAAGCAAGCACTTGAGAAGGAAAAATGCTTTGGAGTGTTAAGGACTTTTCTTTGCATGTCAAATGTAAAGCCTGGCTGAATTAGGGAATTGAGTTCCGTATCTTAAGTCACAGAAAAGAGAAAAATGTAGAATGACAAAAAATAGTTTTCCACTATTCAGAGAGGGAATTAAGATTCTTCTGAATTGGGGATGAGTCTGAAGAACACTGGTCAGAATAGAAAGAACATTTAGATCAGTGTAGAAATTCTGTTATCATCCTCTGGCCTCTTCCGAGGGGAATCCTGGAGAAGGAAGGACAATGGAAGTGCTAGATAGAGGTTTGGAGATCTGATTCAAGGGAGAGGAAATATTGCAGCCTGCCCTAATACCAACAGAGGAGAGGTGGTGAGGATGAGAGATGGAGTGCCGCCTCAAGTATGTGAGCTTACTCACATACATATATGTGAGCTATAAGGAGATCAAAATGTTCCAATGTGCCCAAGGAGAGTGCAAAAGATAGCTGAGGATTAAGCACCACTTTAATGCCTCTTGGGGGTTCCCCTAAATGGGCTTACAGGATTAGTAAAAGAGATGAGATAGGGAATCAGCAGGAAAGATCATTAAGTGCTAGCCTCCAACCCAATGGCCACCATACTTTATCTGTGCAGAAAACAGAAGTGCTTAGAGAAGATAGGGTCATCAGAGGAGCAAGGTGAGGACAACCACCAAGACAAGGAGAGACAATCCTCCCATCAGCAGCAATAGAGGATGACACTGGGACCAGATGCTTTTTTCTAAATTTGAAGAGGGCCTACATCACTCTGCTGGCAAGAGAAAGAGAAAGGTGATAGCTGAAAATTTTAGAAGTGTTCTTAAACCTAAAGTCTCCTTCATAAGATAATTTCCTTAAAAGAAGATACTTAGCAGGGTTCAGAGCAACCCTTTGTCTCCTTACCTGTGAACTCCTGGGTGGTCACAGCCAGGCCTATCCTGCACTGGCACCATTCCTGCAGTAAGGACCCCCAGATCTCTCTCTCTAGACCAGACAGCTCCTTTAAATTTAAATGCCCTGTTACCTGCAACCTGTCCAAAAGGAACTCTTCTTTGCCTTTAAATCTTCTCATTTCAGTGAATGACATAGCCTTCTAGATAGGTGTCCAGTCCTCTATGCATTGTCATTCCATTGTCAGACAACCAATTACTACTCTTAACACTCTCAAATGCTTCCCCTCTTGTCTGTCCCCTTTACTACTGACTCATTTCAAACCAGATGTAAGATTATGTTTCATCTATATTATTAAAGAGTCTAATGGTTTTCTTGATTTAATCCTTGCTTCCCCCCCCCCCAATATTCCCTAAAACACAGTCAGAATGATATTTTGCAAATTTGATTCTAACAAAGTTACTTGTGACTTAAACACTTTCTACTTTCAACAACTCTGTTCTCAGGACAAACTTTAAACTCTTTATCTTGATAAACAAGTCTGTGTGTGATATGGTCCTAACTTTGCATTCTTATTTTACTATTCACCATCTTAAACTATTAGCTCTAAGTGTGTTAATACCTTTTAGTTCCAGAATCCCTTGGTTTTTTTTTTTTTGCACATGCTATTTAAATTACCTGAAGAATTCCCCTGACCACCCTTCCCCATGCTCACAAATAAGTGTGGCAGGTTCTCATCTCTGAGTCTTGTTTAATGTTCCTTGTGCATATTTTTCTTTTCTTTTCTTTTTTGTTTTGTTTCATTTTGTTTCATTTCATTTTTGCATTTTGTCCTTCCTCACTTTCCCACATCATTTGGAATAAGTATCCTTAGGGTGGAGTCTGGAACATTTATGTATATATTTTCCTAAATGATAGAAAAAAGAGAAAAAGATTAGCCTTTGTTTTGGTTAATCACACCACCAATCATCCTGCAAATGAATCAGAAACTAAGGTCTTGGTTTTCTTCTACCCTTTATATTGAGTTCATCATGAAGTTTTATTAATTCCATTTCCCAAATATTTCCTTTTGATCCCACTATCACTGTTCCAGCTCAGATATTCTCCTTCATAGCGCTGGCCATTTAACAGTTTCCTTTGTTTCTAGCTTTGCTCTTCAAACTACCCAAAATGGAAACCTAGCATTAATGCTCTACTATTTAAAACTTTCCTGCTTCACTTGTTCTTTATCACCCATAGTCTACATGCATCACATCTAGGATGAAAGAGCCCCATTCTTTTTTTAAGAAATTTTTAAAAAATTGTTTAATGTTTTATTTATTTTTGAGAGAGAGAGAGACAGCGTAAGCAGTGGAGGGTCAGAGAGAGAGGGAGACACAGAATCTGAAGACAATCTCCAGGTTCTGAGCTACCTGTCAGCACAGAGCCCGAAGCGGGGCTTGAACCCACGAACCGTGAGATCATGACCTGAGCCGAAGCCGGATGCTCAACCAACTGAGCCATCCAGGCACCCCAAAAGACCCCCATTCCTTCTTTCTTTCTTCTTCTTTTTTTTATTCCCTACAGTGTGACTTTTATCCCTGTGAGTTATTTATTCCATGACTGGAAGCCTGTATCTCCTACTCCCCTTCACCCATTTTTCCTATCCTTTCCTCTGGTGACAACCACTTTGTTCTCTGTATTTATGGATCTGTTTCTAGTTTGTTTGTTATATTTTTTAGATTTCACATATGAGTGAAATCCTATAGTATTTGTCTTTCTTTGACTTATTTCACTTAGCATAATATCCTCTAGGTCCATCCATGTTGTTAGAAATGGCACAATTGTATCCTATTTTATGGCTAAATAATACTCCATTATATGTATAAACCATGGCTTTTTTTTAAACCCATCTATTGATGGACAGTTGGTTCCTTCCATATCTTTCCTATTATAAATAATGCTTAAATAAACATAAAAGTGCATATATCTTTCTGACTTAGTGTTTTCATTTTGGGAGAGGGGTAAAGAGCCAGTATTGGAATTACTAGATCATATAGTATTTCTATTTTTAATTTTTTTGAGGAACCTCCATAGTATTTTCCACAGTGGCTGTACTAATTTTCACTCACACCAATAGTACATGAAGTTTCCTTTTTTCTACACATCCATGCCAACACTTATCATTTCTTATCTTTTTGATACTAGCTATTCTAACCAGGAATAAGGATTAAATTTTTTGTCTTTTTTCTCTTTCTCTCTTTTTTTTCTTTTCTTTTTCTTTCTTTTCTTTCTTTTCTTTTTTTTTTTTTTTGGTGCTGAATTGTATAAGTTCCTTATATATTTTGGATATTAATCCATTATTGGATATATCATTTACAAATATCTTCTCCCATCCAGTTGGTAACCTTTTTGTTTTGTTGATGGTTTTTCTTCACTGTGCAAAAGCTTTCTATTTTGCTGTAGTCCCAATAGTTCATTTTTGCTTTGGTTTCCCTTGCCCAAGGAGACATATCTAGAAAAATGTTGTTAAGGCTGACATTAAAGACATTACCGCCTGTGTTTTTTTCTAGGATTTTTATAGTTTCAGGTCTCAGATTTAAGTCTTTTATCCATGTTGAGTTTATTTTTGTGTATGGTATAAGAAAGTGGTCCAGTTTCATTCTTTTGTAGGTAGCTGTCCAGTTTTCCCAGCACCATTTATTGAAGAGACTGTCTTTTCCCCATTGTATATTCTTGCCTCCTTTGTTGTAGATTAATCAACCATATAAGTGTGGGTTTATTTCTGGGTTCTCTATTCTGTTCCATTGGTCTGTGTGTCTTTTGTGAGTGTGAGTGTGTGTGTGTGTGCGCGCGCGCCAGTACCATACTGTTTTGATTTTTATAGTTTTATAGTATATTTTGAAATCTGGGATTGATACCTCCAGTTTTGATCTTCTTTATTAAGATTGCTTTGGCTCTTTGGGGTCTTTTATGGTTTCATGCAAATTTTAGAATTATTTGTTCTACTTCTGTGAAAATGCTGTTGGTTTTTTAGTAGGGATTGCATTGAATTTGTAGATTGTTTTGGATAGTATGGAAATTTTAAAATGTTTTAACAATATTAATTCTTCCAGTCCATGAGCATGGAATATATTTACATTTGTTTGTTTCACTGTCAACTTTTTTCATCACTGTTTTTAGTTTTCAGAGTACAGGTCTTTCACCTCCTCAGTTGTTTATTTATAGGTATTTATTCTTTGTGGTGCTGTTATAAATGGAATTGCTTTATTAATTTTTCTTTCTGCTAATTTGATACCCCTTATTTCTTTTTACTTACCTTGTCTCTTACTACCTCCTCAAGACTGTCTGCTCTAGTTACACTAAGGAGGACACAACACACTTTCTGTAAAGAGCCAGATGGTAAGTATTTAGACTTTGTGGACAAAAAGTTTTTGTTATGACTGTTCAGCTCTGCCACTGTAACACAAAGATAGCTGTAGACAATAATATAAAGGAATGGACATGGATGTATTTCCATAAAACTTCATGAATACTGAAATTTTAATTTCATATAATCATCACATGCTCTCAAATACTGTTCTTCTTTTCATACCCCCCCAACCATTTAAAAATCTAAAAAGCATTTTAAGCTCACAGGCTGCATGAGAATAGGTAGTGAGTTAGATTTGAGCCATGGGCTGTGGTTTGCTGACCCTTGCACTAAGCCACTCTTAGAGGACTAAACGTGCTGAGGTATCAGACACATGCTTTTTGGGTTTTTGTTTTTGTTTTTTTTGCCTGACATGACCCTGTTGTTTAGGCCAGAAAACTTTAACCTAAGTGTAGCTTAAACAGAAGTTAAACTTCATCATTATCTCCTGTGAAGAGTTCCCTAATTCTTATACCCCCAACCAGTAAAAAGTTGATCACATCTTCTTTTATGTTCTCCAAGTATCTTCTAGGTACTTCTACTGAAGTACTTTATGTACTTTATGGCAACTATTTCTTTAATTGTGTGTCTCCACCTTTCGTTGAGGGTAGTGGTTTATGTTTTATCTATCTTTTGATTTCTGGCTTCTTGGCACTTTTGTTTTATGGGGTTATCAAGGAAAAGAACAGCTGAGAGACAAAGTCCTATTTTGCAGAAAATCATGCCATGAGCAGAAAAAATTTCAATATGTGCAGTGAGAGAAGCATTTTGATATGGAATTGAAAATAATCCAAGTGAGAGATAAATTTAGTGACTGGGTAAGTGCTATCTAAAATATAATCGACTAGGATGTGCATTAAAATATACATTCCTTTTAAATTATAGCAGAAGAAACTCTTTGGAAGTTAAAATAAAAACAAAAGTTCTCTTCGATTTGTGCAAAATTAATCAAGTTGTAGCTTTTTGTGTCTTGCCTTTTCTTGCATTTTATATTTCATCAAAAACTCATTGTCAGTTTTTGAAATTTACATAAGTAAATAGAAGTAAGAAAATAAATTCAGCCCCTTTGGCCTAAAGGTAAATTTTCATGTTAACAATTTAGAAGTGTCATTTCTCATTTCATAAATAGAGTTTATTTTCAAGAAGTTGACAAGGGAGACAAAAGTCCAGAGACTTTCTATGTTTCTTTTTAATGGAGATGTTTCTCAGTATGTAATTTAGAGTATAATATATGTAATTATGTATGGAATTGCAGCCTGTCAGCCAGACTGCTACACAAAGGTTGGTTTGTAAAAATATGGATGCTCAAGGTGGATATGTTACATTAGCAAGCAGAGGCCCATGATTAAATGAGTTTCAACTCCATTAAATTATTTATAGATAGGCAAAACATCTAAGAAGTTTTTTCTTGTTAACTACATTTGTGATGTGATGGTTACATTTTCTTATTTATAATGAGAGGTGGTTTTTTCCCAATATTTTAGTGCAAGAGAATTTTAGAAAAATGAAAATGATTTTGGCTGAGAGTGGGGATGGCTGAGGGTGGGGATTAAGATCACGGTGACTTTGTTTTGTGTTGCAGGTACCATCAGATTGATACAGCCTCAAATAGAGAACTAACTTACAAAATATATTCCTCCTTCTATTTACAAGTTCCTAGAGGGCAAAGAGTGGGTCTTTTTAAGATCCCTTCTCCTCTTAACCAAATATCTAACATAGTAGAACAAAACATCATTGTAAAAGTTGGGTTGGCAGCCTGTTGAGGGTGAGTTTATGTTCTGAAATTTGCATATAAAGCAAACATTGAACCTGTGAAACGCTCTTAAAAATATATGACTAACAAAAATTAGAAGGCAGATAGAGCATCTTTCAATAATCCTGGCACAGCTAGTTTTTCCTACAGCTTTGGAGCAAATGAAGTACTTTGTTTTCATTTTAGAGGCCAAATTGAACCTCCTAGAATGGACCCTATATGTTTCTGTGCTATCAGTATATTTAATGTTTGTTGTATGGAGTTGAATTTCTCTAACTTAAATATTCAGTGCATATTTGTTGAATGATTGAGCAAGTTAAAATATTACTTTCTCTAGCAGGTGACATAAAAGACAAAAATCTCTATAATTTTGTCAATCTTCTCTCTAGTACAGGAGTATTTATTTACAAGGTCAGTTCATGCTCTTTATAAAAAGGGTTGAAGGATTTGTTTGGAAGCCAAGGTGTTATTCTGCAACTCATGAAAGCTAGGAGCTACAGTCCTCTTGTGATGTGACTGTTAATAATAACTACAGATATGACCTCAGCTCTTTTGGCAGCTTTACATTTGAGGGGCCACTAAATGTACGTAATTATTCTGGTAAAACCCCATGGATTATTCCTGCCTTATGGGAAAAAGTTACATCTTTGAAATTTTATTATGGTGTCCATGCCCATCAAATGGTACCAGATTGACACTTGTTAAATTAACTGTGCTTGAAAAATCTGACTTTCTCAGAATCCAATGCAATACAGTTGGCATGGTGCCTTTACTGAGAATAGGCTTGTTAAAAAGTCCAGAAACATACTATGAAATCTTAATAGCTACTAAGCTGTTAATTTCTCTTTGTTATTATTCTGAGATAGAGTTTCCAAACTCATTGAGTTATTAAAGAATTGATCACCCCAATCTGGGCATTAGGGAAACATGGTTTATTATATTAAGGGCAAGAGATGAACAAGATTGGCCGTGAAGCCAAATAGCTCTGGAAAACTTATTGTTAGGGAAACTAATGGGATTTTTTTTCTTCCTGATGTAAAATCAGAAACAAAATCTGGAAAAAAGTTAAAATAAAGACAGTAGTAGGCTAATGATGATTTTAAAAAGAATATTTTGCCTTGTTTCCATTGGATACTCTTTCCTGCTCTGTTGAAGAATAGTTGGCCATACATTTGTGAGTTCATTTCTGGGTTCATTATTCTGTTCCATTGATCTATGTGTTTTTGTGCCAAGACCATATTGTCTTACTGATTACAGCTTTGTAATGCAGATTAAAGTCCAGAATTGTGATGTCTCCAGATTTGGTTTTCTTTTTCAGCATTACTTTGGCTATTCAGGGTTTTTTCTGGTTCCATACAAATTTTAAGATTGTTTGTTCTATCTCTGTGAAGAAAGCTGGTGTTATTTTGATAGAGATTGCATTGAATATGTAGATTGCTTTGGGCAGTATTGACATTTTAACAATATTTGTTCTTCCAATCCATGAACATGGAATGTTTGTGTCTTTGACTTCTTTGCATCTTCAATTTCTTTCATAAGCCTTCTATAGTTCTCAGTATACAGATCTTTTTACCTCTTTGGTTAGGTTTATTCCTAGGTATCTTATGGGTTTTGGTGCAATTCTAAATGGGACTGATTCCTTGATTTCTCTTTCTGCTACTTCATTGTTGGTGTATAGAAATGTAACTGATTTCTGCACACTGACTTTATATCCTGCAACTTTGCTGACTTCACCTATCAGTTCTAGTAGTTTTTTGGTGGAATCTTTCGGGTTTTCCATGTAGAGTATCATGTCTTCTGCAAAGAGTGAGAGTTTGATTTCTTCCTTGCCATTTTGGATGCCTTTTATGTCTTTTCGTTGTCTGATTGCTGAGGCTAGGATTTCCAATACTATGTTGAACAACAGTGGGGAGAGTGGACACCCATGTTGTGTTCCTGACCTTAGGGGGAAATCTCTAAGTTCTTCCCCATTGAGGATGGTATTAGCGGTGGGCCTTTCATATGATGTTGAGTTATGTTCCTTCTATCCCTACTTTCTTGAGGGTTTTTATGAAGAAAAGATACTGTATTTTGTCAAATGCTTTTTCTGAATCGATTGAAAGGATCATATAGTTCTTATCCTTTCTTTTATTAATGTGGTATATCACATTGATTGATTTGCGAATATTGAACTAACCCTGCAGTCCTGGAATAAATCCCATGTGATCATGAAAGACCTACATGTGAGACAAGAAACCATAAGAATCCGACAGGAGAAAACAGGCAGAAACCTATTTGGCCTTGGCTGCAGCAACTTCTTACTAGGCATGTCTCTGGGGACAAGGAAAATAAAAGCAAAAATGAGCTATTAGGACTTCATCAAGATAAAAATCTTCTGTAAGGCAAAGGAAACAATCAGCAAACTAAAAGGCAACTGAGAGAATGGGAGAAAACATTTGCAAATGACATATCAGTTAAAGGGTTAGTGTCCAAAATCTATAAAGAGCTTATCAAACTCAACACCCCAAAACAAACAATCCAGTGAAGAGATGAGCAGAAGACATGAATAAACACTTTTCCAAAGTGACATCCAGATGGCTAACAAACACATGAAAAGATGCTCAACATCACTCATCATCAGAGGAATACAAATGAAAGCCATAATGAGATACCATCTCACACATGTCAGAATGGCTAAAATTAACAACTCAGGCAACTACAGATGTTGGCAAGGATGCGGAGAAAGAGGAACCCTTTTGCACTGTTGGTGGAAATGCAAACTGGTGCAGCCACTCTGGAGAACAGTATGGATGTTCCTCAAAAAATTAAAAATAGAACTACCCTGCAACCTAGTGATTGCACTACTAGGTATTTATTCATAGGATACAAAAATGCTGATTCCAAGGGGTACATGTACCCCAACATTTATATATAGTGGTGCTATGAACAATACCCAAATTATGGAAATAGCCCAAATGTCCATCAAATGATGAATGGATAAAGAGGATGTATATATATATATATATATATACACATGCGCACACACACACACACACACACACACACAAATATATACAATGGAATACTACTCAGCGATGAAAAAGAATGAAATCTTGCCATTTGCAGCAATGTGGATTGAACTAGAGTGTATTATGCTAAGTGAAATAAGTCAGTCAGAGAAAGACAAGTATCATATGATTTCTCTCATATGTAGAATTTAAGAAACACAACAGATGAATATAGTGAAAGGGAAGGAAAAACAAGATAAAAACAGAAGGAGGCAAACCATAAGAGACACTTAAATACTTAAATACAGAGAACAAACTGAGGGTTGCTGGAAGGGAGGTCGGTGGGGGGATGGGCTAAGTGGGTGGTGGGCAGTAAGGAGAGCACTTGTTGAGTTGAGCACTGTATGTATGTAAGTGATGAATCACTGGGTTCTACTCCTGAAACCAATACTACACTGTATGTTAAGTAACTTGAATTTAAATAAATTAAAAACGAGTGTTTTGCCATGAACACTTGTCTTCTCAATTATAATGATGGATTTACAAATATGAAGATCATGGATGTCTATTCCACTCTTTAGAGGAAAAGTATATCACTGTTATGAATAAGACACTATCATTATCCTTTTGGTAATCAATATCTTAGCCATGAAGTATGTTTGTATTGTATATGAAGTCTTTTACAATCTTAAGTGGACTATTTTTGGGGTGGACACAGTTTTTGAATCTGTGATTAACCTTGAAACAAGGAAATAATAATTTATAACTTGTCTCTGCCTTCAGATATGTTGATTCTTATTAAAGTGGATATAAAACTACTCAAAAATTTCAGCAGAAAAGTAATTTCTAGCAAAATGAAGTCATTATTTTGAGTGGCAAAAGTGGGCAAACTCTGATAAGGAAAAAGAAATCTGTATTTAGGTTGGTTTTTCTTTTGAACAGATTAATTTATGTTTAGGGAAATATATATGCCACATTTAGATATTTTTGCTTGAGTTTCATGCAACTAATTTCCATAAAAGTCAAATTTCACTCAAATAATGGGAGAAACAGAGATATAGACACAGTAAACATTTCTTTAATATTTCAGTGTTATTTATTTTGTAATGGGGAATACAAAATATGTAAAACATAAAAATACTGTATAAATCATAAAGTCACTTCTATAACTTGCATGAATCCTATATATATATTATATAATATATATAGTATAATATTATATATCTTATAGGATATAATAATATTTTGAAAATTAAGTTAAAGTCTTTGATGAAGACTTTAGAATTTTAGAATTAGTCACCTAGTAATAATAATATTTTATATTATACAGTGCTTTACAATTTATAAAGCACTTCCATGTATGATATATATCATGGTTTTAAGTAATATCTTTCCTTTAAAAACAAATATACATACTAAAAGTTACCCAGGTGGCACAGGTGGAAGAGCTGAAAAGAGAAAGCCAATGAAAGATGATGAAATGAATTAGTGCATAAGGTCAATGATGTGTTAGAAGCCATCTTGGAGGATTTCAGAAGCCAGTGGTCAATGATCTTCATGCCAATGATAGGGAGGAAATCAAGTGAAACTCAGACCACAATCTGTCCACTAGATTTGGCAATTGAAAGGAAAATGGGGAGAACAGTAGAAAGAAATTGTGGGCAGAGGAGGACTTACTGTGAAGCTAATGGAGTTTAAGCATGAGACCACTCAAATCATCTTCTCCTTCATATGCTTAATCTCAGGTTAATATTTTTGAATCTGTCTTCTTAAAATAGATCTCAAAACTGTGTAAGCTTTAGGCCCTACAAAGCCTGATCTATTCCTGATTTTAGAGATGGAAGCCTGATGCAGTGTTGAGATGTGACTGAGAGAGGAGAGGATGATCTGGTGAGCATGAGCCATTCTTTCAAGAAGCTTGCCTGGGGTCAGTGGAGTTGTGTGTGCATACACAGCACTGGCTTCATGAGTGTGTGACCAATACATTAATACAGGGCCCCACACTCAGACGGACCCACATTTGGGATTTAATGCTCTTCTATGGCTGTCTTGAGATTCTTGAAAACTATCTTTTAATTGATATTTTGTGAGGACTGATCAGGTATTGGAACATGCACTGTGTCTAGGGCCTTGGCTCTCCTGCAAGCCTGCCTGTTCCCCACCCTTCTCCTGAGGAAATGTTCTCTGCTACTTGCTTCCCAACCATCTGGTACTCCAGGTCCACTTGGCCTCAGCATTCCTGCTGCCACTCTGCAACTGGTATTGCCCTCCGCCTCTGTAAGGAGCCTGGGTATGAGCACAAGAAGGTCCGGGGTTGGGTGTGTACATCTTGCCATGACTTGGGACTGGGCATGGTGACATAGGTCCCCCCTGGGGTTGGCAGCATCATGGAGTGGTTGGTGGGTGCCTGACCAGAGGCTATTTTGCCGGTGAGGACTAACCTATAGTTCACCTCGGATCCAACTTCTTAGCGCTCCTTAGTGTGGATGGTTTTGTTCACCCATTAGCGTAGCCTGAGGTGACAGACCTGTGAGAGGGAGATGGCTGGCAAGACTCTCCCTGACCCTGCCTCTTCCAGGAGTATAGCGCATGGGTCAAGGGCAGGTATAAGGGGATCTTGACAGTCATGAGACTGGAAGGAGCACAAATGCCCCACATGGTGAGGTGGGGCACCTGAGTGCCTGTGATGGTCTCCACTTGAAGGCTCTGTAGCTGGAAGGATCCTCTCTTCTTCCTGGCTCCTTCAGCTTTCCTGGTTCTGGCTTCTTTTAGTCTCTTTTGGTCAGCTGAAGGCTCCCTCTGGGGACGAACTGTAAAATATTAATTTTATAATTTTGGTGATATCACATACAACTTAAATATTCTAATACTTGCATTTAAAACTAGCATTCACAATATAAAGATGAATGGTAAAATATATGCTAAAAATTTTAATTTTACTATATTTAGAATACCATTAAATAGCAAATAAAGAAAACAGCATAAGTTGACAGAGCACAGAAGACATGAAAAATGCTTTACATGTACTTTTACATGTCTTTGGACAAAAGGCTATATTTTCATTTTGTATTGGGTCCTGCAAATTTCGTTGCTGACCTTGTGTGTGTATGTTTAGCACAAAGAGAAAAGTTGGAGTCCAAGGAGAGTTGGGGGAAGGCACGTGTTTGATGTGCTAAATTTGATTTTGATAAGTTAGCTGCCATCACCTTTGATGAAAGGAGAGAGCTTTGCTGAACTTCATGCTTAAATCAGTCAGGTGCGTCTGATTGGAGGAACCTAGTTCATACGCCTGTGCCTTAGCTGCAAGGAAGGCGGGCGAGCATGCAATTTCATGGTTTATGTTTGCATAGTGCTAAGTCATCTCTGTTTCATACTCTGGGTCATAAAATTGGGACTTGTCTAAACCTAGTAGGAAGTTCAGATGCTATAGCAGAAACTGTACGTGCCTTAATCATATGCTTTGAAACTTACCGCTTTAGTATGCCTTGGATAACTTTGACATGTAGTTGCCAATGCCTTTGTTTAAAGTCTATTTCCAAAGCTAGTAAAGGGAGGCTCTGCTTATTCACGGGGCTGTCCGGAAGTACTGGGAGGAGTAAAGTACCCAAGGAGAAGGCCTCAGCAAATGACTGATAGGAGCTACATCCCTCTTCCCTCCCTCCTTGTGTAGGATAACTATAAGATGGGCGTTTTATACCATTTCCCATAACTGCCCAGTAAGAGTAACCTCTAATCTCTCAGGGTGGCAGTTGACTTGATAACATCCCCATTATTGACTGCCTTCCCTTTTGTGATCCAGCTCCTCTCCCCTAGTAATGATTCCTTTATTTCCCAAATAATCACACCTTGTACTTGAATCTTTTCTCAGCTTCTGAAGGAACTCAAACTAAGATAGATGCCAAAGAGCCAAAAGGTCAAAAAAACAAAAACAAAAACAGGTATCTGCCTTTTTTTTATGATAGAAGTATGCATTTTTATGCTTCAGTAACAGCTCCTGATACACATTTCTTTAATAACACTAATCTCTCGGTAAGGTAATATCTGTGTAACTAGTCCCTTGGTTAGGCTCAAAAGATCCAGGACCACGTATGTTCAGCGTTGTATCCTCAGGGTTCATTGCAGAGGGTGGATGTAATGGGTGCCCAAGAAACATCTGCCAATACACAAGTGAACAAACTGATGAATGGTTATGTGTTTAAACATAATGGCTCATGTAACATTTATATGAAAGATATTCACCTTATTACTGTTATCTGAAATTCTGATTGAAGGGATTGTGATTATCTCTGTATTTTCCAATCTGCCCAATTTTATTTTTGGCCTGGTTGCTGTGTAGATGTGGGCATGTGATCAGCACTAATTTGTGTATGTGAGGGTGTGCAAAGAACAATGCCCTACTGTTTTTTTTAAATTTGCTTGAAATTACGGAAAAATGTCTCCAAAATCTGTCTTCAACATGGCAAACTATATGAAGCAGACTTGAATTGGGTAGCAAACCTTGCTTCTTTTACTTATGCCTAAAAGTTTTTGAAACACCCAGGAGGATGTGTCTTATCAGAGACTCAGACAAACATAGTGTTCTGTCCCATGAGTTTGATTCTAGCATTTTCCGTAGAGGTGTCCTTTAACATTTTTCTTGCTGAGTTTTTATGCTGAATTTAAAGCCGTGAAATATGCCAGCTCAGGGCTTCTCAAATCAGAGGATCTCTGTTTCCTAGAGAATAAGTTTGGCTCATAAGAGCTAATGCCACCCACATTCCAGAACCGTACCAGAATGTAGGCTCCAAGAAAATGCCTGTGCATACTCTTTACCTTCCCTGAATAAAAACATCTTTGAAAGTGCATCAGTTTGAAGGTCAAATCTGATTTCTTTATACTTTTCCTAGTTTCTGCATACTTTTTTTTTCTCATTCTTAAAACAATGAACAGGAAGCCATGCAGATGGCAGAGTGTATTAAAGGCGTTAAGCAAGTGTCTATTAATACCGAAGGAAGCAATGAGTTCTTTAGGCACGTACATACAGAAGAATATGCTGAAGCAATGAAAGTAAAATAGGCTTTTCACTGTTCCAAGTTAGAGATCATTTCTAGTTTGAATAATGGAATAGGAAAATGTGAGTGCCTAGATGGGCAGGAGGAGTATCCCAGGGATAATTATTTGGGGAATAAACTGCTTAATTCTACCTACAACCTTAAACCTGCCTTGCCATGTAACATAACATATTCATGGATTCCAGGGATTAGAATGTGGGCATCTTTGGGGACCCTTATTACGCCTACCACAAGATGATTTATAAAACTACATAAAAATAGCAAAATAACATAAGCTAAAACTGAGACTAATACAAGAAAGACATAAATTGATAGGGACATTAAGTGGATCTAGAAATTAAGCCAACAGAAAAATGCACACAAAAGAGTTCCTATACACTATACTTTGAGTTCCAAGTCAGTGATTCTTAAACTCTGGGTTTAAGTCATGCTTTTGAATGCTCTAACTTTGGTGGCGTTCTGGAAGGGATTAAAAGAATCAAAACAGGACTAATTATGTCACCAATAATTATATCACAAACACTGCCCCAGTATAATTGTATCTCCCATTTTTATTAAAACAATCATAGAGAACCTGACTGCCCTGAAGCACAGTCATTGCTTAAATAGAGCCGATTTACTGCTTATGCCTTATTCTCCCATGAAATCATGAGTCACAGTCTTGCCTATTCTGTGAACATCTTCCTTTTGGTTCCAGCTTAATTCTTCTTTATGCCTCTCTCATAGTATTGCAGCAGATAAATCCCACTTTGCACATTATTAAAAATTTTGCTCAGTAAAACATTCCATTTGATAAAAATTTCCATGACAGTAGGTATACTCAACTGTAACAACAAAAAGAGTCTAAACGCTGGCCAAAATATGGGTACACACCCAACAATGCAGAAAGGTCAAAGCACACCAGTTCTAAGCTCTCTGTCTTTAAATACAAGAAAGATACATCTGACTTGTAACATAATCCATAGCAGATATAGGATAAGAACTTTAAATTCTTCAAAATATTTTTTAAATATTTATTTGAGAGAGAGAGCGAGTGACAGAGTGTGAGTGAGGAAGGGGCAGAGAGAGAGAGAGAGAGAGAGAGAGAGAGAGAATCCAAAGCAGGCTCCAGGCTCTGGGCTGTCAGCACAGACCCTGATGCAGGGCTTGAACCCACAAACTGCGAGATCATGACCTGAGCTGAAGTCAGTTGCTTAACTGACTAAGCCACCCAGGTGGCTACTTAACACTCTTCTAAGTGCCTTTACATACTTTACCTGATTTAATTTGTATGAGAGGGGCTTCTGTTCCTAGTCCCATTTCACCAAAAAAGAAATTAAGGCACAGAGAGGCTAGTTGACCTCCCCTTGTTAATAGTTGCAATCTGGGATTTGAATCCAGCTAGTCTGGTTTCAACTCTTTGCTCTTACCATCAATAGCATTGCTTCAAAGAACAGAGCCAAAAATGCATCCCCACAATCCTTACAAAGATGACATCGTGCCAGCTTTTATATGAAATTTACTGTTTTGCATAACTCAATCTAGTTGGACATTTTTACCAATGGAAGGGGATTGAAAATGATACCTTAGTCATTGGAAATCTTCAATTCTAGAAAGTTCCTTTGCCTAGCGTGTTATCCTCTTTTCTCTCCTCCACATTTCATTGGTTAACTCTTTCTAACGCAGATCGTAGAACAGGTATCACTTCTTTAGGAAGCTTCCAGTACTCTCTTGTTTCCATTATTTAATTGCATTTTTGTGTTAAGTACTCCAATAAAACACTACATTTTGTCCTTCAAAGCATTCATTGTAGTTTGTAATTAATTGGTATGAGTTCATTTGTTTTGTTTAATTTGTGATTTATTTTAATATGTGTATCTTCTACTGGACTGTCACATCCATGAAGGAAAGAACCATATCTATTATCTGCCTCCATTGTACCCTTAGAAGTAGCAGTGTCTTGGGGTGCCTGGGTGGTGCAGTCAGTTAAGCGTCCGACTTTGGCTTAGGTCATGATCTCATGGTCCATGAGTTCGAGCCCCTTATCAGGCTCTGTGCTGACAGCTCAGGGCCTGGAGCCTCCTTCTGATTCTGTGTCTCCCTCTCTCTCTCTCTCTCTCTCTGTCTCTCTCTGCCCTTCTCCCGCTCACAATCTCTCTCTCTCAAAAATAAATAAAACATAAAAAAATTAAAAAGAAAGAAGTAGCAATAAGCGATTTTATATCTCAAAAGGTATTGTAAGCAATTTTATATCTCAAATTATAGGACTAATTAATTTGGTTACAAAAATATGATTTGAAAAGATTTTATTTCTGAAATTCTATATTTATTACACTTAGCAAAACATTATTTGCATAGATAAAAGGTGAAGAATGATATTGATCTTATTACTATTCATTGTTCCTTGCACATGCCCTCCTTGCCTCTCACTCTATCCTACTTCCTCAGCTCAATCAAATTCCAGTTAAATCCAATCTTGCCTCCACTGTCCTTCACCTGCAGAGCTGACCGATGCTAAAGAAAACCATAACCCATGACGACTGGGTAATACCTTAAATCTATGATCCCAACTTAACTGCTTAATGAATACTTTAGTAACCATATTGAGGGGGAAAAACCATATGGGACTGTGAATAGTACTGATTTTTTAAATAAAAAAATGTTTACTTGAATTAACCAGTAAGTAGGTTCTGAGAAAGGAATTAAGTAGCCCAAGCAGAAGGCTTAAGAATGTTGATTTCCAAAGGTGTGTTAATTTAAGTACCAATGCAGGTCGACTTTTCTATTAATTTGTCAAAATCTGGTGTTAGTTAGGAAAGTATAGTTGTGATTATGTGAAGGCTCCGGGGCACAGATGGCTGTATCGTGAATCCTGAAGCCCTGTGAATGGAGATGGCACCTCGGGGTGCATCAAATGTTTATTGACTCTTCACTAGTGAAGTCCTTCCCTGTATCTGGCCCCTTAATAAATGCCTGTGTGAGCTTTGGGCATTTGGTTAGAGTTATACAGAAGTGAGAGGGCAGGAACAATCCTGGGTGAGGGAATAGGAAAGAGAATGAAGACTTCAAGAAAACTGAATCTTGGGTGTTAGAGGATGACCAAAATAGATGAAAATTGCAGGGTACTTAGAATTCAAAACTAAGTGACTTTCTCGTGTTTCTTTGTAAAATTTAGCTTGTATTTTTATCGAAGTAATACATATTCATAGTTGTTCTTTTCTAAAAAACAAGTTTATGAAAAACAGTGGTTTGCTTGCCTTGCTTCTGCCCACCCTGAAGTCAGCCTTTCTGGAGGCCACCACTTTCAGACTCTTTGAACTGCTTCTTTGTGCTGTATTTCTAATTAATATGCTCATGTTGTTAATTATTTTTCAACCTCAGGCGTTTTATTGAATCTGACTCTGAAAAAGAAACAATTAGCCCTCTTAACACCACATTCCCACCTACACACAACTTCGCTTTTTCCCATTTTCCAAATACAGTCATTCTGCAATTTGAGGTTAAGTCAATATTGCAGTGTTTACGTTATCGAGACTGTGAGTGGGCATTTTGTGTACACTTAAAACAATATTTTTATTTACTTGGGATTTTGAAGACTGATCCAATTCCCTACTGTGATAATTTTTTATTTTTTTTACTTTAAGCTTTTAAATTAAACTTATACATTTTTATTAGTCTATTGTATTAGTAGTCATTTATAAGGGGTAATTTATTTATTTATTATTTTTAATGTTTTATTTATTTTTGAGAGAGAGACAGAGTACGAGCAAGGGAGGGACAGAGAGAGAGGGAGACAAAGAATCTGAAGCAGGCCCCAGGCTCTGAGTTGTCAGCACAGAGCTTGATGCGGGGCTCCAACCCTGAGATCATGACCTGAGCTGACGTGGTACGCTTAACCGACTGAGCCACCCAGGTGCCCCTGTAAGGGGACTTTTATTAATGTTTGGTCCCTTTTACAAATTTAGTTAAATAAAATTCTGTAAAGAGCTTTATTTCCTATTTAATGTTTTTAAGTATTATATTTTGCCAACTACTAACCCAAACCAAGAATTTAATCCTAATAAATCTAGCAAAGAAAATTTATAAATATGGCGATTCCCCAGTTATCATAAACATTCAGCATGGCTGATATATTTTGTAAAATTTTCTTGTACTTTTCATCTAAAAACCTTAAGACACAATCAAATATTCCAGAATATTAGTATTAATCTGTTGGACTCACTAATCTCGGAATGTCAAATTCTTAAATACCAAATTAAAACAAAGGTCTTGACATATTTGTTATGAACAAAATTTAATATTTTACACTTTACCCTAAGCTTCCAAGAGCTAAAGATGGTTACACGAAAGAAACAAGTCCTTCTTTCCCATCTCAGTGGACCATGCTGACCCAGGGCAATGGCTAAAGTTATTATTTTTTTAAGGTAAGCCCTTAATAAAAAAGAGTGATCTTCTGGTATATGTGCTGGGATTCCAGTAACTCATTACTTAAGTTTAAGTTTAATCTGAGTCTGAATCCTTGTTCCTCCATGCCCCCACATTCATGTTGTTTCATTGCTCGATTATGTCATTCTGCTGGGTAATATTATAAATTCTTTTATTATTCTTCAAATTTGGTAAGGCCACACAATATCACAGATGTTTAAACAATGTCCAGTTTTATTTAGTTATTTATTTTTTGCTTTTAATTTTTATTAGTGAAGGATAGTTGACATATGTTATATTAGTTTCAGGTGTGCAAAATAGTGATTCCAGAACCCTGTATATTGCCGAGTGTTCACCGCAATAAATGTAGCCACCATCTGTCACCATAGAACATTTTTACAATATTATTGACTCTATTCCCGATGCTGTATTTTTCATCCCTGTAACGTATTTATTTTATAACTGGGAGTTTGTACCACTTAATCCCCTTCACCTATTTCACCCCATCTAGTTTTATTTTATATACTTCTCATGTTTCATTGTCATTCTAAGTGACAATCACCGTATAAATATTATGTTAGAGCTGCATCATGTTCTATTATTGCATTTCCTATCTTGAAAATATTATTTTCATTGTTTTTGCCTTTACTTTGTTATTTTGCTCCCACTATAGTTTATAGAATCTAAGACATGCCCTTTTTTGTCTTATATGTTTACATCTCTAAAGTCAGAACTCCAGAAATGAAAGTTTAGAAATACCTTGATCAATTTACTTCGTATTTCTTCTTTATATATAATCAGTGACTATGTATCCATGTCTACCTAAGTCTAAATTTTAATGCATATAAAATAAAAAATAGTCATACTTAATTGGTCAACCATTTCCTTCTTAGTAGTATATGAAATGATGATACATTTTAGAGTCTAGGATATCTTAGATTTGATGAAATATGCTGTCATTTATTTATTCTAATACTCTCTGAAAGAAGTATAAAATTCCTTTTAGTATTGCCAGGCACCAGTATCAGATTATACACTGGCATTCCTCCCTATTCTAGTCTGATCTGGTTGTTCTCTGAGTCTCTCTGCCCAGCTGTTAATTGTGGAACTTCCTTCTCTCTCCTGTCTTGAATTCCCTATTTCTGGGATCTCATATCTCCTTTCTTGGGTTATTCCTCCATATGGGAGCTCTTGAATTTCTAGAAAATATTTTAGCCTGACATTATCATAATAATAGTTAATATTATTATTATTAGCAGCAGTAGTAATTTTTTCTGTATGGGTTTTCTTCTTTTTTTTAAATTATTCTTTATATTTTTAAGGGACATTTATCATTTAAATGCTGCTCATTCTAGCCTGATCCCCAGTTTTTCTTGTTTCCTATCTTTCTACATTTAGTCTGTTTTTCTGCTTTCAAATGGATTTTCTTAAACTTATCTTTTTTAAAAAAATGCTTATTTCTTTTGAAAGAAAGAGAGAGAGTGTGTGTGTGTGTGTGCAAGCAGGGGAGGGACAGAGAGAGAGACAGCAGCGAAGCAGCTGGCAGACTGGAAGATGGACTATTCTATGGTGAATATTGTAGCTTGGAGTCCTCAAAGAGTATTTCATGAGTTGGATAAAATGTTTGTATCGTAGTATTTAGTAAAAGAAATCAAGACACAAAACTGACTGTGTATGCTTTATGACTATGTACAATAAAAGGTGCATATCCGTGTGGCAGGATTACTAATCTGTATTAGGCTGTAATTTTTTTGCATCTCCCTCTCCTTCCCAGATCCTAGAATTCTCAAGCCAGGGGGCCTTTCTCCAAGCCCATTTTGCATGGCAGGTATCAATCACCTTCATCAGAAACAGCTCTAATGAGTGTAAATCTCAAAGACAGAAGTTGCAGGCTAGTGACGTGCTTCATAAAAATAGTCAAAGGCTTGTTTGAGGACCAGGTTTGTATACTCCCTGAAAGACTTTGAGTTGCAAAGAGGAAGAAGCAGCCTGAGAGAACAAGCAGATGGGAGGAAGGAACTGAAAGACCTCCATCCCTGGGGAGGAAAATAGAGCTTTCGTTTGCAAGTACCAGGCAAGTGTAGACATAGACTCCAAGCCAAAGAGTCCCCTTGTTGCTAATTCAGGAATTTTACCACTATCGGCTTCGTGCCTCTGGGCATCTGCCTCTATCCAACTGCTACCTGGAGACCATTCCCTAGGATGAGAAATCTGGATACCTGTAGGGGATTTAGATGTACAGCGAGAAGATGATGGCTGGAATAGATTTCGAGCTGGGACAACAGCTATATATTCTCTCCTGGTACAGAGACATGGAAACAAGAAAGGAGAGAAAATATAGGAAAATGTCAGTCATGCTCCTATGTCAATGGTCATGTTATTTTCTTTAAATTTAATTGTATTTTCAAAATATCCTATAATGTGTAATACTTACAAGCAGAAAAAAAATTGAAATGAAGGAAATAACACTTGCAATCTTTATTGGGGTATGTGCCTGATACATGGTAACTTTATCTCCATACTGGGTTTGACTAGGACAGCACCTGCAGTGATGAGAGTTTTCTTTCAAAGTCCATCTGAGTTCGATACAATTTATAAAGAAATTCAAAGGCCTGGAGTACTTCCCTGTAAGGCACAAGCATAATGATTTTATTTTGCTTGGACACCCAAAGGCATGGTCTAGAATGAGAGGAGCAGTCTGAGGAAATCCTAACTTCAAGAGGGGTTGAAATTAGAATTTTTTTTTGGCTGTGTTGTATTTTGTACTGCTGGCCGGAATCTGGTCTATAATCTCTTCCGAGTACCTCCTTCCAGAATATTTCTCCCCATCGCACTTGTTCATGTGACTCACGAATGCCTGCCGCCTTCAGTAGACTTGTCACGCCACAGGTGCAGAAACTACATTGTTTTCTCACCATTGAAAATCCCTTCCCAAGACTATAGTTGGTGCATCTTTGTTGTTTCATCAACAATGGTCAACTGAGTAAAAACTAGAACCCATTTTTCTGTAGGGAAAGGGAGGTCCCCCCCCCCAACCCCATGGTGTTTGGGAGGTCAGCAAAGGGAAATATCACTCTTGGAACTTCTGACTTGTGAACAGATACCTGTGTGGAGGGTTGGAAGGCAGGGAATGAATTCATTCTCCATGTTGTAGGCCAAAGACTGCTTCCTGGAAGATGCGGCCCCTACCAGGAGTTTAAAAGGGTAAAGAAGAATTAGCCAATTATAACAGAGTGGATTATAGGGTGTTTTAAAGTCTTCTGGTTGGGTGAGTGAGAGATTTGGGGGCAACTTAAGGGAAAAGATATGACCATGAGGTGGCAGTAGTGCATACAACTTTATGGGCAAAACTGACAGATTCACATTCAGGGCAAAATCCTTCACAGCAGAAGTCTGTCCGAAGGCTTTGGTGCCCGGGCGCTAGGCTGATGGGCAAGAGGAGGGCAAGGCTACTTTCTGTGGGGGAGGGGCCAGAGAGGGAGAGCCCGGAGCTGGAGAGGGGACTTCCCTCAGCTCTGCAGCACAGGCAGTCTCTGCATCAGAGAGCTCCAGAGCGCAGAAGCCGCCGGGATCTCCATGGCCAGGGCGTATCTTATTTATTGCCAGCAGCAGACGTGAGGTGAGGTTTGGAGGTATGCAAAGCAGGCAGGCTGTAAATGGCTCAAAATCTGCTTGTTTGGGCTATTTTAAAATAAATGGATGTATAAAAATTTGAGTTTGGCACCAGCCGGCTTCTGAGCTAACAGATCCCAGTCTGCTGGGAAGAAGTAAACAACCCAGGAGTACACAGAAGCCTCTTTGGCTCATTTATAGAGCAGGCTCCCTGGGCTGCCTGGGTGATGCGGGCAGTTGGGGTTGTGGGTAGGGAAGGGGCAGTGACAGCAGAGCAGGGCAAGAGGTATGTACCAAGGAGCCTACCTGTCATTCTAAGAGTGCTAAACTTTAGGCTGAAAGCAATTTGGGGTCATTGAAAGAATTTAATAGTCTCTAACCATCTGCACTGTTTAAAAAGCTCCTTTGTGTATTGGAGTGCCTGGGTGGCTCAGTCAGTTACTGTCAGACTTCCGCTCAAGGCATGATATTGAGGTCTGCAAGTTCGAGTTCGATGCCCCGTCTAGCACTGTGCTGAGCTCAGATCCTGGAGCCTGCATTGGATTCTGTCTCCCTCTCTCTTTGCCCCTCCCCTGCTCATGCTCTGTCTCTCTCTCTCTCTCTCAAAAATAAACATTAAAAAAAATTTTTTTAAAGCTCTTTGTGTGAATAAAAGATGTAACTCGAGTTGAAAATACTGCCCCAGAACTTTGCTACTCAAAATGTGGTCTGTGGACCAGCAAAATTGGCACTGCCTGAGAGCCTCTGGTCAGTGCCCAACATCAGGTCCTCCTCCAGCTGTGTTGGTTGGTTTTGTTTTGTTTTGCTTTTAATTCCAGTATAATTAATGTACGGTGTTATATTAGTTCCAGGTGTACAGTATAGTGATTCAAAAATTCTATACATTACTCAGCGCTCATCAATACTGTTAACCCCCTCACCTAATTTACACATCCCTCCACCCATATCCCCTCTGGTAACCATCTGTTTGTTCTCTACAGTTAAGAGTTTTTTTTTTTTTTTTTGGTTTCTCTTTTTTTTATGTTGTTCATTTGTTTTGTTTCCTAAATACTGCATATGAGTGAAATCACATGGCATTTGTCTTTCTCTGACTGACTTATTTCACCCAGCGTGATACTTTCTGGCTCCATCCACGCTGTTGCAAATGGAATGATCTCATTCCTTTTTACGTCCAGCACTGTGTTTTAAACAAGATATCAGATGATTCCTGGGCACATTACACTTTGAGAATCACTGGTCTAGAATAAGTGGCCATAGATTTAACTTTATACTTCAAATATACAATGATTCAGAAGTGGTTCTCTCTCACTAATTTTTAGTTCCTTCAAAGTTGTATATGCAAAAATATTTAAATGGTAGAATAGTTCTGCAAAGTGGGGCACCTGGGTGGCTCAGTCGGTTAAGCCTCCAACTTTGGCTTAGGTCATGATCTCACGGTTTGTAGTTCGAACCTGCGTTGGGCTCTGTGTGGACAGCTGGGAGCCTGGAGCGTACTTCGGATTCTGTTTCACCCTCTCTCTCTGCCCCTCCCCAACTTATGCTCTGTCTCTCTCAAAAATAACATTAAAAAAAAAAGAATAGTTCTGCAAAGCTTGTGATTTAAAAAACAACAACAACTCCTCCATTCTGGCTCACCAAAGACAAATGTTTTCCACTTTTGGGGGGTAATTACTTCATACCTACAAATACTATGTTTATACATCTATATTTTAGTGTTAGGATTTATCTACTGATTTTTCACTACAAAAGATGAATATCTAGTACTCTTCACCTCTCCCTTTCAACCTACATAATAAAAAATTCTCCCTTATCCTCTCTAATTAGAGTTATAATTTTTATTTAAACCAATATTCAGTGTCTATGTCGCTATGGCTTTGAAAATCCTATTCACAACTGTAGTTTAGCATGATTTCATTTTCTTTCCTACACATTTTTTTTGTTATTTCCTTGGAGTTTTCTTTTTCCACAAATGATTAGTCATGCATTCACTACCCTCTGTCCTAAGTATAAAATTTCTCAAATGAATTAGATATTCTCTGGCTGTCTCTTTTCTTGTTTAGAGTCACCTGACATGCTCTAAACCAATCTGATTGCTCTCTGAGCCCACTACACAGTCCTCCACCTGAAAATCCCGTTACAACCATCTTAGGAGCACTCTCCATTTGTCTCCTACCCTGGGTTCTTTTTCCCAAATCTCACATCTCCTTTTCATTTTTACGCCATCCTCTTGGTGGTCCTTGTCATCCCATAGATGCTTGAGAAATGACATGTTTGAAATTTCACATCTTTAGTCTACCCTAACACTTCATTGGTAGTTTAGTCTCCTATATCCCTCTGCCGAGAAGCTTTTAGAATCTTCTTTCTATCCTCAACCAAGTTTCCAAGGATCCAGCCATCTGCTTTGCTGTGGATATAGCTTTATCTATACACTCAGTGGGACCCTGTATTCATTTTGTAGGTCTACCATAACAAAGCACTACAAAGTGTGGGGCTTAAACAACAGAAATTTGTTGTTTCACAGCTTTGGAGGCTAAAAATCTGAGATCAAGATGTTGGCAAGGTTGGTTCCTTCTGAGGGCTGTGGGGGAGAATCCCTTCCATGTCTCTCAGCTTCTGGAGGTTTATTGGCATCTTTGGCATTCCTCGGCTTGTAGATGATTCATCCAAATTTCTGCCTTCATCTTAAAATGGCCTTCTTCCTGTGTGCATCTATATCTGTGTCCAAATTTCCCCTTTTTGTAAAGACACCAGTGATAATGGACCAGGGCCCACCCTAGTGATGTCATCTTAATGTGATTACATCTCTCAAGATTATACTTCTAAATAAGGTCACATTCTGAGGGATAGGATTTCAACATTTTTTAGAGGGACACCATTCAGCCCATAACACCTCCTTCGAACTAGAAATTCAATTCTTTCAGCTCTAGGAAATTTTCTTGAATTTTTTCTTTGAAAATTTTCCTGTCTTTTGTTCTGTTCTCTCTGGAATATTTGTTACTTGGATCATAGAACTTGTGAAATGATCCTCTAAATACATTAACTTTTCTCCTATTTTCTGCATCTCCATCTGTATCTTCCTTTTTATTTGTTTATGTTTTTCTATCATATACAAACTCACAATTCCCTATCCATCCACACATTGTCTGCTTCTGTCTGTGTGTGTATGATTTCTAAGAGTTCTTTTTAATTCTCTGCATATTACTTTCTAAAATTATCCTGCTTTTGTGTCAAAATTGTAATGTACTTCCTATTCTCCCTGATAATATTAAAGATATGATTTGAAGTTTACTTTACCCATGTTGTTTATTTATTCACTTTCTTTTCATCTCTTTCTTTGTCTTGGTATATTCTCTTTTCATTACTCCTTAACCATTTTCTCATATTTAGGAGTAGGGAACAAAAAGCTGAACTGATGCACTATGTCTGTGTTCTGGGCTTGTTAATTGGTGCACTTCAGTCTCAGATGATCTGAAACATCCTGAGGGTTCAGTGTGTAAAGGGAGAAAACATGTAATATTTCATTTAGTGTCTCTGTTTTAGTGTCTTCCACAGCTCAGCTATCTCTAGTGTTTGTTCTCTTGTGTCAACTAGTACCTAAAGATGTTTCTGCCCTGCCCCCCCAGATGAACCATACCTCCTGGTATTCACATTTTTTAGATAGTACACTTGTCCTGATTCTGGATGGGCCTTGTGATTATGACCAACATAATGTGGCAGAAGTGATGCTGCATGACTTCCAACTCTATGTCATAAACTCTTTGTACTTCCCCTTGGGTTTCTCAGAATGCTTGTTTTAGAAGAAGCCAACCTCCATGGATGAATTTCAATTAACCGGAGACTGCCAAGCTGTGAGGAAGACAAACTGGCTACATGGAAAGGCTATGTGTAAAGAATAGCATCTGGTCATTTGCTGGCTGTTCCAGTCATCCCAGCTGAAGAGCCAGGCATGTGAATGAACACTTCATCTTGGACAGCCAACTCATTCAAGCCTTCAGAGACTCCAGCCCGGCCTCCATCTGTCCATAACTATATTGGAAAGCCCAGCGGGAATTGTCCAACTGAGACTAGTCAGCCCATATGTATAATGATAGATATAATAATAGATTATTTCATGTCACTACATTTGGGGAATTGATTTGTTATATGTCAGGAGATTACAGAAACATCTCTCGTTTAATGAGACCTCTGTTTGATTTCTCTCCAAAGAGCCTGTCTCCAATTTTCTGTTGAGGTGAGGCAGAGCTGGTCACCTAGATATGCAGCGTAAGGTTGGGGTCCTGAAAATCTAGCTGCTCCTTAAAATGGTATTTGAATTCATTCACTGAATGAATGATCTCCTGCTTCTCTGCCATACCATTACCTTCATAGCTATCAATTCCTGAACCGTTTGGATGTCCTGTAGTTATTTCAGGTGACTTACTGTACAATTTCTACCATGAAAGCTTAGAATTCATGTTTCCCAAGTTTTCTAAGCAGCTACCCCATATCCGTCTGCTTTTTTGCTTCCAGAATTCTGTTTTGGTTATTCTCCTGTTCTTTTCGTCTTTGTGGTTTTATGGCTTTTAAAGATTACTTTATTTTGAGGGAGGCTCTCTAATCAAAAGTCTCTAGAAGCCACTTTATTAAAGGGCATTACGCAAAGCAGAACATTGTAAACAAAACGAATAGGGATTGCAAACAGATTAACACTAATTACTTAAAAAGAAGTAAGTTTGAAGGCCCACTTTATAACATTTGGGACATCACCTTCAATGACTGGGGCTCCCTAAAGGACTAGCCCAGGTACCTTTTTTAAGTCCATACTTAAAAAATGACAATACACAGACAGGCTTAAAAGCATCCTGACAGGGATTTTGAATAACTGTTACTTGAAATTATAGTAAGATTTCAGAGGGATTCAATATGGCTCCTCTTTTCCTCAAGGCCTTTCTCTTCCCCTGAACTGTTCTTCTACAGTGTAGTTCTGTAATTCATATATAATAAAGTCATCCTCAGAAGTAATTTGCTGTAATAATTTTATTACAGCTTATTATGGAAGTATTTTTTTTCTGTCATAAGTAACAAAAATAACAGCTCCCAACTTCTTTCAAGATGAGTCACATTTTTTTTGAGAACATAGTCAGGTACTTTTAAATTTTAAAAATATCTTACTTTGCTTATAAAAAAACAATATGACTGTCCACAAATGGCTCAAGAGAGCAAGGAAGCTTGGGAAAGTTATGAAGGACAGAAATTAGGCAGCAAATGATTTAAGCAACGTCAGTCTGTTAGGATTTCCCTTTAATTTTTATGACTGAACATATAGTTTTAGTTTACTCAAGTCCTTAATATGATTTAATAAGAAATCCACAAGCAGACCTTTACTTCTAAATGTAGTGTAACATGGTAATCATGAGGATTTAATTTCAAGTTAATTATCATAATATGCTTGTAGCATTCATAAAAATCTTCTGCAATCTCCAGGGAATGAAAGTATTACATTCTGCTGCCCCCTGGCAGACATTTTGTTTACTGAATATTGTGAACTGCCCAGAGGAAAATGAAAACAAGAATGAGGCTACCCTGTCTGTATGCCTCCACAGGAGATAAAATATTCTTTAAGGTGTTTGTCGTCCGATGAGCAAATATTATCTCTAGTTGAAATTTGTTTGAAGAAGGATTTTGCTAAGGCAGAACCAGCTCATCTAAATTCTTGGCTTCACTTTCTCTTCAGTGGGAAGAGTTAATATTAAATGAATGCCAAAAGTGGACAAATGTTATAAATAAACAATTGAAGAGAAATACTACCATCCCTTTTTTAGGCACTTCATTATGAACCCAAACTGTGAATCATGAGGCTAAATAGAGGTAGGGTTTAGGTCCATATATTCTCAAAGGTTACAGGGGACAAGAGCGCTTTAAACCATATCACCGAGTGTGCAAGCATGCTGGGAGAGAAGAGGAAACATGTTGGGCTGGTGGGAAGGGGTGTAGATAACACCGCCTGCATCATCTTGCCCGTGTTACATTGCTGTCAGAGCATATAAGGATGTGTGATCTACAAACCATCCACATGAGAATCAAGTCCCGTGGTTATAGATCTGTAGATGATTTACAAAATGAGAGCAAAATAAAATACAAAGTATTAATATTTCTGTTTCGGCTTGCTTCTTTTGAGAGCAGAAGAAGCAGTGAGCTACCTTAATGGTGACAAAGGAATGGAAAATTTCAAATTCCCTAGGAGTCGTTTCACATGACATGTTTGTGGGGGAATATTTACCAAGAAGTCAAGTGGGAAATAACCTAGTTCTGCCTGCATCTCAGTCTTGTCAAGACGGGTCTGGAGCTGGGGAGGTGAGGAACGGTTGAGGGAGATCAGGGAGGGATCTAATTTGAATATCAGCCAGTGACTGCTGTTGCCTGCTCTGGTCTCCCAGGATTTTTATTGATTTCCAGATAGGATGGAATAGTTTCATTTTAGGTTTTATTTCACATGGTCAGATTTTCTTCCAAATTTATTGAATCCAAAACTCTGGGATCAACCAGGAAATCTCCATTTTAACGTCTTTAGATGATATTTAGGCAGAAATGGATCTTGGTGTAGCAATTTTTGTTATACAGCCTATTTTCAATTGTATTGTCTCTTGGAACTTTGATGGTAAAGAATATCCATTTGATACCATATTGTAGATGGTGGCAAATTTCCTAGATTCTTCTTGTGGCTCCTTGGACAAATACCAGATATGAATCCCATGTGAGTATACTCAATGTAAAATCTGCCTGTGTTAAAAAAAAAAAAAAAAACAGTGATTGGAAGTGCTATGTAGAATTCTTCCTTTAATGAAAGCTTCTGAGAGATTCGTGCCAAGTTTTTATTCCAGGACCAGGATTACTACCCTTAGCAATCTTTTTGTTTATGAAGTTCTATGGACTGCTCTCAGAGTAATGAAAATAGGTGAGAGGGATTGGTACCAAAATTCTCAAATACTTCTTTTTGTGCAGCTAGCCCTGATCTAAATGGTTTTTTCCTTTTCCCCCATACAAACATAGACACACCTACCCAAATATGTTTCTGATTTATGTCAATGTTGGTCTGTTTACACTGAATTATGTGTTGCATTTTTTTTTTGTTTAGGGTTTTTTGTTATTATTATTATGCATTACATTTTCCCCTTTATTTTGTAACATGTTTCTTGGGGAAGACATTGACTGAGTAAGGAAGCTAAACAAGATGATCTCTGAAAACACATTCCAATTCTCTGACACAATGATTAAATGATAACTTTCAATTATTATGAACTAGAATACTCCTGCTAATTCTATGGATTCTAAATAAGTAATAGGAACCATCTTTAATAGGGTATTTTTTATTTTTTATTAATAGATTTCATTGTTACAGTAGTTTTAAGTTGGCTGAAAAATTATGCAGAAATTTCCCATATGCCCCATATATGCTTTTTGCTTCTACAGTTTCCCCTATTATAAACAGCTTATATTGGTGTGGTACATTTGGTATAAGTGATAAACTAATATTGGTAGGTTATTATCAATTAAGGTCCAGAGGGTACATTAAGGTTCACTCCTTTTTTTTTTTTTAATTTAAATTTTAGTTAGTTAACATGCAGTGCAATATTGGTTTCAGGAGTAGAATTCAATGTTTCATCACTTACACACAACAC
The DNA here is from genome assembly GCA_028646485.1 of Cryptoprocta ferox. Lineage (NCBI taxonomy): Eukaryota > Metazoa > Chordata > Mammalia > Carnivora > Eupleridae > Cryptoprocta > Cryptoprocta ferox. The sequence goes on along the minus strand of CM053566.1, from coordinate 50,694,022 downwards.
CCAGTGCTCATCACAAGTGCCCTCTTAGCAACTCCCTTCCTCAACCCTCAGTTTGTTTCTATCGTTAAGGGTCTCTTGTGGTTTGCTTCCTCTCTCCTCTTTTTTCCTCTTTCCTCCCTTCCCACATGTTCGTCCATTTTATTTAATTCCACATATGAGTGAAATCATATGAAATCTTTCTTTGATTGATTTATTTTGCTCAGCATAATACACTCTAGTTCCATCCATGTCATGGCAAATAGCAAGGTTTCATTCTTTTTGATGGCTGGGTAATATTCCACTGTGTACATATACCACAAGGCTCACTCTTTATGTTGAATAGTTCTATAGCTCTTGACAAATGTATAATGCCACATAGTCACCATTACAATCCTGTGCAGAATAGTTTCACTGCCCTAAAAATCTCCTGTGCTTCACTCATTCATCCCTCTCTTCCTTCTTCCTTCAAAGTCCCCAGTAACTGTTGATCTTTTAACTGACTGTATAGTTTTGCTTTTTCTAGAATGCCATGTAGCTGGGATCGTACAGTACTAGCCTTTAGGAATTGGTATATTTTACTTAGCAATATGTATTTAAGGCTGTTTCTTTTTTTATCTTCTTTTATTTTTTTATTTTTAATTTTTGTTAGAGAAAGAGAGAGTGCAAGTGGGGAGGGGAGCAGAGGGACAGAGAGAGAGAATCTTAAGCAGGCTCCATGCTCTGCTTAAGTAGGCTCCATGCTCCTGATGCAGGGCTCAATCCCATGACCCTGGGATCATGACCTGAGCCGAAATCAAGAGTCAGAGGCTCAACCGACTGAGCCACCCAGGTTCCCCTTCTCTTCTTATCACTGAATAATACTCCATTGTATGGAGTTTCACAGTTAATCCATTCACCTTTTGAATCGTTTCTTGGTTACTTGCAATATTTTTGGCAATTATGAATAGAGCTTTTATAAACATTACTATGCAGGTTTTCGTGTTAAGCTTTCAACTAATTTGGGTAAATACCTAGGAGCATGAATCCTGGATTATATGGTAAGCCTATGTTTAGCTTTGTAGAAAACTGCCAAATTATGTTTCAAAGTGGCTGTACCATTCTGCATTCCTACCAGCAATGAATGAGAGCTCCTGTTGCTTCATATTCTCACTAGCATTTGGTAGTGGGTTTTGGATTTTGGATTTCAGCCATTATAATAAGTATGTAGAACAGTATTCAATAAGTTCTTTTCATGGCATATTCTGTGGAACATCTTTTCATATGCCTATTTCTTACCTGCATAACTTCCTTGCTGAAGTTTGTGTTCAGACCTTTTGCCATTTTTTGACTGGGTGGTTTGTTTTCTTACTATTGAGTTTTAAAAGTTCTTTACATATTTTGGACAGATTCTTGTATCAGATATGTGTTTTGCAAATATTTTCTACCAGCTTATGGCTTGTCTTTTCATTCTGTTAACAGTGTCTTTCACAGAGCAGAAGTCTTAAGTGTTAATGAAGTTCAACTTATTATTTATTTTATGGAGTGAGTCTTAAAAATTATGTCCATGACCAAGGTCATCTAGATTTTCTATTGTGTCCTATGTTATCGTCTAGAAGTTTTACAGTTTTGCATTTACATTTACATCTGTGATACATATTGAGTTAATTTTTGTGATGGGTATAAAGTCTGTGTTTAAATTAAAAAAAAAAAACTTTTTGGCATGTAGATGTCCAGTTATTTGAGCATCAGTTTTTGAAAAGACTATTCTTTCTTCATTGAATTGCTTTGGCTCTTTTGTCAAAAATCATTCAACTATATTCGTGGGGACCTATTTCTGGGCTCTCTGTTTTTTTCCATTGCTATTTGTTAATTCATTTGCTAATACTGCACTCTCTGTTTACTATAAAAGTCTTGAAGTTGTCAGTTCTCTGACTTTTTTCCACCTCAGAATAGTGTTGGCTATTCTGTCTTTTTCCTTTCCATATAAGTTTTAAAATTATTTTATTGATATCCATAAAATAACTTACTGGGATTTTGATTGGGATTGCATTGAATCTATAGATCAAGTTGGAGAAAGCTGACATCTCAACAATACTGAGTATTCTTATACATGAATATGAAATCTCTCTATTTTTAATTTCTTTCATCAGTGTTTTGGAGTCTTCTTATACATATTATGTTAGATTTATACCTAAGTACTTTATTTTTGTGTATTAATATAAATGGGGAGTTGTTTGTAATTCAAATTCCATTTGTTCATTATTGATTTTAGGAAAATGATTAGCTTTTGTATATTATCTTCTATCCTGCAACCTTGCTATAATCTCTTATTAATCCCAGGATTTTTGTTGTTGACTTTTGGGAGTTTTCTAGGAAGACCATCATTTCATCTGTGAACAAAACTTTATTTCCTTTTTCCCAATCTGCAAGTCTTTTATTTCTTTTCTTGTTGTATATCATTAGCTAGGAATTCCATACAATGTTGACTATGAGTGGTGAAAGGGAACATTCTTGCCTGGTTCTCAATCTTAGAGGAAAAGCATTTAGTTTCTCACTATTAAGTTTGATGTTACCTGCAGGTTTTTTGTAGATGTTCTTTATCACGTTGAGGAAGTTCCTTTCTATTCCTACTCTACTGAGTTTTTAATATGAATGGGTGTTGGATTTTTCCAAGTGCTTAAAAAAAGCTATTGATATGATCATATGACATTTTTTTCCCTTTAGTGTCTTGATTACATTAATAATTGATTTTTTTCTTCACCTTGAATGTTGAACAAGCCTCACATGAGAGAACAAATACCACTTGGTTTTGTTGTATAATTCTTTTTATACATTGTCTGGTTGATTTGCTAATATTTAGTTGAGAATGTTGGCATCTATGTTTAAGAGAGATATTGGTCTGGAGTTTTCCTTTCTTGTAATGTCTTTGACTGGTTTTGGTATTAAGCTAATGCTGGTCTCATAGAATAAGTTTGCAAGTATTTCCTCGTTTGTTTTCTGGAAGAAATTTTGGAGGAGTGGTCTCATTTTTACCTTAAATTCTTGATAGAATTCACCAGTGAAACCATCTGGACTTGTTTTCTGTTTTGGAAATTTATTACTTATTGGTTTGATTTTTATTTTTTAAATCTATAATGGTCTGTCAAGGTTATCTATTTCTCCTTGTATGAGTTTTGGTATGCTGTGTCCCATGTTCTGAAGGGCTTTGCATTTGGTTTAACACTCTATTGTTCCTTTCTTTAAATTCCTAATATTTTTATCTTTGAACTTGTGATTTATAAGTGAAGTCCCGCAGGGCAATGAAGCATGTCCATGAGTAGGGGAGACATGCACCTTATGCACATCTGTCTTTCCCTGCTACTTCATTGCATGCAGTCTTCAGGATGCCCTGTGAGCACAGCATCTTGGTAGACCCACAACGTGCAGAGTTTTAGCAAGACTGAAAGGGAATACAAGTTAAGCATGCTACATAGAGTAGGCAGGGATAATGATGGGCCAGGAGGCCATGCTTTTCTTTGGAACAGGAACTTACTTCAAATAGAAAGAAGGCAATGGTATTTTAAAAACGAATAATCAAGCAAACCTATCATAACTTTTCTTTTTCATGTTATCCCTTGGATGAGCCAACAACTTAAAAAAAAATGATAACATAGAGGAAAAGGCAAGCATAGGGCAAACCATTGTTCCTTTACCTTTTGGTCCTTCTTTAACTCATCAGTAAGCTGACGGTAGAGAATGTCTGTAGAATGTGTATATATTAATTAGCAAAATAAAAACAGTTAAGTTAGCATGTGTATCATCACCTCCAGCATTTTGATAAGAATAAAATACATATACTTGCATGAGCTATAGATATGAATTGTGCAATTTAAGTGACAATGTGCAAATTAAATGCCCTTATATTTGTATTTAAATCTGCTATTGAACAATATAAAAACAAATTTGTGTTAATATTTATAATTTTAAAATTTTCTTTAATTAGCATAATAATAGCCAGGAAATAGAAAGCACCTTGACAAGAGCAACACCATGAAAGAAAGGAAAAGGCTTTATATTTTAGTACCTTTAATCATATGTGTTTCTTCTTTTTGCCCAAGGGCTCCACATTTTTAGTTTGCACAGGGCCCTGCAAATGATGTAACCAGCTCTGCACTCTTGAAGAAAAGATATTACCTATAAACAACAAAGAAGTTAGGTGTATTGAAATGGTGATTTCCTTAAAACATTTGCTGAAATTAATGACTTAACTTGGCAAGAGCAGCTGTGCATGAAATTACAAAGACAGTGATAGATTTATTTGACAATTCAAAATAAAAAACTTTTGTACCTAAAGAAAAATATAAAATTAATGATAAGTTGGTAAATTACTTGTAAAAATGACAGGTAAGGTATTAATAATTTTATATATAACAAGATTTTCGAAATCAACATATATGAACCATCCTAATAGACAAATTGACAATACTTATCAACAGATAATTTATAAAAGAAGAAATACAAAATATGAATCACCATAGGAAAAAATATACTTTTACTGATAATAAAAGAGTAAAACAAATTTAAATGAGTTTTTTTAATACCAAGTTGACATTGGCTGATGTGTAATGAAATAATCATACATATTCATTTCTTATGGACAAATCCAGCTTAATAAAGACTCATTGGAGGAGTGTTTGGCAATGTGTATTAGGAACCTTCAAAGAAATTGTTATGATTTGATCCATAATTAATTTCCAGGAATTTTATCTAAGAAAATTTGAGAGATAATATGGAAAGATTTCTGTATAAGGCTGCTGATTTTTGTTTTTCAGTGTTATAAATAAGGTATGGTGGTGGTTTTAAAACAAGTTCACATACTTTTTCATTCTTCCCTCCAAGAGGTGAAGCCCAACTCATCTTTCCTTGAGTGAGGGCAAGTCTTAGTGCCTTGGTTCTGAGTAGACTATGCTGGAAATGATATTGTGTAACTAGGTTATAAAATGTATCACTGTTGAGGCCCCTGGGTGGCTCAGTTGGGTAAATGACCAATTTCAGCTCAGATCATGATCTCGATATTTGTGAGCTCAAATCCTGAGTTGGGCTATGTGCTGACAGTCAGAGCCTGGATCCTTTTTTTGGATTCTGTGTCTCTCTGCCCTCTCTCTCTGCCCCTCCCCTGCTTATGCTCTGTCTCTCTTTCTCTCAAAAATAAACATTAAAAAAATTAAAATGCATCACTGTTTCATCCTTGCTTGTTCTTTTGGTTTGTTTGCTCTGAGGGAAGACACTCAAGCAGCCCTCTCAAGAGGCCCAATTGGTGAAGAACTGAAGTGTCCTGCTGAGCGCCGTGTGAGTGAGTTATCTTAAAAGGGAATTCTCAGGCTCAGTAGGTCCTCCAGCAGATTAGATGTAACTGAAAATGTCAGTGGTAGGTAGGAATGCTCTGTGGAATCTTTGGCAGGATCCTATAAGGAATGCTAGAGATGATTATAATGTTGGAACAAAGCATTGTGAGAGAAGTCTCTCCTATTATGAAACATCTTTTGGTTTGCTACCATGTTTTAGCAGAGACTGAACACTGGACCACAGGCCCCCAAGTTACCATGTAACTGGAGCTGCCCCATCACAAACTGGGGTTGTTTGACCCACCAACTTATAAATTAGGACACATACAACAGCACACATTATCAAATGGGAGGGGTATATACTAGATTAGGCTCAAGGAGTTCTTGAAAACACAAGTGCATGAGGAAGTGGAAAAGATGTCCATGGACTCTATTCATACTATATTGCCTTCTTCTCTCTTAACCTTTACAACTTATGGTCTTGTAGGGAATTCTCTTTGACCAATTGACTATTAAAGAAAAAAGATTCGGCCTGATTTTACAAGTGTGTTTTGCAAAAACATAGTCATCATCATTAATATAGCTGCAGTGCGACAGTCCTACTCCAAGATGGCCCTGAAAGATAGCGATAAAGGGCAGAAATAAAAAATTATCCATTTTTCATAAAAGGAGAGATAGAGTTATGGGTATATACCTATTTCTGGACTGTAGCTAATGTCACAGTCCTCACGACTGTGGCTAGATAGTTAGGGACTTGGGAAGTGCGTATTTAGAAAATTCATGACAAGGAGGTCAGGGAAAAGGTATCTATACAGATCCAGCATGAAGATATTTGTGCTCCATAATGCTCACCAAAGGGTTATTCCAGCAGAAGAGGCTTTTAATAATCAGGATATTAGGATAACATGATTTTTGGCATGTTGGTGAACTTCCTTTCCTGTCACTTACCACTGAGCTCAGGGAAAAGAGGCCATGGTGGCAGGAAGGGAGGTTATCCCCAAGGCCAACCTGATTATCACCATCGATGAGTACTCAAACTGCCTCCCAAATTGCTTTCTCTGCTGGCAATGCTTCTGCCAAAACTACCATGTATGAACTTACAGGACACTTTATCCATCATTATGGCATTCACACATTATTTCTTATGCCAGGGAAATCACTTTAGAGCAAATGAAATGCAGCAATGATTCCTGTTCATGGAATTTACCATACTCATCATTGCCCTGGAACAACTAACTTGATAGAGTGGTGGAATGGCCTTTTAAGGATTTAATTATGGCACCAGCTAGGGCACGGTGTCTTGGGGGGCTGTGGCAGTATCCTCCAGGATGTGGCATCTGTTGTAAATCAGCATCCAGTATTTGGTATTATTTCTCCCATAGTCAAGATTCCCATAGCCAGGATCCAAAAACCATGGGATTGCTAGTTTATAATTCCAAAAGGAGGAATGGTTCCACCAGGGGATTTAATTCCATTGAATCAGAAATTGAGATTGCCATCTGACTAGTTTGGACATCTCGTGACATTGAACCAACAGACAAAGAAGGGGATTCCTGACCTGGGTGGGGTAAATTTTCCTGACAATCGAGGGAAAATTGGTTGCTACTATTCAATGAGGGTAAGGAGGAATATGTCTGGGATGTAGGAATCCCTGAAACTTGACTTTTTTCTTCTCTTTAATTTGAATGTAGCTTGCTCTAGTAAAAATTGATGCTTCTGGGGAGCCTGGGGGGCTCAGTCAGTTATGCGTCCAACTTCAGCTCAGGTCGTGATCTCACAGTCTGTGGGTTCAAGCCCCACGTCGGGCTCTGTGCTGACGGCTCAGAGCCTGGAGCCTGCTTTGGATTCTTGTCTTTCTCTCTCTCTCTCTCTGCCCCTTCCCTGCTTTCTCTCTCTCTCAAAAATAAATAGACATTAAAATTTTTTTAATTGATACTTCTGTGTCTTGCTTAGTTTTTTCTTGATTATTTTTACTATTCATTCAGTGTACACTTTGCTGAGTATAGGACTAAAATTCATTCATTTTGCAAGTATTGAATGAATAATTAAGAGGGAATTTGGAGTCAGAAATTACTCATCACAGTGGAATGAATCAGGATTTGTTCCCCTAAAATCTCGGTTCCTTGTAACTAGCAATGTATTTCCAGAGTAATAAGATAAAATGATCCATGAGCAGTCATTCCTTACCACAGTCTCTTTAATTCTGTACACATTCTTCCACATTTTTGATCCTTTTTTGTTGCCCTCAATGCTCCTTTCCTTTATCACTACATTAGCAGTGTGGTTGCTGAACAAATTGCTTCAGGCTTTTAAAGGGAATAGACAAGACTGCTTTTTGTCATGATTAACTTTTGGGATTTATGAAGGAAGCTGCTCACAAGGTGTGGGCAGAAATCACTGACTACCCATATGTCGCTGCACTGATAACATCTGAGGCATACGTCTGCACAATCAAGCTTGCATAACTATAAAGAACACTTCATTTGAAGGTTGGAGGTTTTGTTTTATGTCCTCTCAGTTTTTCTTACCAATTATTTAACCTCCAAAGGAGTTACCACCATTTATCTTTCACTGCCATAGAAAATATTTTAAAATAATGTCAAAGTAGGAAGAATTAAATGAATATGGTGAGAGTGAGTTGGAAATTTTGAATCCAATTCAGTTTCTCAAAAATTCATAAATAAATCAACTTGGATTAGATGGTAGTTAGACTATAAAAAATACTATTTTTTGTGGGTGTAAATGTTTATAGGACTTTTATTGTCTACATTCTGAAGTATGAATGGTATGCTGTTACTTATACCTAATCATATCTCTTAAAGATATTTTAAGGAAAAAATCTGGCCGAAGTCCTATAGGTAGAATACTTCTACTTCCATTTTGAAGAGGAGAGACTGCTAGAATTCAGAGAGCTGAAATGGCATGCCCATAAGTCACATATATGATGGGATGGGGCTGAGAATCCAGATTCTTTCCACCCATCCCCATGCCTTAAACACTAAGGAAGGGGAGAGGGTAGGAAAATGCTTTCTTAAATAGCTTGTCTTTGTTTCCTAGTCTCTCATAGCCTGAGTGATTATTATCACATCTGCCACTTCATAAGGCACAGAAAAGAGTGACTATGAACATAAGAGTAAGGGTAGGTGGTGGGGAAGCTCACTGAGAAGGGCAAGTTGTCCATTCTAATACATGAGTAATTTTAGAGACATGTTTCTATTCTCATGGGAGACACCAATGCAGTGGTCACTGAACTAATTGCTAAAACATGTAAGCCATTCTCTGTTCTTTACTTGTACCTGAATTTACTACCTGTGTGGTTTGGCTGTGAAAGACTGGTTTTTTAGAATCTACAGCACTGTTACCTAGTTTTAAAAAAAGCAAGCATTTAGATGAGAGATCTTCAGGTAGGCGAATTATAGTCTACAGACAGAGATCAATGAGTTAGGGAAAGGCACAAAGCTAGAAGAGTGTAAATTACCTTTACTAATATTGTAGATTTCATTTAAATAGAAAATATTGATTAGTTTACCTTATGAGAAATATAACATCTAATCAATTCATAGTTTTAAACAAATGCTTGAATTGGGAAACAAAATTTAAATATCAGTCTCATTTGGACTCCTTTGAGAACAGTTGTATAGCATAGAGCAAGGCATTATGAAATAGCTTAGGAACTAAGACTCAAAAGTCAAATGGATCTAGTTTGAATGTAGCCTCCATCACTTGACACCCATGTAACTGTAGGCAAGTTTTTCACCTCTCTAAGCTTCATTTTCCTCATCTGTAAAATGGGAATAACAACCGCAACTTCTTAAAGTTGATGTGAAAATTAAATGACAGTCCACATTCTATTTAAGCTTTTATTACATTATATTTACATTGTGTGACTAATGGAACACACTACTGGCAAGTATAGGAATATATTTATTCTCTTTGTGACAAGATCAGATACATCATATTCTATGTGTATATCATAGGAGGTGGGAATGGAATAGTCATATGATTGGCTTGATTCATGTTTGGGAGTTGGCAGTTGCATACAAATAGGACAGGAAAAGATATGACTCAGTAGGCAGAGATGGAAAGATTAGTACCTGGGTCCCTGGGTGGGGAAAAACACATATTTTGGAATGCTGGGAGCAGCTAACCACAACAAACCCTCTCAGGCTTAAGGTTCCTCTTAAGAATGTGACAGACACCATCTACTCCCCCTCTGGTTTCTCTCAGGAATTTGACAAAATACCTAACTAAAAATAAGTAGTAGACCATAAAATGTATGACCCACAAGGAATGGTATGGCCACAGACCACCCCTCATACAGTGGAAATGAGCCAATCAGGAATGGATAACCCAGTACCTACAGTTATCCAGCCAATAAAGGTAAAACCTGAGAAGGAACAAGGGGGAAAGGGAGGGGAGGGCGACCAGGACCTTATAAAAACACCAAGGACCTTTGCCTATAGTCGGTGGGTATTCACCTTCAAATGCCCCCTCTCTGTAAAGAGAACTTCCCTACTATTCTTACTTTCTAATCTTATACGCTAATAAACTTATGTTTGCTGATCATTCTGTGTCCACCCCTTCATTGTTTGAAGTGGCAAGGCAATAAATCCCTGGTATTGAGGTAAGAAATCCTGCAACACAAACAAGCAGAAAGAGATTGAGAAGGATGGTGAAGTGACTAATATAATGTGCCTAGTAGACTAGGCTGAGTGTGGAAGGAAGTGAAACATGTAAAAGGGTGAATTATGGGAGAAATTGGAGAAGTTCAAGGACTGGTGGTGAGGTGGAGATTGGAAGTATGGTAGGCGAGAGCTGAGAGGACAGAAGATTATGCTGACCAGGTTGAGAATCGGTGCATATGCTTTCTGAGGTGGAGCATTTGTGGGTAATGACAAAGCCTAAGGTGTAGTCATGCTGAAGAGAAGGGGGAGACGGGGTTAACTGGAATTTGTGAAGATCAAAGAATCAAGAAGCCAGGGTGACAGATGAATGGTTTACATGTTCATAGAAGTACCCATGATGGTGGCAGAATATGGCTTGAAAAGTAAGTGGAAGGATGGGTACATTATATTAATGAGGAAAAGTAAAGGCTGTAGTAGCCAGGAATCTTGGATCTCCACAGAGGAGGGGTTATTGCAGGAAGTTCATCCAACATTTAGCAGTTAGAAGGCAAGTGATACCTCTTGTCTTGAGGCACTTGGGATTTCTGAGAAAGAGTCTGAGCTTGAAAGAAGTCAAAGGATAGCAATATTTGGAGGGGGAAATCAAGTTTAAGGTAAGGCTAGGAAGTGAGGAGGCTGGAGGGTGATGATTCTCACCTGCCTACATTAGAATCCTCCTCAGGGCTTTTAAAAATCACCCAGGCCTGAGCACTTCCCAAGCCAGCTGAGTCTAATTCTCTCAGATTGGTGTTGTTAACTCTATTTTGTAAAAGTTCAAAATTACTTAATAGGATGTTTAGATAAGAAGTTGCTTAGATCATGGATGAATCAGCTAGAAGGAAGGATAGAGAAGTGGTGACGGTATCGAAAGAGAGATGACCTCAGGGGGCAGGCCTTTGAGGCTATAATGGGGCAAGAAGCCTCTATGCAGCTTTCTAGGACATTCCATTACTTCCAGAGCCAACATTGTGTGGCAGGAGATGAGGCAGACAACACCTGCTGTGGGGAAAGCCTCGGATGAAAGGTCAGAAAGTGTTTATTTACTTTTTATTTCCATCTCTCTCCCTCTCTCTCTCTCTCTCTCTCTCTCTCTCTCTCTCTCCTGGTTTCTCTCTCTAGAGCCCAGAGGTTGGTAGAAATCTGCTGCTCCTGTGAAGTATGAGTAAGTTAGATTTGGTGATGGCTGACATCTACCCCGTGTCTTCTTGTGCTATTCCCCTTCCCTGTACTCAGAGACCAAGCCCAGCCCCCACTCACACTTGATTTCTCAGAATCTCTTCTCACCAATAAAGAAAATCTGGAGGCCCTTTGACTCTCTCTGAAGTTTGTGCTTCCCCAATAAAATGTGCCATAGTAAGTTGTTTCAACTAAACCTAAAATTTCCAATTCTGTGTGATGGTTTATGGCAGAAGAAAGACTCTTTGGTTAGGACATATGCACAGAGGCCCTTTTTCTTTCCCATCTTAGTGTGATCAGAAATTTTACATAGAGAGTTGGTTACCCTTCAAAGGACTAAGTGTCCCTTGGCATGTTCTCAGGACTTACCTTTCTCCACTCCCACCCCCAGCCCCAGCACTACACTGGGAGGCTAGAAAATATCTATCTCCTATCCCAGATTCTTCATTTCCAGGAGTCATTCAATGATCTGTTCAATAAATATCTGTTGAACAATTATGTGCTACATCTGAAGGAAACCAGCGGCTAAAAAAAAGAAAATTATTAATTCCTACCTTGTGCTTATCTATTCTGGTGGGAGAGGTTGGACATGAACAAATACTTGGGGAAAGATACAGATGCTATTATATGGTGATATGCCCTTTGGAAAAAAAATAAAGCAGGGAAAGGGATGAAGCCTTTGATGTGATTTATTTTAAATTAGGATTTAAAGGGTGGTTGGAGAAGGCCTCACTGAGAAGGAGATGTCTACGAAAGATCTGGAAAAAGATCTGAGAGAACAAGCTAGATGGGTGTCTGGAGGAAGAGCATTCCTAATGCAAAGACCAACAGGTGCAAAGGCCCTGAGCTGGGAGAATTTCTGCTATGTGTGAAGAACAGCAAGGGAGCCAATATGTCTACTGTGACATAAAGTGTGGGGAAATATTAGGAGGTGAAGTCAGAGATGCAGCTGGACCAGATTGGAGACAGGCATAGGGTATATGAGGGGAATCAGATCATAAGGGACCTCATAGGCAATTGTAAGGTGTTATAAGTGAGAACGAAGGGCATGGAGCAGAATAACACAAGCTGAATGGGGTTCATTAGGCTGCAGGGTTGAGAACTGCCTACAAGGGAAGTAGGGCAGAAAGAACAGAGAGATCAGTTTAGGAGGTCATGGCGATAAACCAGAAAAGAGATTTTGGTATATTGGTTTGGGTGGTAGCATTCAGGGTGGTAAGTGTTGATCAGATTAAAGGTATGTTTCGAATGTAGCATTGAGAGATGTGTCAGATGTGAAGTATGAGACAAAGAAGAATCAAAGATGTGTCCAAGAGTTTTGACTTACAACTAGAGGAACAGAATTATCTGGAACTTAAAAGTGTAAGACCTAAGAAGGAATAAGTGTGCTTGGGAAGACAAAGAGCTTGGTTTTGAACAAAGGTTAAATTTGAGATATGCTGAATATCCAAGTTGGTATCTTGAGTAGGCAATTGGATTTATGAATCTAGAGTTTAAGGAAGGGATTTGAACTGAAGATAAAAACTTAGAAGTTTTCAGTGTATATTTTATTTAATACTATGAGACTAGATGGCATGGGAAGGGGGTAGATGTAGATAGAAATGACATGATTGATAGGTTGATAGGTAAATTCATCCCCTTAAAAGTAAATTTTACCCCTACCCACATGAGTATGGCCTTGTTCTGGAATCTCCAAAACTCATCAGAATAAACTGATCTTGCCTCAGACTCTATCCCACAATCTCATGGGAATTGCAGGTCGCCAGCAGATCTGTCAGTGTGGAGCTGCACTAAGCACAGATCCGTCCTCTGGCATTTTCCTTACTTCCTCTAGTGCAAGGCCAGGAATATACCTATAGGTCTATGTAGAACCCTCAAGGTCTCTGCTTATGATTTCTGTGATGCTCACTGTTTGAATAAAAATAGCCTCTAAGAACAAGTGCAGGGCAGAATAAATCCATAGAAAGAAAAACAGCATTTTTCTAACATAGTATCAATGTCTGTAGAGACCTAATTTATATGACTATCCAGAATATTGTCTCAGACTAAAACAATCACATTTAGATTACACTACATTGAGGGTCTTCCTCAAGAAAAATGCGTAGCTCTTGCTTTATCATTCCAAAATTAAAAAGCCAATGGGGGCAGTTTTCCAACAAAAGAAGACAGTTTATCAAATAGATATATTTAAGACATTCATAGGAGGCTGAAGTTGGCAAGTTGTTCAGACTGTTTCAGCTTCTTAGAGTTCCACTACATTAATTTGTACACATGAGAGCAAATAAACAGACACACACATGCACTTCTAAGAAGTATTTAAGGTACCTCATTAGAATTAAGATTTTTATTTTTTTATTTTTTTTATTTTTTTAAGATTTTTTTTTTTTTACATTTATTATTGAGAGACAGAGAGAAACAGAGCACAAACGGGGTAGGGGCAGAGAGAGAAGGAGACACAGAATCCGAAGCAGGCTCCAGGCTCTGAGCAAGTGGTCAGCACAGAGCCCGACGTGGGGCCTGAACCCGTGAACCGCGAGATCATGACCTGAGCCGAAGTCAACCGACTGAGCCACCCAGGCACCCTGAATTAAGATTTTTAGAAAGAGTGCAACTTTTAAGTTGCACCTATGGGTAGGGATAGAGAAATAATATTAGAATTTATACAAAAATTCCTTTATTTTATATGTTATCTATATTAAAAATTATATTGGATAAATCTAGTAAGGAAAGATTTTAAAATATTTATTAATCGCATATCAGTTAAATGCTTTAATTTTAAAATAGGATAATTAGGTGTGGGTAATAGCTGCACAAACTATTCTTAGGATACTTTTAAAGCAAATTATATAAATAGAATATGTAGGAAGTCTGAACTAAGAGCACTATATAAAGAGGTCTATTGGTCACTTCAGAAAGCATATTAAACATGAGTCAGTACAGGAATTCTGTTCTTGAAAAGGTAATTATGGCATTGAAATGCTAAATAAGAATTCAGAACGTAGGAAACACTTGGCACTTTTCCCATTAGGTACTCAAAATTGTCAAAGTCTCTACATGCTCAATTCTGATTCTGTAATTAAATAAGGCAATGTACATGGAGGATATTCAAAGGATGCCAACGCGAGACAAGGTAAACAATAAGTTGACAAATTGATATTATTTATCTGAGGCAAGACATGACATAAGAGGTATGATATAGTCATCAATTTGTTGGAAAAGGAGGTCCTTTGTCAAAAATAAAACCACATTATAATGGGAAAGAACACTGAATTTCAGAGCCAAACAAGCATGGAGTGAAATCCTGGCTCGACTATTAACTTGTATGACTTTGGGAAGTAACTTAACATCCTCTACTTTCTTCAACTAGAAATATGGATAAAAATGCAATGCTTGATTAGTTGCTATGAGAATTAGATTAAATTATATAATGTAAGAAATGCACCTAGCAGAGTGTCCAGTGGAGAGCTATAATGGAAATTATAATACATTAATGCAGCATTCTGGCATTGACGTGGATTCTAATGTATGGGATTGACATGCATTGTGGCAGTCCTGGGCAGTGGTTAAGAACATCGTTTCGGAAACTATGCTGCTCGTGTTCAAATTCTAGCTATCCTAGCTTCCTACTAATGGGACCATGGGCTAGTTATTTAAATTCTCTCATGTTGGTCATTTATGAATCCAAGATTGTTCTATAGATTTTGTGAGATTTACATTAGTTAACCTGTGTAAACTGTTTAGAATAGTTCCAGAGACTATTCTTTTCTGCCTCTTTCTCATTCTTTTCTCCTTCTCTTTCCCTCCTCCTCCTTCATACAATTAGTGTGGTTCAAGGGTATTACTCTGATATTTCTGGTAAGTTGTAAGGGTGGATATTGAAGCACTGCAAAAAAATGCATTAATACCAGTCTCATTTGTTGGGCCATTCCTCCTTTCCTCCCCTCCATTCCATGTGGTCATCCCAAGAGCACTCTCTAATGAAACTCCTGAGTGTTATCTCCATCCCGTCTACATGCTGGGGAACGCAACACATGATGGTCACCAGTGCTATCCTCCCACCAATAACAATAGTACTAATAACTAGCATTTGAATATTTATTATGTGCCAAACACTGTACTTAAATGCTTTATATTTATCATCCAATTGCACTTTCAATAGTTAGGTACTATCATCACCTCCATCCTGCATATATGGCTACTGTGGCTAAGAGGGGTTAAGAAGTCTTCATTGGTCACTAGCTATGAAGCGGTGAAGCCAGGATTCAAAACCCAGTAGGTTAGCACCAAAGATGGCACACTATACCATGATACTATATTGTCATTTAGTAGGTTCCTAGCAAGAGTATTATAGGATATTTTGAGGTGATTTGGTATTTTCATTGAGTTGTTTTTAGAATCCTCATTTGATAAATTCCTACCCTGAGTGGACCCATTATTGTTGATAATAAATGCAAACAACAGGGTGAATGGGTAGTAAAAAGGGGAAGAGAGGCAGAGAAATGTTTAGGTCAAGACATTTATCTAAAGGAATGGTTTGCTCAAAAGATAAATGTGTTAAGGAATGTTGAATGGACAATAAAATTATTAAATATGCTCAATGTCACAAGTAATTGGGGAGATGTCCATTAAAAGAACACTGAGATAAGTATAGATTTGTACAATTTATAAAGAACTGATGATGTCAATGTTGGGAAAGATGTGAGAAACTGGATACCATCATACACAGCTGATTAAAGTTTTAATCAGTAACTGGGAGAACAATTTGACCCTAATACATTTGAAAATGCAGATACCCTACAACTTTGCAGTTAAACTCAAATACCTACAGAAGTTCCTATACATGTAAATTAAGAGGGAAAACTGTGGATGCTCCAGCAGCATCTTTTGTGAAGGCAAAAATTTTTTAAAAGTTCAAATATCTGCCAGTAAGAGAATGGGTAGATGAATAGGTATATACATGTATATAGTATATATGTATATACATACATATATTTGGTGTATATATATATTATAACATATATAAGTCATATATATGTACATACCATATATATACCAGAATGTTCATATAGTATTTCAAATGAATGAATTTGATATATATCAATGTGGAGCTGGAAAAAATGTTGAAAGAAAAATGCAAGTTTCAGAATGTTAAATATTGTGTGTTATCATCTATGTAAATTAAAAAAACCACGAATATTGTTAATGGATTCAGATGTGGGGATAAAGTGTAACCGTTAACTGTGTATATAACAAATTCGTGACGGTGTTTGCCTTGTTAGAAGGAAAGATGGTGTAAGCAACAGAAGCAGTGAGAGAAATAGAGGAAACTTAACTTTTTCTCCCACGTTTTATTTCTCAAAACAAACTGACAATTACAAAAAAGATCTGAGGCAAACATAAAAGTAAATCAGCATAGAGGCTCCTGGGTGGGTCAGTCGGTTAAGCATCCAACTTTGGCTCAGGTCATGATCTCAGGTACATAGGTTTGAGCCCCATGTAGAGCTCTGTGCTGACAGCCGGGCGCCAGGAGCCTGCTTTGGATTGTGTCTCCCTCTCTCTCTGCACCTCCCCTGTTCGCTCTCTATCTCTCTCTGTCTCTCAAAAATGAATAAATCTTAAAAAGAATTAAAATAAATCAACACAAATGTTTGGGGGATAATAGGTTTTTTACTTTTGTGCTTTTTAAAAATGTGTAACAGTAAAAGAGCACGTGTGTGTAATTTTACTGATGAATTACCTTGCAAAGTGAAATCTTAATCCAAATGTAACTATTTAAATAGAATCTAGATATGTAGGTTATCTTTAGGTGGGCTTTGGAAGTGTAAATATATTTTGTGCTGAAATAAAGTAGGGAATTTCCTCTTTCTTTAAAAAGTGTTTTTTCAGTCTCCCTTGGAGTGTTTCAGGGTGACCTTTCCTGTATGGGGAGAATAGAATGCATTAGTGGTTCCTAAACCTGGCTGATCTTCAGGATCACCTGGGCAGTCCTCTGATAGACAAAAGTGTGAGCCACACCTTAGGTTTATGAACCACATTCTTTGCCAATGGAGCCCAGAGACTTGTTCCCTTTATTTCCATAGTCTTTGATAGCTCCCAGGGGAGTCTGGTAATTAGCCTAGCTTGGAAATCTACCTCCAGATGGCCTCTCAGGTTTCCTTTCTCCAGATTACCTTTTAAAGATTAATTAGTTCGGAACAGGAGTAGAGCATAGTTGTTTTCCAGAATAAGGCTTGAAGTCCCCGCTTAGATAGGAAAGGTTTCCAGTTTGCAAAGTGGGCATGTCTTCTAACAGTTAACTCAAGTGGCGTGTTCCTCCTTGCTTTTAAGTCAGTCTGAGTTTAAGATGGCCCCTGGTGCTTAAAAAACAGATACTTCCAGTGTCTTCTTTTATATAAAGTCCAGAATGTTTTTCTTGCTTTGTTGGTCACTTTAAGTCTTTTTATTTTTTCTTTCTCTCTCTCAATTTATCTTCAAGAATGCTACAGACAGTTGAATATCAGTAAGAGCATTACAATTTTGGCTGCCAGGAAAATAAACATTATTTCAGTTTTTTTTGTATGGAACTCCTTGTCAGTGTAAAAAGTAACTAGTAAGCACAGATCTTTGATTCTGAATTGCAATGTTCTTTGCACTTGACTTGCAGGTGAATATAACCTCCATTCGTACTACAAAATAAAAATGGGATAATGATTTGTGCCTCTGAGGCATTTTCTTTTTGAGAGAGGCCTCACTATAAATCCTTCTGTGGGTTATTGGAGGAGTTATATGTCTTACAGTGCTTGAGACTATAAATATATGGGTCATAAAGAGAGTGCCTCCTGACAGACTTCTCATCTGTATCTGCCATATATGGCTTTTCTGAGGGTTGGGAAGAGGGAGGATGGCAGAGAAGAAAATCTCAGAGAGGAAGTTTCCTTCTGGAAGTATTTTGTGTTTACTAGTTTTTAAAGACTATATTCTAGGGAATGGCCTAAATTTATATTTCTAAATACCTTTTTTTCACATGAAAAGATGGAAGTAGAGGATTGCTAAGAATGACTCTTTAATATTTTCTATTACTTCTTTCCTCCTATCTGAACAGGAGTCTAATTTCTGCTCTGACCTTGTGCCTTTAGCCCATGCTGACCCACGCACCTTCCACCTTGTCAATATCCAGTAAAGGGGGACCCTAGGAGCCCAGCTGTTCATGAAGTTTTAGACCATCTTCTTTCATTCCCATTCTTGATCCCTGTCTTGCTTCTCTGCTCACTCAGCTCCTGACCAATGGCTTTCCTGGTGATAACCAAACACTTGGCCCTGAACTCTAATTCTAGACTTAGCTTTTCCAACTTGACCCTCAAGTCTGCTCTTAGCCTCAGTTTTGCCCCCTCTGATCCTATCTGTTCTGTTTCTGGCTCCCCCGTACCAGCCTAGTGTTGACTATGCTCTTATGACTTGAAAAGGGGAAGACACCCTCCCCCTTCCCTCCCCTGCCAGTGCTAAGGGTTGATGCTCTCCAGCCTGATTTCGGCTGATGGTCTAAGTAAGAGTTTACATCCTTCCTCCAGTCATATCTGAGTCTGTGTGGCTAGATTTATTTTGTAAATACTCATTATATGTTTGCAAGGCTTCAAATATATTCTTAGTATGCTGCCATTGTTGGAACACTTTTGAAGCATTTGGAAGTATCTTCTGACCACAATGAATTGGTATTTGTTGAGTGAGTCAATGATAAAGTATGTATAAAAAACTCAAACTTGTTGATTTATAAAAATATTTCTTCTTAGATTCAAAAGAGAATTTCCTAACTTTTAGAAGCTACTTTATTAATAACACATGTCACTAGATAACTATGGAACATTAAAAAAAATAAGCACACCTTTACCCCATGACACAGGACTGACCACCATTGGAGATTGATAAATGCACATGCTATAGCCTAGGAAAGAATTTCTCAAACAGGTAATTTGAACAAGTTTCAATTAATGGTGGGATATTTAGAGGAAGCATATGTTCTCCTATGATGAATGGTTTAAAAGGGATTATGTTGACATGTAGTTGGTATGTTTGATGGTGTTTTTAAAAATTGGTGACAATATTTTATAACCACCCCTTTTACATTGAACTTCTTGGAAATAGTGTGGCCTTGGGTCTTTGTTGCTTATGGCACCTTTTGATTTTACTTTAGGGAAGATAGCTAAGCTAGAAAACAATTTCTAACCTCTCCCTCACCCCCAGAAATCTCTAACCCTCATAAAGCTATTATAAGTAATGTATTCAAAGAAATGAAGTAGAAAACATTTTACTTTCCTTCTCAGTTTCTGATTTATGGGTTTTAGTTGGTTCCTCAAATACTTTATTCATTATGCCATGAACCTAGCCTGAGCATTTTCTCTATTTCAGGCACTGTGCTAGGAACTGGCCACAGATCAGTGAAATAATCCCTGGGTACCAGGAAGAAACAGTTGCTCTGGGAAGAATGGAGACATAAAAAAATCGGTAAGCAGTGGTCAGTTCTCTTTAGTGTCTTGTCAAGAATGCTCTAAGATTACAGAAATCATCTACTGGCTAAGGTGGAGTGATTACTTCATAAGAAAAGTGGTACTGATCTAGGTCAGTGATTGGCAAGGTTTTGTTTTTGTTTTTGTTTTTGTTTTTTTTTTTTTTTTTTTGTAAAGGGCTACATAGTACATATTGTCGGCTTTGTGGCCAGACAACCTTTGCTCCAACTACTTAATTAGGCAGTTGTAGTGTGAAAGCAGTCATAGACCATGTGTAAAAGGCTGTGTTCTAATAAAGCTTTATTTATAAAACCAGGCACAACAGCAGACAAGATTTGGCCCAAGAGCCATGGTTTATTGACCTCTGGTCCAGGTTATCAGGGATGAGTAAGGGAAAGATATTTCAGGTACTGAAACAGCATGATAAAAGATCCGAAGGAAGAGACCATACATATCCCTGGGTAATAGCAGTGTGAAGATAGCCAGAATAAAAAACTGCTGGGAATAAGCTGAGTATGAGTGACTAAGGCTATGTTGCCAAATGCATCATATGTCAATTTAAGGAGTTGGATTTTACCCTGAGGGGAGTCACAAAATGAGCTTCTCTCCTGTAAAACTGGTATAAATCAACCTGTTCACTTTCCGAAGTCAGGGATGCAAAGTCTAGTAGAAGGAAAAGCACAAGCTGAGTACAAATTCTTACTTTTAACATCATTATCATTAGCAGATCATTAGGCCTATCATAATCTTTTCTCTTCAGTTGTGTTGTTTTTCCTACACAGCAATTATCAAGAAACTAACAGAGGCAGTGCACACATACGCCAATGATACATCCCCTCAGCCAGTTCTGTCTCCAACCAACTTATTTTTGCTCTTCGCCTAGAAACAATGGGACGTTTGGAGAAAATTACTCCCTCTAATGACTTTTCTATAGAAATTAGGAAAAAAAAAAAAGCCACTAAAGAGAGCAGCACTGAGATGAAATGCTACAGTGAGTCAACTACAGGGATGAAAAATTGCCCAGTAGCCTAGGAGACTTTATAATACGATGATTTATCTTGAAGATAGTTTAAAAAAATAATTCTCCAAGACAAGGAATATCCCTGAAATTAACTATTCAAATCTGTATTACTGAGAGAATCTCTTTGCCCAGAAATTGGCTGAACTTAATAGCCAGTTTGTAAAGCAATTTTAAAGCTATTTGAGAGCATAAAGAAATAAATATATAATACATAAATAAAACAAATTATATATATATAGACAGTTGACCCTTGGAAAATGTAGGGGTTAGGGGTACTGAACCCCTGTGGTGTCAAAAATCCACATATGACTTTTGATTCTCCCAAAACTTTACTAATAGCCCACTGCTGACCAGAAGCCTTACCAATAATACAGTCAATTAACACATATTTTGTATGTTTTATGTATGATATACTGTATTCTTAAAGTAATCCAGAGAAAGTAAAATGCTATTAAGAAAATCATACAGAATAGAAAATACATTTGCAGCACTGAACTTTTTTTTTATTTAAAAAAAAAGGAAGAAAATCCATGTAGAAGTGGACTTGCACAGTTCAAACCTATGTTGTTCAAAGAGGTCAACTGTATGTATACCTAAGGATACTTAAATATGTCCTTGAATCTTAATATTTTAATATTGTTTTGATAAATAATATTTAATAACGATTTTCTATAATATTAATTTACTTTAAAAAATTTTATTCCATGAGTTTAATCATCTTTATTTCCATGATTTTCTAATATGAAAGGGATGCCAGGCAGACATCCGTGAGAGAAGAGATCACAGAGCAACGGAGTGTCTAGGGAGAGGGCTGTGGCCCGAGTCAGAAGATGAAAAGTCTGATTCTGGCTGAGAGCCTGAAAGTCTGTGCCATCTCTCTGAGAACAGAACATACTGATTCTTTGATTGCTATGAACTAGGAATCCTGAAATACCAAGAAACTCCCATGGAGGTCAAAGCCTCAGGGGTTGTGGAGGCCTGTAAATGAACCTGTTCAGGTACAACCAACTGACTGGGGGGAAGCAGAGACATGAGGAGCAGGGATGTTCTGACTGCTTCCATAATTGCATCCCAGTGATAAATAAAGGGACCAAAGTGACAATTTATAACGACCTTCTCTCTCTTGATTTGGGACACTGATCATAAGAGTTCTCCCTAATCTATATATAGACTACATATCTGAAGAGTGAGCAGTCATGAGTCCTCAAAGAAAGGGAGAGATTTTAGCAAAGCACATTTAAACATAGTATAAATATCGAAGAAAAACTTGTAATAAAGGATCTGACATGAGCCTCTTACATCACAAGCAAGTTCTTTCTTGTAAGGGGCACGAAGACATTAGCACACTTTACACAAAACCAATAATAACAGTATTATTGATGCCTTCATCTTCTTACGAAAGGGAAAAATCATTTCACTGAGGTGCCCAGTGGGTCTCTCAGGTCCTTTATGATTATTTTCCTGATGTTTCCCATTGAAGTAGGAGAAAATTGAGACTTAGTCAATATGCATTTAAAAACAAGACAGAAATGTCTTCAGGTCAGCGATGGCCCTCAGGTACGTTGTCTTCTCTGGGAGGATTATAATCAAGCGGCAGGTAACCTCAGTGACTTTGAGGATGAAACTGCACTGGGGACGCCACACTGACAGAATGCCCATTGCCCAGAAGACTTCAGACAGATGAGAAGGAGCTCTAGGTTATCCAGCAATGATAGCAGTAGGTAGACCCTGGACATTATGGCACGCATGCCACACCTTTAGTCTGTGTCAGTGTTCAGTGAGGGACTAGCACTTGAAATGACACAGACTGTATTTTTCATCTGCTGGGGTTTTTTGTTTGTTTGTTTGTTTGTTTGTTTTGCCTGTTCCCTTGCTACTATGAGCCCAGTTTTCCTTTTGGGAACTCCTCCTTCATTGCACATAGTCCTGGTCAGACTATAAGTTAAGTTCCCTGGATAAAATTGATCAGGTGATCAAGCAAAGCTAATCAAACACTCTCTTCCAGAATTTAAATCTAGGGCAGAGTGATATAAAGACACAAAATAATTGGAACTGACCATTCAAATTGGGGTGGGTGATGTTTTCTGTATCTGCTCAATAACAACAGCCACCCCACAAATGGACAAATAAGTCAAAATTCACCAATTCTGCCATCATCGACAGCAATCAAGTATTAGCTGATAGCCATGAGGAATTTGCATAAATGTGATTATTCGTGAACCAGAACAAATGCTGTTCTGTCCCATGATGGACATGAGCGCTAGTCTCATTATTTCTTTTAGAAAATAATCAAGGCAGCAAAATAAAACCTCACTTTGAAATCACATTGATGATAACTTTGTAGTGTTAGCTAGGAAAAAGTCATTGTCACACCTTTTAGGAATATGATGATTTCAAAAATCAAGCCAATCACCAAGATTTCGAAGACATTCAGGATCTTTAGTATTAAGAGTTCTGGCTTTTTGTCACAAGTTTTCTTCTCAGTCTGCAAACCCACTATAAGACCTTGTCAGTTCATAAAGGCTCTACCACATGGTGGCGCTCTCGTTGTGCCTTTAGTGAAATTGCTGGCGTTTTTAGGGAAAGGTTTGATCAAAACATGAAGTAAAACAAAACAAAAATAAAATCTATCCACTCCTCAGCTTTCGATTGTCTTAGAAAAAAACGTTCTTTTTAGTGTTTTAGCTACATCCTCCCTGTGTCCTCCTCCTGTTTTAGAGGATCGTAGGTGTCCTTGACTTTTGCTCCTGCACTTGCAGCCACTGGCACCCAAAAGTGAAGACCTAGCAGAGGCTGCCTGATTCTAAACAATAGCAAGCTGGCTTAAGGTTACCCTTAATCCTTTTTTATGTCTGTTCCTCTCTGCCCATTCAGAGCCCCTGCCATCCTCTCCATAAATGAATCACCAGGAAATTTCCAGCACATCCTAGCTTCCTGACCAACAGCTTGCTCATTCGTTCTAGCCAACCTGAAATAAAATGTACTAATACGATAAAGAAAAACAAGATCTAATGGTTGGAGTCCCGGGATGAAGTCATTCAAATTTAAACTCCAAATGTGCACAAAACATATTATCATAGGGTAGGGGATGTTCTGGAATAGCAGTGGCTTTTGCCTCCCTGGAGCCTGCGTTTTCTTCTTGAGAGTAGTTGTCTTAAGGTAGAGGAAGGTCCAGTTCTGCACAACTGAAGAAAGCCTGACGCAGGTGATTCCTAATAGAAAATTCACAGCTAAATAACATTTCAGCTGAGCTATGTGAAAAGGAAATTATAAGTTGATTATTAGAAGTATTTTTTTTTTATAAAAGAAAGAGCTATTGTGTGTTATTTTCTCTAGTCCTAGAGGCATATTAGATTTCCATTGCTGTGTGGAGAACTTCTGTGAACCAAGTAGCTTAAAAAAGCACCCATTTATTAGTCCACAATTCTGTAGGTCAAAAATCTGGCCGTGGCGTGACTGCATTCTGTGCTCAAGAGTATCACCAAGGTTGAAATCAGTACGCTGACCAGATTAGTTCTCTTCTGGAGACTCAGGAGAAAGAAATTTATTTCCAAGCTCAGTGGTTGCTGGCAGGATTAATTTCCTTGTGGTTCATTGTATGACTGAGGTCCACATCTCCTGTTAGCTGTCAGCCAGGGGCCACTCTTAGCTCCTTGCTTTATGGCCCCCATGGGCAATTCACAACATGGTTTTTGCTTCTTCCAGGCCAGGAAGAACAACATGTCTTTCTGACTTCTTCCTTTAAGATTAGCCAGAAGGGGGAAAAAATCTCTCGACTTTTAAAGGGCTCATGTGATTGATTAGGTCACACCCACCCAGATTATCTCCTTTTCTTAAGATTGACTGATATGGGTCCTTAGTGACATCTGCAAAATATTTTCAGAGCAGGATCTAGATTAGTGTTTGACTATCTGGGAACTATGTGTATACCAGGGGTGGGTGTATTATCTCAATATATCTCATAACTCTGCTCCCTGTTCTGATATCAGCATATAGCTAGGCTTGGGGAGTTCTCCCTAATGTCCTCTGCGGGATGAAGAGTTACAGTTTTAATCCTTTTGCAGCCTCCTGGGCTGAGTCAGAGATATAAAAGTTAGAGCTGGAAAAGACATTAGAGATGAAGTCTAGTCTATCTGAAACCAGGAAAGATAGGGTGAGAAGCAACCCAGGGTCACACAGAGGGTAGCCAATCTGGCTCAACCCAATGCCTTCTAATTTCTGGTCCTAATCTGTAACTTCTTCCAACCAGCCAGAGCTGCTCCATGGTGGGGTTTTTCCCAGGCAGAGAGAGGTGAGGAACGTAACAAATTAGTAAGTTTTTAATAATACTAAATATTTTTTATAAATAAAATGAAATATTTTAAAATTTTAAATAGCTATCCTTTATTGAGATTATACTGCCTACTTTTTATTTTCCCTTTTCTTTTTTTAGTGGTGGTGAGGGATGAGTTAGTTGAAGTGCAGAGAAATGATTTTTATGGTTATTCCATAATTCACTTTTTAGCCACGAATACAATATAAGTCTCTTTATTTCTAGATCAGGACATAAAAATGACATCATGCCCTTCAGAGTGTCAGATAGATTCTTTAAAAGAAGAAAAAAGAAAACCACATCAAAAATGAAAATACTATGGTTCGATGGTTTCACGCATTTAGTCTGCCCTTTAGTTATTATTTGCTGTTGTTCTTTAGAAAGTTCATTGCCTTTTAAATGTTCAAATCATATTACAACCATACAATGTACCCTGCAGTGGTGAAGAAATGTAGACATAGAAGAATCAATTATCATTATTATGGTCATTGATATTCCAGTGACTGTCAGGAGGAAGCCACAAAGCCCCTGAATTTCTAATCTATTCGATCATCCTAGTTTCTGACATGTTCAGAATATATTATAGGCATGATAATTATTTTTCCTACTGGATCGGTAAGTGTATTTATAGGGATTATTACGAATTAGTAATAGGATAAAGAAAATGGATAAATACATAAAAGCTATCATTTAGTGATTGCTAGTATGTGCCACCAGACACACTGATACATTTTCTCTAATTCACTCATCAACCTGCAAGGTAGATATAATCCTCTCCACTCCACATGTGGATAACAATTCAGAGAGATGAAGTAACTTGGCCACAGTCAGAAATCTAGGAAATGGTAAAGATGTAATTCGATTTTAGTCAAGGTTCACTCTCCTCTGGCATGTGTGACCATCAAAGCACTCCTGAGCACGTGTATATCTTTTTACCACAACCTAAGAATAATGATTATTTTTAGAGATAAGCGATTATACTGCAGCCTAGAAGCCCTAGCCCTGGAATCATGAATGGGGTCTAGACTTCGTTAAGTTTTCTGAGCCTCAATGATAAGATCACATGATTCCCACCGGTGGCTGCTGCCTTGAATGGCAGGCCCCTTTACATTTGGGTTAACTTGTCTTCATTTATTTGTTTTATTCGGTGACTTTGTCCCTCCCTCTGTCCCTTCCTCTGGCCTTCTGCTGTTTATTTCTGTGTCTGTTACAACTGCCCCTCTTAATATCAGCATTACTGTGGCTGTTGGCAGCATTACTATACTGCTCTTGTATTTACTGCTTTGGCAACTGCCTCCAGTATCACTATTAACTTCCACTGAACACATTCTCCTACTTGAACTCTGAAATCTCTATGAGACAGTTATTAGTACCTCCATTTTACAACTGAGAATTAAAATGTTTGGAGAAATATAAAAACTTTATTAGAGGTCACCTTCCTAATCTATGGTAGGCATGGCATTTAAAACTGTCTTCAAAACCCAAGATCTTTATCACAACTACCAACATGACGTTTATTAGATTCTCCTTATCCGGTGTTTGCTTTAATAGAAAACTAATCTTTTAAACACTACTTAATAGAAACAAAATGGACTTTCCAGGAAGATGTAGTTAGTATGTTTGTCCTGTGACTTCTCATGCTCGCCGGCACACAGGCACATACTTCTGAGTATGTATAGTGAGGGAAAAGGATCTGATACTGGGGGTTCATTTATTCAGATCTTTATTGGATTCAGTTCCTTGACAGGTACTGTGTTAGGCACTGTAGATGTAGGGGCAAATAAGACACAGTCCCTGCCCAGGGGCAGTGAGGAAATCAACCTAGTTTTGCAGTAGCTGCTCCACAGGCTTTGGAGTGAGCGGGGTGAGGGGGGAGGTTACCACTTAGCAGTCTCCTGAAAAGGAAGCTCTGCGTACTCAGTGTCCCATTCCTGTATCTCAGTGAAAGATGTGCAAAGCAGGGTCCTCAAACTGGGCTCCGTGTAAATGCTGTCCCATTTGGGGATTCTGATTTTTCCTTGAAATGGAAGGATTTAGCTTTGGGACCTCATATGGGAAGGCGATATAGAGGAAACAATAGGAAAGAACTTTCCCCGAGGCACTGAGGAGAGTTTGGTTGAAGATGATTATTTTCAGTGATGAAAATGAGCGTGAGCTCAGAAACCTAGAGGCCTAAATCAGATCAGGGCAAGACAGATACTGTTTCTCAGGGACCATCCAGGGATGTGTGTGTGTGTATGTTGTGTGTGCATGTGTGAGTGTACATGCTCATGTGTGAGTGTGCCTCTCCATGTACATGCCTGTGCACATGTGCATGTTTATGCAGGTGTGACTGATATGTGTATGTTTGCATGTGTGAGAATGCATGCATGTCTGTGTACATATGTCTCCACATGTGTTTGTGCAGGGTGTTCATGTGTGTTGTGTGCACATGCCTGTGCACACGTGTGTTTGTGAGTATATGCACATGCTCCCTGGAGAGGAATTGAACAGGATATATTTCCATTGATGATGTAGGAAGACGCCTGTTTGCTTTTAGTTCAGAAATCTATGAATGGATGTGGCTAGAACCCATAAGATTAGAAGCAGTGTGAATTTTTTAGATTCACAGTATTTTCGGTGTCTGATAATTCCGCAAACAACTTATGAAGTTGATTGACCCCAAGATCGGCAAGGTATATGAAGGAGTGGTGTGGAAAATAAAAAGGGGTTTATTTTCTATTATTATCGAGGCTTTCCTATAATGCAGTCTTCTGCACCTCCTCATGCCCCCTACTTGCCAGAGAAATTGCTTCCTTTGTCTGAACTTGTTTACAACAGATGCCTTATTACAGCCAGGGTTTTAATTCTCCTTATGAATAGTGAAAACAAAATGAAGGGAGAAAAAAACCCACAACAACAAACAGTATCTATCCACAAACATTTTTAAACAGAGCTGAAGGATATGATAAATAGATTTCAAAATGATTTTAGTTTGATAAGGAGGCTGGAAGCCTGGGCCTTTCCCCGAAGGGGTTAAGTCCCTGGGGCAGGGATAATTATGACTATTTGTGTTTGTTATACACATAGAGCTGTAAGGATCTGTTGTCTTTCTCTGTGGTGTATGATTTCTATTCATTGGGCTTCTGCTAAAACACAGATTTTATATTTACTTCTGAAGCCGATTTTAGTCCTTTCTCTTTCATCCAAAACCAGAACATTGTATTTCAGTGACTGGTTTGACAATAGTGCAATTCCAGACCTAGAATGCAACGTATTTATTTATTAAGATTAAGAGTTTATTTTCATCTTTGCTGATGAATGTGATGTTGTATTACAAAGCAAGCAGGGCCTCTCTTCCTTCATTTATACCTGATTAAAAACAAAAATGCTAAATGTAAATCTTAAGTCAGAAATTATCGAGCTTTGGATGTCTAGTTTTTGAAACCCCTCGGGTTCTCAGAAGGCGGTCTTTTGTATATACAGCTGCGACAGGCCTTCCCGAAGCCCCACGGCAACGGTACGCAGGCCCAGGCTGTGTGGCAGCGGCTGCCGTGGCATGACCCAGCTTTCAGGGTAAGAAGCACCTCTCTTAGCTAATTAATCAGTAACTCTGAGAACCCACTAATCAGACAGAGGACCAAGCACCTCCTGCATTCACTCCATCTTGGCCAAGGAGCACATTTAAAGTAGCTTCGAGTCATGGAGCATGTACTCTGTACTGTGGTAAAAATCAATGTAGTGGAAAAGGGAGAGATGTGGAATATCTCGTCACCCCCTGGATACTTAACAGCCACAATTTGTCCCTGGCGAAGTCCACAATACCCTGGTATTAAAGATTAACTCGGTGTGCAGCATAGAAGTATCCTGGCCAATCGGGACAGAGCTGGAGAGTGACAGCATGTACTTGAGGACAAGAGGCTCCAAAGAATAGGACATTAGAATCTCACTGAGGGCCTAGCTGAGAGGTACGGAGTGGGAAAAAACAAGTTCAAGAGGACTCTGATGGTCAGAAGACAGCTTTTGCAGAAAATGGTGTAGGGAACTTTTGTGTAGGCAAGCACAAAGAGAGGAGCAAGTTAAACTTCAAAAAAGTCATCAAAGGACTACAAGCTGGGGTGACTGACTTCCACAGTAAGGAAGCTAGCACAAAGGCAGGGGTAGAATGAGTCACTGAAAATTATTGACCATCAGCAAATCTGTGGGCAATTCATGGTGGTCCAGGCTGGATGGAATATTCCTTAAGTGGGTGTTGATGTATAGTTGTAAGTGAATTATAAATAGGGAGTATGGGAGGGAATGGAACATTCAGGGAAAATGGGGATAAGACACTGTTCAGGTTCGAGCAAGCAGGAAAATGGAAGAGAAGACTGGTGCAGGGAGATAGGACTTCAGATCCCCTATCAGAGTGACTGTTGCCCTGAATTGTCTGGGGTCCTGAGTCACACTGTTAAGCTCTAGAACTATATTTCTGGTGGGTGTATATGTAGGGAGTCATGGCATTGCTGAAGCTCGAGCATGTTGGAGCTGGGGGGACCTTCACATATCATCTCACTCAACTCTTAAATCACAGATGTCGAAACTGAGGCTCAATAAGATGAAAAGACATGGCTAAAATCCACTCAACTGGGCAGAGCTTCTGTGATAGTGGATCCCCTGGCATTTGTCCCATTCTCTCTCTCTCTTTCTCTCTTCTTTCAAGTTTGTTCTATTCCTGAGACACAGACTAGATCTCTTTTATTGATCTAAGAGATTGATTCTTTTGTAAACATAGTTAACACACCTATCTAAATGCCAAAAGAAAATGCTTGTCCCCATTTTGTTCTGATCATAGCTTCCATGCATCACAACACCCAACATTGGGAGGCGGCATTTTCACCCTTCACACTATGTTTTTTTCAGTGCCAAACAAATGGCAGTCAAGTTGAAAAAAAACCTGATCCAACAGATGCTCCCATAACAATAGGTTTATCCAATGTCCAAACCTATGTATTTAAACCTAACATGGAGACAGGAACCATGACTTCTCAGCAATGAATTTCTTCGTTTTTTACTCATTTGAGAACATCCGAACTGCTACTATGCGCCAAGCAGTGTGCCTGAGCAAAATGCAGAGATGCAGCTTCCATTTCGGATGTGTGACCCCGAGGATGCAGTGTAGCAGGGAGAGAGCCATAAAACTGACATAAGGAATGCATGGTGATCAGTGCTATGGGCTTATCAATGGTTTCTGTTATAGTAATTTTATTCATGCAATCTCAACATAGTAACAAGCCTAGGGCTAGTTGAAGGCTGGCTAGACAGCTTAGGTCCAAATAAGCAAGCTACCAGTGGCCTGAGTATAAGAAATACCTCATTGATAGCCTCTTTTTCATGGGTCTCAACTTATTTAGTGGTTTGACTTGAGTCTGCCATTTTTTTTTATTTTCAAAGTATCTCAAAGCACTTACATAAGCCATTCAGATCCACAGTCCTTATGGTCACGATTGTCCTTATTCCATTGAAGCACCCCAGCTGTTACAAAAGCTAGTGGTTCCTCTTCTGTTGCACTCAGCCCAACCCACCACTCATGAAAATCTTGGTAATTCTGACATGGCTTCAAGCCCAGGTCTGATACCACAGATTCACAGATCTAAGCCTTCTACTCAAGGTAGAAACAGGATTTCCTTGAGGAAGAACCCTGCAATCCTACTGCAAATATATACAATGCTCATCCCCAATCGTCCCCCAAAGGGATCTTCAGCCTTTACTTGGGGATGAGGAAATACTTAGAAATTTTGAGTGTTTTGAGATACCAAATCTGACCTGACACTCAGAAACTCAACAGTCCAATATGATTCCATAGTTAGAGTGATTAGAGACCAGGAGATAAACACCTGACTGAGTCTCTCTGGTGTTGGATTTGTTGGGTTCACAGATCTACTCTGTGGTTATTTCCTGAGTGCATAGTTGGTATGACATACTTAGCAGCTGGAAGAGTCTTCACATTGGTTCCCTGACCTACAGGGAAATAGCCATTATCACAGGAAAGGCTAAGTGGAAGCCCCCAAAACTGTCCTACTACTCCCCACTACCTACCCCAGCCAAGAGAGTAAATCACACATTAGGAGGAACTGCAGAGATTGGAGCAAACCCTAAAGACTTAAGGATTCAGGGGTGGTGGTTCCTATTAAGTTCTTATCCAATTTACTTGTAAGGCCTCCCTCCACAAGACCTCCATGGATGCGGTGCATGATGTGCCATAAACGTAATCCAATGGTAGTCTCAATGGCAGCTGTTATGCTGGATGTGGAGTCTTTACTACAATAGCCTCTGGTATTACACATGTAGCTACTAAACTGGCATCTTCCCCCGTCCCATTAGTAAAGAAAACCCAAAGCAATTTTATTATATCAGAAGACTAGCAACTCTCCAGCCCCAGGACTCTACTAACTCCTTTATTTTCTGTCACAGATACTTCTCATGAACCCTAATCAATTGGTTTGCTATACTGGTATACTATATTGATGACAGCATGCTACATGATCAGGAAGTGGCAAGTACTGTGTATTCCCTGGTTAGACACATGTGGGTCAGAAAGGGGGGAAAGAACACCATGGAGATTCAGGGACCTGCAATACCAGTGAAGATGTTAGGGGTTTAATGGTCTAGGGAATATGACCATTTCCTCTGAGACAGAGGACAAGTTGTTTCCCATGTACTCCTACCAAAGAAAAGACACAGCTCTTGGTGAGTTTTGTTTTGTTTTGTATGTTGGAGACTGCATATACGTTGCTTAGGGTTACTGCCACAATGAACTTACTGGGTATCTTGCAAGGGTGATGATTTGGGGCCCAGAGTAAGAGGAAATAGCAACTGGCTCTTGTGACCAACAGATCTGATGAGTATAGTCTCTGTCTAATCTGAAGAGCAGAGTCACAGCAGAGATGCCTGGAATCCTTAGGCAACATCATACAGGCCATACCTTGTGGGTCTGAGAGCTACCTGCCATTTGTAAAAGCAACTTCTGGCTGGACACTAGTATAGAGTGAGTGCCTGCCTGATCATGGGACATCGAGTTATTGTGTGACCAAGGTATTATCACACCCACCAAGCAAAACGTTTCAACAGGTGCAATGGCAATTGACATTATGATAGAAATAGTACATTTGGGTTTTGGCTCAATAAATCCAGAGAGATCAGCAATCTGAACAAGTGGGTTAGATTTCCGTATCACTTACTTTTGCTGTACTACCTCCTCCCTCTCTCAACTTACATCTATGGCCTCGAAGGTGGAGTGGAGGTTCTCTATCACCAACTAGCAGAGAAGGAAAACCCAAATAATCAGAAATGGATTGGCTGTATATGTTGCTGTTAGCTGAAAATGGACTGCCACCACACTACTACCCCTCAGGAAAGCATTAGAATCTCTGCAGTTCATGATAATGCCCACTAGGGAGCATCCGTGGTACTTGCCAACCAGGAAGACGGTATGACTTGTCCAGTGGCTATCAGTCAGTCTCTGTCCATAACCATCCCAGTGCTTTGTCAATATCATACAAATGGCAGAGCCCAAGTAGCAGAGGGGAATCTATGTACAGGCTACAAAGTTGGGCTTCTCACTAAGACTGATCTACTTGCAGCTACTGCTAATTGCTCAACCTGCCAAAAGCAGAGACTGACACTGAGCACTCAGGATGGCATCATTTCTTGATGGAAAATGTATTACATCAAAATCCCTCAACCTTAATTTTTCAACAATTGTTGCTCCAAAAGCAACAGTTGTCCTTTTTAAGTTGAAAACATGGGTTTGCTTTTACCTGCACCATCATCTGAAAACTCCCTAAATGCCTGATTTAATAACATGGGGTACAGCAAAACATTATCTCAGACAAAGGGACACGTCACAATTAATGAGGGCAACAATGAATGGATAACCATAAGATCCACCAGCACTAACATATACTGTGTGACCTGGAAGTAGACAGCCTGACAGAATTATGGAATGGTTCTTTAAAGATTCCACAAAGGCATCAGTTTGGGGCTAATGCTTTGCAGTGCTGGAACACTAACCTCCAGGATGTGGAGTATACAATGAACCACCAGCTAGTATTAAGGCACTACCATGCATGCACAGATCTGAGAACCGTGGTGTGGATGGAAGCTTGGCCTGTCTCACCATCTTCCCAGCTACCCACCTATGAAATTTGTGCTTTCTGTCCTAGCAACTTTGGGCCCTATTGGAAGAAAAATCTTGTTTCTCTGGGAGAGGGAGATGCTTTCATTAGGGGACACAATAAAGAGTCCACTAAGCCCAAAGCTGTTACTATCCCTGGACCATTTTTGCCTCCTCATGCTAGTGGGTCTTTAGGCAAAGAAAGGCATTGCCATATTGGTAAGGGTACTTGAACCTGATTACTATGAAGAGGCAGGTTAGCTGCTAGGAAATTGCTACTAGGATCACTTTTGAAACCCAGGGAACTCCCTGAAGTATACCTCGGTTCTCTCATACCTGGTGATAAAAATAAATGGCCAGTTTTAACAACGGGGGTCCAATAGGTTGTAAAACAACTAAGGGTTCTAATCTCTTGGGAATAAACCTTTCAGTTTTTCTATCAGTCAAGTGTTCCAACCTCAAGGAAATTTCCAAATGAGGGGTGGAGGGAAAAGATGTAAATATCGTTATGGCCTGGGGATCAGTCATAGCAGTTGGGACTGTAGTTTTTTCCACTATCATTGTATATTAGGTATTTTGTAGGTATTGCAGGTGACCACCACTTTGAAGGTCCTGTGACACACCGACTGGACTTAATGTAAGGAGCAAGTGAGTTTCAGCAGTGCAAGGAGTGGCTGTCCTAGACACCTCTCATGCCCTGCCTCAGATCCTCTCTGCCTATCTTTTCTTTCAGTTGCTATTGTGATACCTTTAGGTGCAAGTGTAACCTGCCTGCACCTTAATTCAGCTGTGCTGTCTCTCACTTTCTGCCACAGGGTTCTTTGCTGCTACTACTTGGAAAGCTGTGGAATCCACTCAGCTATTCTGATGCTTATGCAAACATGCATGTGCAGTGGACAATCTTGAGGTGCAGGAACTCGTGGATAAATAGTTCCTTTTTCCCTTGAGCAGACAATCCTGAGTCTCATTCTATAGTTCTTCAGAAGGTCCCTGACATGATCCATTCCCAGGTGCCCACAGCAGGGACCAGCTTGACACAGTCACCCTTGGCTCCAGTGTACTATCATTCTGTTGGATCAGTTTCCAATATAAACTCCGTGATTGCAGGCTTTTGCTCAGGCTCAGCCCTGGGGAGTGACTCCAGCCAGGACAGAAGAGGTCCCTTAATTTAACCTTGTTCCTGTTTGTGTCTCCTTTATGGATTGTGGAAGTAGGCATGTATTTTCATGATTATATTCACTTGTCATTACTGTATTCAGATACTCCAACTCTGGCTGTGCATTTTATTTTACCTCTTTTGGTTTTGCTTTGCCCTGTATGCTCCATTTTTCTCCCCATCCTAGATTCCCCCCCGCCCTCAAGAAGTCTTTCTCCTTTTTACTTGCCCAAATACTGAGCATTCACCATTTGTGAAAGTATATATGAAATGAAATTCTTAGGCTTTTCCCTTCCTTTTTTACCCCTAAAAACTGTGTATCCATTTGGAAGGGAAAAATTATTTGTGGTATATTCAGAATACTTTAGGATTTATTAATGTACAATATTCATATAAACTCTGTGGCAATCCTAATTTAAATAACCAGCTAACCCACGCTACAGTATGATTACTTAAGTCTTAGAGACACAGCCTGATTCTCTATAAATAATTGTGCTGAATTGATTATTCAGGAAGATTTTATTTTATTCTAGAAGGATTTGCATCTGTTCTAAATCGGTGAGTAGCAATTCAAAAGAGCTACTACTTGATTTTCAGTATCAATCAGAACTCAGAAAACCAAAGCGTTCCACATAACTCCCATACCGATTAATAAGTTAATAGTGTTATTTAAATAGTATGTCGAAAAGAGAAGGGCGTGTTCCCATTTCCCTTTATCTGTATACACGTATCTATAGCATGTGTAATGGTGTGTGAGGTGAAATCAATCTCATCCAATTAAGTTCCCCTTCAATAGTATCTTCCAAGTGATGAACAGCAGAGTGTGTTGTAAATGCCTGATAAAATTAATGCTGAAAAAATTCTACAAGAATGTAAGTCAAATAGAGAAACTCGAGATCAGATTTGAAGTATAAAATTGAAAAATGTATCACAAAATGAGCCCAAAGAGCCAGCTCCAAGAGGAAGGTGAGTAGAAAGATCCTATCGCAGGTATGTTTTTGCTAGCAGGATCAGAGATGCAACCAGTATATGTGAACTTCAACATATATCACATAATAGAAAACTTGGGGAAGATTTAGCATTTTTTCCAGTATGTCGATTTTAAAACAAAATGTAAAAGTCTATTTGTTAACACCTTTTAGCCTTCTAAGGTGTTTAGAAGATACTGAAAGCTGTGTTCCTTCAAGGTATCTGCTAAATATTAATCTATTTCCAAAGAGAATGATAATGCATATTAGACCTAAGATATTTTTACTTGTTTGTTAAATTTAATCTTAGATCAGATATCCAAAATAACCATTTTTTAAGTCTTCCTCACACACACACACACACACACACACACAGAGTATTTTATAAATAACAATTCAATTACAGTTTCCTATTTATCCAAGTATTAGATGACTGTTTTCCATGATTTATACCTATAGACATAGACTTTTTTATAAGCAGTGTAAAAAAAATCAATAAAAATAAATTGAAATTTCCCATCAAAATGTAAAACATTTCCTACCACTTAGTAACATTGTCAAAAGATTAAAACATTCTCCAATGATCTCAAATGTCCCTTTAATTCATTTTATGAGTGATAGTAATTATAAATATCTTATATTATTTGAATATTAAAGAATACTTAAAAGATTTCTTTTTTTAATGCTTTTTTTTTTAATTTATTTTTGAGAGAGAGGGAGAGACAGCGTGAGCAGGGGATGGTCAGAGAGAGACGGAGACACAGAACCCAAAGACAGGCTCCAGGCTCTGAGCTAGCTGTCAGCACAGAGCCTAACGCAGGCTCAAACCCACGAACTGTGAGATCATGACCTGAGCCAAAGTCCGACGCTTAACCGACTGAGCCACCCAGGCACCCCAAAATAATATTTAAAAGATTTCTAAGTAGCATCCATTTATGAAAGATATGGGGTCAATTTGAACACATTTGAAGTTTCTGTTAAAATCAAAGCTTTTTGAATTTGAGTTTCACAAATGAATAGAGACTTTAAAATAAAATAAAATATTAGTGGTTTGGAGGTCTGGTACCCAGAGGAGCTTGAGGTTTTGTTGAGAACTTAAACCACAACCTTCTCATCTTTGTGTTCCTAACACCCAACCCACTGCCTGACACAAACCAGTGTTTAATAAATGCATGTGGAATAAAAGAAAACCTAAGTGTAATAATCTGTAAATTATCCTCACTATGCCCACTGTTACTTCTTCTTGAGGATAATTATTTATTTTTGGAGTCTTCTCCCAAGAGGTAAAACCTTTTTCCTTGGATCAGACGGTCAATTCATTGTCTGGAAGCCAATCCTCATGGAACTTGAAAGCATATGGAAAGCCTGAACCAGAAAAACAGACACTGGCTGAAGGAACAACCCCTGTGAAAACATTGTTGACGAGTGTGTAGAGACTCCAAAGGTTGTGTCTTATATCTAGTAACTGGTCAGTTCACTGACCAGAAGGAAACATGTTTGATTTTATAGCCAAGATACTGGGGTACAAGTAAAAGTGATACAAGAAATGGAAGGGAGAAAAAAAAAAGGAAAAAGAAAGGAGATAAAGAAGGGGAACAGATCAGCATAGAGTAGAAGGAATAGCAATGAGACCCTGGCAGTAACAAGCCTACTGGCATTATAGCAATGAGTCGACTGGCTTTATAGTGCTCACTCCTGTTATTCCCCGGGGAATTAATATGCCACCACAAAGAGGGTGGGGTCAGTAAACACTGTAGATATGCAGGTGGCTTCATGTATACCTCAATAGAAAACATTTAGAGTGAAGGCAAACTAAATTCCATTCATTTTGATGGTCTCAAAGAACATCAATATTCAATGTCATGCTTAAGGCAACCCAACAGCTGTCTGTGGCCCATTCACTGTTGTGCTAAGGAGAGTTGACATTTGCAGGTAGAGCTTGGATGGTAGCTGAGCTATGATCAGGTGTTGCATATAAACTGTCCTACACTATGATTCAAAAACTTCCCCCAGTTGCCAGCAAACACCTCTGTTTGCCCTCAATGCAAACTGAAAAAGCAAATGATTTTATAAGCAAATGCTGCCGACTGAGTTGTGTGAGACAAAACGTGAGAAGGCTAGGTGTAACTGGTTAAAAACAAAGTAAAAACAGAAAGCCATGAAGTTACAGAGCAATTTTGCAGCTTCTCCCCCACCCTGAAAAGAGGTTAACCCCTTAAGTAGTTTTTTTTTTTTAATGCTGATGAAATTGGCCTATTTTGGCAAAGCTTGCTAAATTCTAGCCTAGCAGGGGCCGGTGAATCAAGTGCCTGAGGGTGTAAGGAGAATGAGAAAAGGCTGACTACTGTTATATGCGCAAATATTTCAGGCTTCAACAAAATAAAACCCCTGATGATGGAAAAATTCCACTCTTCTAGAGTTTTCATAGGTGTCACCATTTCTATACTGTTTATGGACTGTACACTCTTACATAAAGGGACATAAAATTGTTAATTCCCTTTGCAATTTTGTTCACTTTACTTCTTGATCCCCAGGCCCTAGAGAGTGGGCCTGAGTAAGCTGTCCTCCCAGAGAAAGGGCAGAGGAGATTGCTCCGGTAACATTTTAATATTGAAAATCCCACATCCTTGGAAGCCGTCAATCAGTTCCTGGCAAGCCAGGACCTTTGCTCACCCTCATTTCTGATTTATGTGTGCCCCACCACCTTTCCCAGGAGCTATTTGCAGATTTCATCAGAAACCTGAGAAGTAAGGACGTGCAGTTGATCTAAACCTAAAGAACATAATCTCCAAAGGGAAGGAGTAGGTAGCATTTTGCATGATACAGGGTGGTGGTTCCCAGCCTTGGATGTGCATTAGAATGCCCTGGGGGAGCTTAAAAACTACCAATATCTGTGTCCCCACCACCAGGGGTCTTGATGTCATTGTTCTGGGATGTGACCTGGACAGTATTTGAGGTGAGTCCAAGATTGGGAACCACTGACATAGGGAGGCATTTATTTATTTATTTATTTATTACTGATTTTTTAAATTTTTATTTATTTTTTTTAACTTTGTAAACTTCACATAGTTGATAATTTCCAGATATCTGTGCTTTTTTGTTTATTTATACTTTTTTTCTTTTATAGTTTATTGTCAAGTTGGTTTCCATGTAACAC
The DNA here is from genome assembly GCA_028646485.1 of Cryptoprocta ferox. NCBI lineage: Eukaryota > Metazoa > Chordata > Mammalia > Carnivora > Eupleridae > Cryptoprocta > Cryptoprocta ferox. The sequence continues at coordinate 50,655,672 of CM053566.1, read as the reverse complement.
CCAGTGCTCATCCTGACAAACGCCCTCCTCCATGCCCATCACCCCCCTCCCCCATCAGCCCTCAGTTTGTTCTCAGTATTCAAGAGTCTCTCATGGTTTACCTCCCTCCCTCTCCCCAACTATTTTTCCCCCTTCCCCATATAGGGAGGCATTTAAATGTCCTCCCTATTTACTATGTTAAACTTCAACATGAATATATTTTGAGCCCATGAGAGTGATTCATATTTCGCATGAATTGCTGATGAAGGAATATTTAAATTTCACCTTATTTGATATCGACCATCACACAAAATAACCTGTAAGAAAGATAACATGAGCTAGTTGAACAAACTTCCCATTCTATCTTCAACAAATGAAAACATGTATCTGTTCAGTTACTAATCTGATTCATTATAACCGAATAATTTAAATTATACGTTCTCATGATTAAGCCTTTTAAACATGACTTTTATATTTCACAGCTAATAGTTAACTTAATTTTTTGATGAACAGCTTCTGTTCCAATTGACTAATCATTCCCTTCAGAATAAGCTTTAAATCTCAGCTATGCCCACTTTTGACTCAACAGTTATTGGGAGCATGATATTCAAAATGTTTAACAACCAGGAAGGTACAGGCACTAAACAATTGCCAACGACATGGCGGCTGTCCTGAGAAAAACATCATGGGAAAGAATGAACCCTTTAATTGCTGAATCAAAATGCCATCCCAGAGGTCCTCAACCATGTCTAAATGGGATAGTCTGTGGGTAGGAGGAGCTTTGGACAATGTTATTTACCAAACAGAGCAAAAGTTTTAATTTAACAATATCATTTTGCCAATTCACATCTGCTGACTCCTTCCTTTTTTTTTTAATGTTTTATTTATTATTTTTGAGAGAGAGAGAGACAGCATGAGCAGGGGAGGGTCAGAGAGAGAGGGAGACACAGGATCTGAAGACAGCCTCCAGACTCTGAGCTAGCTGTCAGCACAGAGCCTGATGCAGGGCTTGAACCCACGAACCAAAAGATCAGGACCTGAGCCGAAGTCGGACACTTAACCGACTGTGCCCCACATCTGCTGACTCCTGACCCTAATAAAGAGTTTATTAAAGCCTCTAATTTAAAATGTTTACAATCTTGGTAAAGCCAATGTAAGAAAATATAAATTCAACCCCTCACTGCTATGTGAAACTGTTTGATAGCTATCCATGTATTTTGCAATGGGAAAAGCACGGACTTTGAACCTAGTCAGACCAGAATATGAGTTCCAATTTTGTAACTTACTCTGTATAATTTTGGGTAAAGTGCCTCTTTGAGCCACAGTTTCCATCGTTGCTTAGGTTTTATGAAGACTAAGTGGAGGCAGGGGTCTAGGATCTTATTACGTACTTTATAAATGGTGGTTGTATTTACCATGATGATGCAGATTTTTCAGCTCTTATGTTGAGATACTTTTATTGCTCACCTCACTGAGATTAAGCTCTAATTGCTAGAAAGTTATACCTTATTATCATTGATTGTACTTTTGGTTAAAAAACATTCACTGTCCTTCTCCATGGAAGGAATATTTATCTCCATCTATTAACATCAAGTTTGACCATGGGACTGTCTTTGGTCACTGAAGTATGAACAAAAGTGCCCTGTGTCACTTTCAGAGATGAGCTTACCATGAGATTATCAATGTTGCATATAGGGATTTCTCAACTGGCCTACATACCAGAATGAAGAACACATAGAGAAAATTAACTTATAGTGGGCATACATTATAAGATGTGTAATTTCATTTTTTTAGACCCTTGAGATTTAGAGTTTTAGATTACTACAATCTAACACCCCACACTCATCAATACAGAAATTGGTACCTAGAAGTGGGGTGCTGCCATAATAAGAAACGAACATTTTGTGATTTTGGTTGTAGGATCTGATAGTGGGCGACAAGGGAATTGTGTTTAGAGACTGGAAAGATGTCAGCTCCTACACTGTAAAGGCAATATTTTTGGTTAAATGATCCACTGATGTAACTTGGAAGGCAGATACCAAAAGAGCTTGTGGTTTTAGGAAAAGGTGGCGGAAAATAATTGGTATTCATATTGTGCTTTGTTTGCTATTTGCTGCCTTTGTAAGAATCTGCAAGAAAGAAATTGAATGTGAGGCTGAAAGGGAACATGAAGAGACCATAAATTCTGGGACATTGCTTTGTTAGAAGAGTAAACCTCTTTTCATCTCTAACAGGTAAACCAAAACCATGGGTATGGCTGTCATGCCCTTTGTCAAAATCTTTAAATTGATTAAGATACCAACTAGTTAATCCTTTCAGTGGGACAAGATGTCTCAGGACAAAAAAGACTAAAGAATTGGCTCTCCCAGGGACTACTAAACTTATAATTAAGTCTAGAGCCATATCTTGAAAAGACTTGTTGGTGGGGCTATTGGCTCGTGGAAGAAAATCAAATAGACTAAAAAGTATGTATATGAAAGAATTGTACTGTCAAATAAATACCAAGACAAATATTGGTGAGACTGTTTGAACCACAAACTAGCCTTGGGCCTCCTCCAATCTTCTTTGAAAATAAAGCAGCCTGGGGAAGCTGCTTAGTCTTCAGAGATATGGCCAGGCAGAAAGAGGAAGGGGCGTAAGGGAAAATGATGGAAAACAGTGGTCTGGGGAGCTACTCCCAAAACCAAAACTAAGGTCTAATCAAAGAATATTTCCCGCCCTTAGAAAATAAGGGTGGAAACACTGCATCCCAAGATTTCAGAATTACTCTAAACTGGAGACTGCTATGTGCCTCCTGTTTTCTTGATTTCTAAATGGGAGTGTTGACTATGGTAATCCTGTTCTTTGCTGGGTGGCAGTGTCAGCTTAAATAGAATAGATACATAAATTGAAGTGTATTTATTAAAAGGGGCATTTGGGGGCACTTAGGTGACTCAGTTGGTTAAGAATCTGGCTTTTGATTTTGCCTCAGGTCATGATCTCATGGTTTGTGAGATGGAGCCCCACATCGGCTGTGTGCAGCTGACAGTGCAGAGCTTGCTTGGAATTTTCTCTTTCTCTCTGCCCCTCCCCCACTTGCTCTTTTGCAAGCGCTCTCTCTCAAAATAAATAAACTTAAAAAATAAATAAATAAAAGTGGCATTTTACAGCCATGGAAAAGAACTATTGCTAAACCCCACAACACTGGTAACTCATGGAAATAATACTGCAGTTCTAACAAAACCCGGAAACTAGATGCTTGGTGATTTCATTTCTCTGAAATTTCAAAAATCGGTAAAACTAACACACAGTGATAGAATTCAAAATGATGATTTCCTCTCGAGGGTTGTTGACTTATGGAGGAAGCATGGGAGAGTCACCTGGGTGTTAGGAACATTCTATATATTGACTTGGGTGTGATTACTAAACATAGATGTATGTTCATCAAGCTGTATACTTAATCCGTCTCCACTTTACCATATGTAAGTTATATCTCAAAGGTTTTTTAAGCCACGTATATTTTTCTTGCCCCTCTCTCTCCTAAGTCTCCTGTCATTTTGGGCTCTAACCTTTCTGAAACTCTTCTTATAGGTTCTTAAATCTTTCAATTTTACTTTAGCTTTTTCATAACATTTTCCATGTTATGTTCTTGTCTTTTGAGTATAAAAATTAATCTTTGGGTGCCTGGTTTGCTCAGTCAGTTAAGTGTCTGACTCTAGATTTTGGGTCAGGTCATGATCTCACACTTCATGAGATCTGCAATGATAGTGGAGCCTGCTCGGGATTCTCTCTTTCTCCTTCGCTCTCTGCCCTTCCCCCACTTGCACGCGCATGCTCTCTCTCTCTCTCTCTCTCTCTCTCTCTCTCTCTCAAAATAAATAAATAAACATTAACAAAAGGAATTTATCTTAATGTTCCTAATGCAATCTCTCTGGTTTCCTTAAACACGAATGCATGTTTTTCTTTCATTGGAACTAGTCTTTCATATCAATTTCATCTTAGAGATTCTCATTCTTCTTGAGCTTTAGTTTCTTTCTCTGTGTTATGAGATCTCTTTTTTTTTTTTTTTTTTTTTTTTTTTTTTGAGGTTCGAACTCTGCTTTACCAAAACTCTGGTTTCAGTGGACCCACAGCCAGTATTATTTTTCTACATCATCATAAATTCCACTGTGATACAGTAATTTTCCCCAAGAATTTTCCACTTTCCCATTAATAGTTAATTCACTGTCATTGGCTTAATTGTTTGTAGTGCTGGTAAGGAAGTCAAAGGGTGAATCTGGTTCTGGGACCTGTTCTAATAGGGTATCCTCACAAGTGGTAGGCTTGTGCCCTAGAGAAGCTCTTTGTGGGTGAATAGAAGGAGCTAAAATACTGGGCATCATAGCCAGTTTTGCACTGAGTACTGCATGCTTGAATGAGAGTAATACAGAAATGAGAATCCTCCTTGATCTCACCTTAAATAAACACTCTGTGCTGAACAGAAATCTGCATCAGCAATAGTGAAGGTTGCCAGAGCAGGAGAGTTTGTCTCAGCCCTAGTATCTGAGGCTAAATAGAAGTCATGATATTCCAGCAGGGTGGCAGTAGCAGCATAATGCGGGTCTCTACGCTAGTGTTGGTACTTAGAGCAGGTTAATGGGAGCACATTCTAGGGTAACCTGATCCTGGCAGTGGTTAAGGAGTCCCTCTTCCCTATTCCCCTGCTGAAGGGTTAAATTTGAATTTCATTTCCAGGAATGAAGGGAAAACAAATTGAATTGATCCTTTGAATACAAGAGTCCTGAGGGAATTCTGGACATTTATGGAGAATTTTAAGCAAAGGCCATAAAAAAGAGAGACTACATTTTCTGCTAAACGAATTGAACCATCTCAGTTACTTAAATGATTTGGGGCATATAAGTCTTATTACAGTTACTCTTATTTGTTACTTCTCCATAGAATTATGAATAGTACTCTCTTCACAATGAAAGCTGTGGAGTGAATGGTTGTAAACCCATGCTTTTGAATGAGACAGAACTAGAATCAACCTCGGTTCTAACTATTCCAAGTTGGGTAATCTTAGATGGATTATCTGATGTCTCAGACTCTTAGTTCTCTCTATTAAATAATATGAATATATTAAATGAGATAATTTATGTGAAGTGTTTAGAAGACTGCCTGGCATATACTGAAATTTCAATGAGTGATCATTATTCTTATCATTCCATGAAATATTGTCTTCATGGTATTTGCTTTTGCCTTTCACATGTACATTTCTATCTTCTCACCCTCAAATTTCAATTTAGACATATGTTAATAATATTGACAAACCTCTCCAGTTTTCATGGAATAAACATTGGATCTTGGCATAAAATAGTCTGAATACTTCGTACATTGTATGATAGAACATGCTTCATTTTAAATATTTGAAGTCAGAGAAAATTACTTAGATTTAATGTTATGTTAAAAGCTATTTGATAATAAAAAGAACTACTGCTAATAAAAAATAAAACTAGTTCACCAAACCAATTTAAAGTGTTTACAGTGGCAATAAAAATGAGGCAGATCACCTTCTAAAGAAAGTGGTGAGTTTTTATACTTTCTCATATATTTAATCAAATATTCTTAGAAAATTTGGTTTTTAGTAATATTTTAAAATAAAGTAAAATAAAATATTTGTTAGGGAAAAGAAAAGGACACATGATCTCAATCGAGTAGATATTTAATATGTTAATAAATAAATGAATAAATAAAAGAGTCCATAAGTACACAATATTTACACATAAATACATAATAAATACACTTCATTTACTGGTGAAACCTACAAATACAAAATAAACAAAAATTATAAAAACAAGGTATGTAACCAAGTACTTATGATTAATCTTGGTAATTATTGTTTAAAGATGACAAATGCCACTGTTTTAAAGGACAAACCATATCTGTAAAATGTAAAAATCTATAAAAATCTCCTTTTGTTAAAAGGAGATTATTAAAAGGAGAAATAATAAACACATACTAAACCATGACTTGGGTAACATTAAGGACCATGTATTTCATAAATCTGTTTGCTACATTTACTGAGACTGGATAATATTCAAGTACCATCTCAAGAACTAAAATCTGAATAAAAAATAAAAAACAAAGATAATAATGAATGACAATATTTCCAGTTAAGATGTGATGGCTAGTGATATGAATTTTGTGGTTATATTATTTAACAGCTTTATTAATTATAGAGGAAGAAGAGGGTTCTAAATTAAGAGCTGCTACAAATACCACTGAAAACCAAGAAGTAATGGTTGGAATAAAAGGAATTCATGAACAAAACTACCATTAAATAATACTGAAGGACAATGTAAGGGTGAAGATTTCAAACTCTATTTCTTTTACTTTTTGATTTTGTGAGGTAAAAACTAAGTACAGATCAAGTATAAAAACAATTTTTGAAGCTAATGGGTTTTTTTCCACTTAAAGGAATATTACAAATAATTTTGTCTTTTAGAGCTTATCACTGTCAAGTGGCTACTTAAACTATGCTTAGAGATCAAATCAGAGTAGTGAATTTCACTGGGTTTGATTGAGGAGAATACTAAGTTGGATCTTTCTGGTACATATCCTATAACTCTACATACAAGTCCAAGTCCTTGTTTGCTGTCTAGATAGTTACTCCAAGTTCTCCTAAAGAGTGAAATTCTGGCTCTGAACAGCAGTCTTTGGGAGCTGGGTTTCTGCTGGTTTCATCTTCTTATACCAACCTGTCTGTCTGAATCTTTGACTATTAATTACTCAATCTCTGACTTGCCTACTTCTCAAATGATCTTCCTCCTACCTCTGGTTGCTGGGAAATTTCTGGCCCTATAATCCCTCTCTGGAGGCTCTGTGTAGTCTTAGAATCCTAAAAAAAATAATAATAAAAAATAAAGCACTCAAGTGGACTAAGGCTTCATTTGATAGCTTACAACTACCCTTGGACACACCTCTTTGAGAATTCTATTGTCCATCTTACCTTCAATATTTCTAAAGAGAATTCATTATCTCTCTTTTTTTCCTCTAAAATGAAAGACTTTTCTTTCGATGTCAGTGGTAACAGATTTTACTAAGGCTGATGGGAATGGAAACTAGAGTTGTCCTTAACTTTTTTATATTCATGATCCTCTGTATTCTATGGTTCACCTAGTCTCCTTAAGTCTTCTTCCCAAATTCATGTTAATCTTTCTCTTTTCTTTCTCACTTTCATTCTTCTGTATCATTTATATTTCTATGATTATAATAGCATTTTTGAGGGGAGTAAAATAAAAATAATAAAAACTGGTTTGATGTACCTATAATAGTAAGCACATATAATTAAGGTAAACAGATATGTGCCATACCATCCTTCCAAAAAGGAATATTTAAGTGTTCACACACAGAAAGAAAGCAAAGCACATGTTACGAGGTCAGTTTAACACTGCATTGATACTAGAGGTTGTCTGCAAGCTGTAACTGGAAGTGTAGGTCTGGTTCTTGCATGATTTTGATCATGAATTATTGAACATTCTTGGGAACAAGTCAACCAGCATTAAAGTTATCACCAAGGAAGAACTGGGCTGGTTCCACATAGACATACAAGGAAGTCATGGATGTAGTGATGGAAGTACTAGCTAACCCCACAGTGGCAATAATCATTTTGCAATAAATAAGTGTATCAAATCAATACATCGTATACCTTAAACTTATGTAATATTATATAATTGTCAATTATATCTCAATAAAGCTGGATGGGGGAAGATGTGTAGGCACTGAGGGCCTCCCAGGCAACTTAGATGAAGATGAAAGCAGAAACAGGAGGGAGCAGTATTTGTTTTATTTTCATCATTTAAAGTATCAGCCAACAAGTACTGAACATTTATAATATTTTGAACAAAGTTGCAAACAAATTGTCATTTCGTCATCACAACTTCATGACATAGATGTTGTTATTAACTCCATTTTCACAGTTGATGGAGTTGAAGATCCAAATATGGTCCCTTTTTTCTGCCTACATCAGCCCCACTGTGGCCCAGCCTCCCATCATTTCTCTTTGCAACATTCTCTTAATCTGTCTCCCACACCTAGTTTTGCCCTTACCAGTCCTTCTCACCAAAGCATCCAGAGTAATCTAACAATTTATATCAGATCACATTATTCCTCTGTTTAAAGTCTTTTGCTGATTTCTGTTGCAGTTATCATAAATTCTAAAATCCTGAGTAGTTGTTATAAGACCCTGTGTGATCTGACACTGCCTCTTCTTCCTACATTGCTGTCACACTTTCCTCCTCTACCACACTGACCTCAGGTTGCTTCCTCTAATATCCAAATGCTCCCTCCTCAAGGCTGTTGCCCAAACTATTCCCTTTGTCTCAAGTGTTTTTATCCCAACCAGTTGGTTCATTTCAACTCATCCTTCAGCCTCAGCTTAAACTTTATACTTCCTCTGAACATACTTTTTTGTTTTCTTTTTATAAAACATCTTCCTTATCTGAATTTTTAAGTCTGATTTTTTGGGGTATAATTTGAATATAGTAAAATTCATTCTGGATGAAATTTGACAAATGTAAGCCATCAGACAACCACCAACAATCATACTATAGAACATTTTATTTGATTTCAAATATTCCCTTGTACTCCTTTGAAGAGATTTAGGTTGTTTCTAGTTTTGAGTGATTATGAATAAAACTACTATAAATTGTTGGCACAGGTTTTTGTATGCATGTTCATTTTATTTCTTTTGAGTAGATACCTAGGTATAAAATTATTTGGTGATATGGTAAATATATGTTTAATTTTACAAGAACTGCCAACTGTTTTCCAAAGAGCGGTACTACTTTTTTTGCATTTACACTAGAAATATAAGTTTCCAGTTTCTCTTCATAGTCACCAGGGTCTGATATTGTCAGTTTTAAGATTTTAGTAATTTTAATAGGTATGTGATATGTATATATTTTTATTCTGTACTTCCTTGATGACTAATGTTGACCATATTTTTATGTGCATATTTGCTATTTTTTTTAAGTAGGCACCATGTCCAGAGTGAAGCCCAACATGGGGCTTGAGCTCATGACTCTGAGATCAAGACCTGAGCTGAGATCAAGAGTTGGCTGTTTAACCCAGCTGCCCCTATGTGCATATTTTCTATTAATAACTGTTCTTTGGTGACTTATCTGTTTTAATCTTTTGCCCATTTTTGTTGAGCTGTGGAAGTTTTTATATATTCTGGATAAAAGTCCTTCATCAGCTATATGTTTTGCAAATATTTTTTCCCAGCCTATGACTTGTCTTTTTATTTTTTTAAAAGTGTATTTTGAAGAGCAAAAGTTTTTTGAACATGCAACTTATCAATCTTTCATGTTTTTTTTTAAACCTGTGCTTTTGTATCCTTACCTCACCCAATGTTACAAAAATATTCTGCTGTATTTTTTCTAAAATTTTATAGTCTTGGGTGCCTGGCTGGCTCAGTCAGTAGAGCATGCAACTCTTGATCTCAAGGTCATGAGTTCAAGCCCCATGTTGGCCTGGAGTTTACTTTAAAAAAGTAATAATTTGTATTCCAAATAAAATAAAATAAAAATTTTATGGACTTCAGCTTATGATCCATTTCCAGTTGACTTTTATATTTTGAGCTATGAGTGTAGATTAGTTTTTTGCACATGCATGTTTATGTTTTTGGTTTGAATAACTATATAACATCTAAATATGCCTGTTTGGGGAAGTCGTGACTGAACTTCACCTAGGTATTGTCTTTCCACAACCAGAAAACATCACATATCAGCTATACCCTCTGATGCATTTCTACACCAGCCCTCATTTTGTCTACCTAACACACAATTTTTTTACTTCCTGGCTTGAAAACATTTAGTGATATAAATAGATTATTTAATAAATGGTGTTGGCACAACTGGATCTTATCAAGAAAGTTTATTCAGAATTCTGTATTTTATTATATATACATGCAAAATTCTAGATGGATTAAGAAATATAAAAGATATAAAACATTAGAAGAAATAAAATTATTAGAAAATGATAGAAGAATATTTTAATATTCTTGAAATAGAAAGTACTATTTAAGCAAAATATAAAACCCAGAGACAGTGAAGTAAAAACATTAATAGGGGTGTGCCTGGTTGGCTCAGACGGTTGAGTGTCCAACTCTTGATTTTGCTCAGGTCATGATCTCATGGTTCATGAGTTCGAGCCCTGTGTCCTGCTGTGTGCTGACACTGTGGAGTCTGCTTGAGATTCCCTCTCTCTCTCTCTCTCTCTCTCTCACTCTTTCTCAAAATAAATAGATAACATGTTTTTTTAAAAAATTAACAATTTGCTTAGTGTGAAAAGAACTAATTTTTATATGACAAAATAAAATAAACTAAGGAGAGAATGAAATATTAAAATGAAATGATATATTGAGAAAGATATTTATTTACAATATATAACAAGAATACAGAGTTCCTATCCTTTTAAAAATGGAATCTTATAAACCAGTAAAAAATAAAAATAAAAATGAAGGGGAAAAATACCTCTGAAGAAAAATGGGTGAAGGGCAAAAACCGTAATTCAATGTAGAACAAAGATCCAATAAAAATGAAAAGATATGTAATACTAATAATAACCAAAGAATTGCAAATTAAAATAGCAATTAGATATTTTCAAGTATTAGATGAACAAAGATTAAAGTGTTTTATGAATGCTTGATTTTAGTAAGTGTTTTAGAGAAGCAAAAATCTTACACATATTTGGACTGCACATTGTTATGCATTTTTGTAAAGCTATCTGACAAAATACCTCAAAATCCTTAACTATGTTTCAGTCTTTAGTATTATAAATATGTTCATAGAAATTTAATAGAAAAATAATTGAACAAGTGTGAGCTTTTTTACAGACAGAAAGTTGAAAATAGCCTAATCATTCACCAAAAATTATTGACTAAATAAATTAAGGCACATCAATTCAATGAAATAATTAGCAGCTGTTAAAATATAGGGTAAGGTATATTTATATACCTCGTATATATCATACACACATACCCACATATACACAACATACATTTATACACATACACCATATCGTTGAATGAAAAAGCAGGATACAATATGGTAAATATAGTATGACTATGCCATTGTATATATTATTTGTGATATTTAGCTTTGGGGAATAAAATTTGGGATAAAAACAAAACTGATATTTAAATAACTTTGGTATTGTTTACATTCCTTATATTATGATTTTTGTAATATGAATTAAAGTTATCCATATTAATTTTAGAAAAAATCAAAACAGGAAAAATAAACAACACAGGGATAACTACTGTTCTTATTGTGCTGCATTCTCCACTACAATGTTTTTTATGCTTACATATGCGTGTTTAGACACATTTTAGATCATATCATACAGATATATTTTTAAAATTTATATTTTTAAGTTTACTTTTTCTTTAAATTTAAATTAAAATTAGTTAACATACAGTGTAGTCTTGGCTTCAGGAGTAGAACCCAGTGATTCATCTCTTACATATGATACCCTGTGCTCATCACCCATTTAGTCCACCCCCCCACCTCCCATTCAGTAACCCTCAGTTTGTTCTCTGTATTTAACAATCTCTTATAGTTTGCTTCATTCTCTGTTTTTATCTTATTTTTCCTTCCCCTGTGTTCATCTGTTGTGTTTCTCAAATTCCACATATAAGTGAAATCATAAAGTTCATTTCTGAGAGAGAGAGAGAGAGAGAGAGAGAGAGAAGGTGCAGAGAGAGAGGGAGAAAGAGGATCCCAAACAGGCTCCATGCTGTCAGAGCAGAACCACATGTGGGGCTTGAACTCATAATCTGTGAGATCATGACCTAAGCCTCGATCAAGAGTCAGATGCTTAACTGTCTGAGCCACCCAAGCAGCCCTCATACAGGCATATTTAATAACTGGTGTTACTGGGTCTCTTATTCATCAACCCTTGTATGGAAATCTCTGGCTCATATTCCAGGGAAGGCACAAAAGAGAAAAGAAAATATTGAGAAGGGAAGAAATCTGCTATACAAATACTTTGCATATACCTAATTTATTCATACAGCTAGTATTTATTGAAGGCTTTTCATGTGTCAGGCACTGTTCTAGATGTTACAAGCACATAACAGGCAATCTTCTGTAGTTAATGGAAATAGAAATCGTCAAAATCTGTTTGACATGTGTTAATGTTAGAGTGAATAAAGACATGACTGGTCCTCAGATCATCTAACGGGCACTTAGCACACTAACTATGTTAAAATTCCTTAAATGACTAGGGTTTTTGTTCTCTTGAGTTTAAGGTCACAATCATTTAAATTTCTTCCAGTGAACATTTGCTTGCAAATCCACACCAGCTGAATTAATGAGTAGCAGACAAATGTGTCCTTCGACGGAAGAGATGGGACCAACGAAAAACCACATGTAGCCAAGAAATGAATTCGATGATCACGTTTGTCCCAAGCACGGAGAAGCGGGATGAAGGCAAAGAGCAGGTGGAAGAAACTTCAGAAATGATTATCAGCGATCATAAAGTTTGATAAAGGGACTCTTTCTTGCTCTTTGCTTTGATATTCTCAATTGCTCCTCTTTTTTGTGTAGAGGAAGTGGCTTCCCTATGACAACTGCAGGTGCTGACCGGATGGATGGCGCCAGAGATCATGGTGACCTGGGAGAGGCCACCATCTAAGAACCAGGCAGGTCCTGGAAGGGGACTGGGGCAAGGCGATGAGAAAAATAGCAACACGGAATTTCAAGGGAGGACCTGAGACATCAAAAAAAGCAGTAGGCAGTCACTGTAGATAGGATGCAGGGTTAGGAACTATGTCTCTGGAACAAAGCAAGGGCTTAGTCACTAGAACAGAGCATGAAGCTAAAGAAACAGAGTTTCTGGCTTGACTCTTTTTTGTTTCTGTTGACAGTCTGGTCCCAGGGCTACAGATGCTGCTTTACTGTGAAAGTGAAGCTTCACCCAATTAAGCTATGGAAACATTAAACAGGGTGGTCACACCTCTCAATGGTATGCAACCTAAGAACTTTTGGAAGTTGGAAACCCATGGTCCTTATAGTCATAACTTCCTACTTGGACCAATTGGACCAATTACCTTAGCTTTCTGAGCCTTTTTCTTTCCACATTGTGGTGCCATGGTCCTTTCTCATTCTTTTCACTTTCATTTCAGATTAAAATGAAAATCATATTGAAAACATCATGATGGTAGAGATCATTCATTACATCCTGGTATTTGTTGTCAAACAAAAGCTGACAATTACTTCCCCTCTGTGAAGAATTGTAGGTAATTTGTCATCTGTTTGTGTGCTTAGGCTGGGTCAGATAACTAGATAAATTGGACTTAGTAGAAAGAGCATTTTATCCTTCCCAGATAGGATGTAGAACCACTGCCTGCTGAAGCCATGGTCTCCATTCTCACCGTGCGGTGTGCCGGGGCACCCTGGTGTGGTCTTGTGTACTGCTTTCATGGCTGTGGGTCGTGACCTTGCACACCTCCATCATGTTATAGGTCAAATTTAACTTCCTAAAGGTCAGAGACTCTTAGATTATTTCACGTTTCCATACTTTACCCTTGAAAAGAGAAGATGGCAGTCAATCTCTTTTCCATTTACTCAATTTATCCTTTGGAATTCCTCAGCTGAAGAAAACGGCATTTGTTATAAGTGGAAGGAGCTTAACTGAGTGTGTTGGTTTTGTAAGAGAGGGCTATTTGTAAGTATGCAGAAGCCAAATGCCACCTGGGAAGCAGACATCCTTTTTTCCAGGGCAGTATTTTTAATTATGTCTTTTCACCTGAGCTCCAGGGCAAAAGTTCCATTTTTCTCCCTGCTCATTATTAACAAAACCCACAAGGACAGGGTTTTCTAATTTCATATACTTAAGTGAATTTAGCATGCAACGTATTCTGAAATGACATTAGATATGTAGTTAAGATAATACCTAGGCTCTGGAGTTTCTCCATTTCATACAAATCTTTACATCCCATCCAGCTTTCTACTGCCCTCTGGTCACATAGGAAAAGTTAAGCATCCAACCTGCCTGTTACTGAAAGTGTGTTCAGTGGCTTGTTGTGATTGTTGTTTACATGCTACATACGTTCGACACATATGGCAGCTGTGATGGGAACCGTACTTACATATAATTTTCTGTGTTTCATTTGCATGGAGTGTGATTTTGTGCAGCATGCAGACTTGTGCACATTTTGAAATTAATTAACCTCGACAAAATTGGATTTGCCAGTCTAGGTTCCTTAATAATATCCTGGCTAACACATTAAATTATAAATGAGAGGGAAATGGAAGTGGTGAGATTCCAAGGAGAGAGAATGAGGATTCAAGCCTCCCGAGTTTTTAATCCCCATCCTGCCAGCGTGGTTCCCCTGTGCACGAGAGTCTTCCATTCTTTGCTTTTGTTTTCCCGGCTATAGCAGGAGAGCGAGAGCAAGCTCAGGCAGTGTTGTAGTGAGAGTGAATGAATGCCTAAAATGTGCTTTGAGAGCCTCAAGTAAAATACACTATGCCGCATGTGGAAATGATTATTAGTTCATTCTTCATGCACTTTTAGTCCTTGCCCTCTAGGCTCAGACTGCCAGCCAAGGCACCAATTACTGTCGATGGGGCTGTTGGTTCTTGTGATGTGAACACCTGTCCTCCAGCAAATGAACTGAGATAATACATCCCAATTTACTATGTGTGTCATATACCCTACAAATTGAATCTCTAAAATACACTCTGAGTGGAATAATAAATGACACTGGGTTTAAATGACAGGAAATAGACTCAATACAATTGCTTGGGCATCTGTGTCCACCCAAGCCTTTGTCCACCCAGTCTGCTGCTGAAACGCCAAGCCAGACTTCCCTCTGCATTCTCAGAGCTGACTAAGGGGCCATCTGTATGGGGAAAGTCACTGCAGAATTTCTGGCTTCCCTGGGAGAGCCTCGGGCTGATTAATTCCGTCAAACCAGGGTTTGGCAGACCCAGCCCCTCGCTGCTCAGCAGATAAGACAAAATTGCAACCGATACAGTTCCAGAGGCCCTCTGATTCATATTTCAAGAAACATTCATTAAGTAACTGGATGGACTGCCCCATACAAATCGTTACCCTGAAACATGAAAGAGAAGATTACCGAATGAAAAAGGGAAGGAAGTAGGAGTGTGAGATGGTGGTTGAGGGACTAAGTTTTGAAGGGCATACAAAAGCTGAGCTGTGGGACTACTGGCAAGTTATAAACTGTGATTTCTGTACATTTCAGTTTCCTCATCGGTCTCTAGACTAGACCCATACCTAACTTGCTCCCCACTACATCCCGAATGTCTGGCACATTTTTTGGCATACACAGGTGCTGAAAATTAACTGGACGAATGAGGGTTTTTCTGGACTCCTTCTTACGGCTTTGTTACAGCTACTGATGTAACAGCCAGGAGAGGCAGTGGTAGTGGACAGCCATCTGTGTCCACTCATCCTGTGCTTTCCTTTGTTCTCCATGGGAACAACCTCTGGATGAGGGAGAAGAGAGGTTCTTTAGCATTTGGCCCGCTCTGCCTAAGCGCCCAGCCAGGAGGCTAAGCATAATGCTTAAGCTTGTTTTGTGCAGATTAACCCACCTCCCTCAAAGAATTATAGTGCACAGTCAGGGCTTTGTGTTTTGATACATTGCACTTATTCATATGTTGATACATTTATGGACTTGTGTATATGTAGAATTCACTGTCAAAAGAATACAGGGCTATAGGCCTCCTATGGCTGCATTTTATGTAGATACATGAATATGTACAATTTTCCTTCCTTTCCTGTTTTAATTACATGTTAATCAGCTGGAACTGCATTGATCCAGATACTACCTATTTTCTATGGCCCTTCCCGTTTCCAACATCCTGATCAAGTGGAAGGGTGGGAGGAGAAAGAATGCCCAGGAAAACAGAAGCAAGGCTATGGGAACACAGCAGGGTACTACAATAATGTCAGTATTATATCCATAGAGGTGTGCTTATAATTCTATTCATGTTTAATTTGTTGTTCTTCCTCAACCAAAAATGCCTGTGTAACCTAAAAAGACAAAGACTTACTTGTCTATTTGCAGTTTCTGTGTAACCGCACATAATGCCTTTGCTTTATTTGGTAAGTTTATCACTGGTAGTGAGGGCTGTTGGCACATATCAGTTCAGAGGAAAGTGCCTGTCCTGGAACCAATTCCCACCACTGAATTGGTGGAGAGCAGAAAACCATGCAAGGAAGCATGTGTAGATCTGCTCCAAAGGTCTCTCCCTGGGACATGAAGCTGGTAGAGTATCCCGTATCAGGAAGCCCCTTGTGAAGATAAGTATAATGCTCCTCTTTTGTGTTTTCCTCTTATCTGTCTTCCTTTCCTCTTATCTGCCTCCACCCAGGATAAGCCCTAAGAACCTTCTATTTGCCACCTCCTTCTAGCTTACTCCTTCTTTCCCATTGCTGTCCCTACCTGAATTTCCCTCTCTGTCTTATTCTTTGACTGCTTTAGGACATTGCACAGGAAATCTCATATAGACATGTTCTCTCTTGCTTCCCCCATGTTCTAGGAGCTTTTCTATGTCTGGACATCCCTTAGAATGTATCTGACATCTCTCCCTGTTCCACTTCCTCACTGCTCTGTTAAGTGGCAATGCCTGGTATTAGATTACGGGGTCCAATATAGAATATTGGGAAAGAGAACTCTTTATTGATTAGTTCGGGCTGGCAATACCGTGTCTGCCACCTACTAACTGTAGGTGTAGCTCGTTATTAATTCTCCATGCCTCAGTTTTCATTTAAATTTAATTCATTAAATTTAAATTTTAAATTTCATTCATTAAATTTAAATTTTAAATTTCATTTAAATTTTTCATCTTTTTAAACTGCTCCCCAATCTCTACCTCCCCAATCCTACCTTTGGCTGGATCTAGCAGAAAGCCAGCTAACAGAGCATCTAGACATCCTGCAGGTCTTGGCTGCCTGTGTCCTGAAGAGAACAGGGCAAGGTCGAAGCATGCATCAGAAGGAAAAGAAGCCCTGGGGCACCTGGATGACTCAGTCGGTGGGGCATCCCATTTCGGCTCAGGTCATGATCTTTTAGTCTGTGGGTTCGAGCCCCAAGTTGGACTCTGTGCTGACAGCTCAGAGCCTGGAGCCTGCTTGGGATTCTGTGTCTCCCTCTCTCTCTGTCTCCCCTGTCTCTGCACTCTGTCTCTCTCTGTCTCTCTCTCAGAAACAAACAAACATTAAAAAATTAAAAAAAAAAAAAAAAAAAAGAAGGCAAAGAAACCCTGGCTCAGCACAACAGCACTTTTTGTGTTTATTATGTAGGTGTGTCCCCTCTAAGGATATGAGCTGCCCAGGGTCAGAAAGTGCATTTTCTTCTACTTTTTATCCTTGCTGCTTTCACACTACCTCCAATGGAATGCAAGCTTAATAAATGTCTATTGAGTGGACTTGTTAGTGGAGGTTAAGTAGCATCCTTCTCAAGAAACATGTCTGCCTTTTTAGTTAGATAGGTCTGAAGCTGTTAAGTGTCCATGCTGCCAGGAATGAGTACTGATGAGTGTGAAGTATGGTGGAGAGGGGCTTAAAGAAAGGACAAACTAAGAATCATTCATAATTCTTCAAGAAGCCCTGCTGACTTGGCCCAAGGACAGGTTGGGTTTGATAGCAAAACGAGAAAGGAGACATTCGACAGCACAGGATGTCAGCAAGGGAGGACCGGGTAGTTTGGGGAGTGGAGTGTCATGGGCCTGGAAACACAGACATGGTGTCGCCTGAGTTCCTGACATTCGAGATTAGGTGGAGGGGCTAGCAGAGGCCCTGCCAGGAAAATGAATATGCAAACCATGAAGCTAGTTTCAAAAGTCAAACTATATTTAAATTATTTTGCAACATTGCCTTAGATCAACCTCATGAGCTCCCCCATTCTTTCTTTTATTCTTCTTTGTAGCAAAATGCTTCCATCCCCAGTATTTAGAACAGTGCCTGGCATGGGTATATGTATTGAGTGAATGATGTAGAAGGGAAGAAAGTTGTAAGTGTATACAATGTCCACATCATGTAGGTTTACTTTAATCCTGAAACTGGTGATGAAAAAGCATGTGTAGCTAGTGATGCTTCCATACTGTTTTTCCTTTAGGAATGGGTATACTCTACCTCTTTGAGCAACCATGGAAAATAGTCATCAGAACACATTGCTTTAACTTTCCCAGCGGTGGTTAATTTAGCTTAGGAAAAGATAAAGAGGAAAATTTAGCATCTCATAGTCTAAATATATTATTCTTCATATTGGCGACACATTGTATTATACACCTATCCGTTACATTTCCCTTTCCATTCTGCCATATACTTCTCGTTCCATTATTTTTAGTTTGGTGACATGACTTGCTTTGGCCAGTGGAATGTAAGCAAGTGTGACATATTCCACATCTGAGCAAAACCTGCTTATTTAGTTTTGGTTTTATTATCCTATCATTACTTGAGAAGAACATGACCCAGATAGTAGTTGCTTCTTCAAACTAGGTTCCAGAATGAGAAAAGTCACAGGGTAGAACAAAGCAGAACTTGTCAGAGCCACAACTGACTTGCCTGCCCATCTCAGGTAACTTGAGCAAGAAATGGTGTTTGCTTTCGTAATGTAATAAGGTATGCGTTTAAGTCTTCTACTGCGGCTATAACAAATTACCATAAACAGCAGCTTAAGCAACACAAATGTATCTTATAGTTCTGTAGCTAAAGTCCAATATATGTCTCACTGGGCTAAAATAAAGGTGTTGGCAGGGGTGTGTTCATTTCTAGAGGTTCTAGGGAAGAATCTGTTTCCTTGCTTTTTCCAGCTTCTAGAGGCTGCCCACATTCCTTGGCTTGTGGCTCCCTTCCATCATCTTCAAAGCCAGCAATATTGCATCTCTCTCTATGCATTCTCCCCTGATTGGATGGATCTCCCTCTGATTGCCTTTTTCTGTCTTAATTTTTAAGAATTCTTGTGATTTCCCTTGGCTCATCCAGATAACCTCTCAATTTTAAATCATCTCAAGATGATTTCTTAATTTTAAAGTCAGCTGATTAGCAACCTTAAATTCCCTTTGTCATGTAACCTTAACATATTCACAAGTTCTAGGGATTAAAACATGGATATCTATGAGGTAATTATTCTGCAGTATGGGTATCGTAATCAGGGGTGATGTTGCTTGAAAGTCAGAGAATTGGCCATATTCTGTAAATGAACATGAAGCAGCAGCTCTCTGTGGTTTTTGAAGTATAAGACAAAATACATAGCAGAATGACATTGAATATGATGACCTGGCTCTATGCCTCATACCACATCTAGAGGTAGGACTTTGGGCAAACCATTTGACTAATTTCTCTCTTAGTTTCTTCAACTGTGACATTGAAATGCTCAACTCTAGTGCCATTTATCTTTCAGGGCTATTTGAATGGCTATATCATAACAGTATCAGTGTCTATATATCAGCATTTCTATACTAGTTCACTCTTTTTATCTTTCAGGGTTACTAAATGGATCAAATCAAGCAATGTAGCGTAAGGGCCTACACGGGTCTATCTATCTATCTTCGTTCTTTTTCTCTGTAAAGATGTATGTACAACAGGGTGTACATGTTGGTAATAGCGTCATCAGTTTAACCTTGTGCCACATTTCTCTTTTAAATGGATCATGCCTTCTGTGTCTACATATGCACATTTGTGACCTTGTAACTGCCCTGTGAATATAGATTAGCTAGTGCACCTTCCCATCCTAAAAGTAATACAGCTTTGAAAGATGAACACCTTTCTCATTTCTTCACCAATGGTAACTATTAAAAATATTCTGTAATAAATGGGTAACATTAAGATAAGGTTTCCATTGGCTTCAAGTCCTGTGTTTGCAGACAGTTATGTATATGCCCGTGTGCATTTTTGCTCTACATTGTAAAAACTTTCTTGTATTTAATCTTCCATATCATATCACAGCATAGACTTAACAATTCTAACTTTTCACTTATATAGGTATTGCAGTAAAAAACTCTCTATTGGAATGACTATAAATTGCTTTTTCCTTTTATTGGAAGTGCAGCTTGGTGCTCATTGTCTGACTGTTTTGGCCAACCCCTAAGGCATCTCTGGCTAAGTAGTCAGCTGTCTCCCCTGTGGCAGCTGGAAGCTCTTTCTCTTTCAGCATCTGTGGAAGAGAAGACTTTATTTTGTCCTTCCACATATGCTCATGAGAGAGCAGAACATTATAGGTACCCCAAGAGTTTGCATCTTCTTACAACTTTTATTCTTTCTGCCTGCTTTGACACATGTTTTACTATTTCAACATGTGTTTTTAAATTGTTTTTAATGTTTATTTTTGAGAGAGAGAGAGGGAGAGAGACAAGGAGCAAATGGGGGAGGGGCAGAGAAAGAGGGAGACACAGAATCTGAAGCAGGCTCCAGGCTCTGAGCTGTTAGCACAGAGCCTGACACAGGGCTTGAATTCACACACAGCAAGTTCATGACTTGAGCTAAAGTCGGACGTTCAACCAACTGAGCCACCCAGGCATGCCCGCTATTTCAATATGTTTAATGAGATGATTCCAGTGTGTATGTAAGTGAAATGTATCCATACATATATATGTGCTATTTCAGATCAAATTATGCTGCCTGCCCAGTGGCAGATCCAAACTGTTAAAATGCCATTTTGAAGAGATCACAAATTTGTTGCTTGAATGTTAAAGTTCTTCAGCAAAGCAATGCAATGGGAAAAAAAATATAACACTTGTAAAGGATGTTTTGCACTTTCAAGTTAGGAGCCTATTTTCATTCTATGGAGTTTGAAATTTTGTTATGCTGTGCTAAAAACAAACCTAAGAATTAGTCCAAAATATGATACGAATGAGACACAAAATATGACAAAATATGAACCCAAAGGCTTTTATAGTTAAATCAAATCTTTATAAGTGGAGTAACAACTAAACGTGTATTACATACAATGGCATACACATGTGCCACAAGTGTACCACATGCCCACCCCCCCAGAGTAAAATAATTTGATCATTCTGAGCAAGAAGTCATCTTGAAAATTAATGTCTCAAAATGAGAGATCTCTATTACCTTGCTTAGTTTTTTCTCTAAAATTAAATATTTTAAAAATAGTTTTTGTTTTCTAGTTCATTTTGATATTAAATATTATATTCATTTATTTTTAAACTACTTTCTAGTTCTTGATTTGTCATATTCAATTTTTTTAAGTTTATTTATTTATATTAGAGAGAGAGAGAGAGAGAGAGAGCAGGGGAGGGACAAAGAGAGAGAGAGAGGGAGAGAGAGAGAATCCCAAGCAGGCCCCACACCATCAGCTTGGTGACTGATGTGGGGCTTGAACCCATGAACCATGAAAACAAAAGGAGGGGCAGCAAGGAGAAGCAGCTCCACTCAGGAGCCATATACACTAAGGAGTTTTAATCCCATGATAAAGCGCTATTTACTTTGTCTAATTATGCAGTTCCTCAGACAGCTACATTGCTCCATGTTCAATAACCTATGGGGCAGTATGTACTGGCGCATCCTATCCACATAAACATAGCCCTGCTCCCCATAAAGCACCCCTTGTGATGGAGGGTCAGTCAGAAAAACATTACACACTTACTTCTATTCATCATTTTAATCCTTCGTTCAATAAATACAAATCTATTTCTAAGAAACAGCAGATATTGGAGGAAAACCAATAGCATCCATGGCAAAAATCAAAATGAATAAACGTAAAAAATTAACCTTATAGAAAACAGAAATAATTTAGGAACCAGAGCGAAAGTTAAAATATCCCAATTAGTTTCCTCAGAGAAGTTTAAGAGGATATTACATCCATAAAACAAAAGGAGACTATTCTTTAAAAAGGAACCACCAGAGAATAAGAGCTTGTGAAAATTAAGATTTTAACTGTGATACAAAAGAAATCAGCCAATGCCCCGAATAAGAGAATTATCAAGCAAGACCAAGCTTAGTATTAGAAATATTATGAAACTAGTATTGGAAAGAAATTTTCCATATTGTAGAATATATATACACACATACAAATATATATTATTTAATATTATGTATAGTTATATATAAATAGCCATGTTTTATTTACACACATATGTGTGTATATATATACACATATATATGTATGTATGTATGTATGTATGTGTGGAGAGAGTGTTTGCATTAAATTTAACATCTTCTACTGAGCACTCTCTAAATGGTAATTTTGGTTGTTCTCTGTGCTGTGGCTCATTAAAGTCCAAGCTATCTGTCAACCTTACCTGTCTAGATGTCTTCAAAAACACCTATGGACATGCCAGCTCAGCCACGCATTTAAACGTTATTTTAAAAATATCCCGTGACCACACCTGTGACCAGATTGTGGTTTCTAAATATTATTTGGGAAAAATGGAGGCTCAAAAACCGGCTTAGTGAAAGTACACAGTGAGCCTGATGCGTCTTGTTGTGTCAAAAATAAGCAAGCTCTCAAAGAATGGAGACATGTCACAGGGACCCAGAATCAGTTTCAGAACAGTTTGAGCATCAAAAAGAATAATGAATATAATTGACTGTAACCATTGAATATGTAAAAATCTATTAATTCATTGTGGTGTCAGTGAGAGATAGACTACCAATGAAGAGATTATTACACCCCTTATCATCAAAATTACTAATTAGAGGGAAAGTTAAGCATTTAGCATAACTCTTGGAGAAAGTGTGTTCAGTCCACGATGATGAGATAAAACTCTCTTTTTTGAAACAGAAGTTGAAAGCTGCCGGTTAGAAAAGGAGAGGGAATGATAGAATTAGAAAATGTCCATTTTGTAACCCTGAGCCAAATAACTCAGGAAGGGATCATCACTAGAGGATAAAATCATTAGAGGAAATGTTGTTGAATAACAGGATATTCATTGAGACCAAGGTATCATCCCATTCCCCCCCACCCCCAAATCACTTGGTATTTCACTGGGCAGGGGAAAAAAATACGTTGCAAGGGAGAGATCTGGGAGTTACCACATGATGAAAGTCTCACTAATAGTGGATCATGAGACATTGTATGTCTCCTGATGAAGTACTACAGGACCTAGGAAGTATTCTTACCCAAAGTGCTACACCTGAGTCAAATCAGGCCTGACATTTAACTTCCTTGTTGTAGGAAATACACAGGGTTAGAAAAGTAAAAACAATGACACAATGAAAAAACTGTGGCACCCAGAAGGTGGGGCCTTGTTTACACTGGCTAAGTCTCTTCAAAATGTCAGGTGACATAGGGAAAAGCAAAGTAGGAAGCATGCACTTTGAATCAAAGTTCAAAAAAAAAAGAAAAAAGCGAAAAATGTATTTTGGAGAAATTTGGGGAAATTTTGAAAAGAAAATTTTAAGATATGAAAATGTTTATATTATAGTTCTACAGAGAAAAATAACCAATAGGATGTGTATATATAGAGAAAGAGATTTATTTCAAGAAATTGGTTCATGCCATCATGGGTGCCTAGTGAGCACAAAAGCAGACTGGAGACTTAGAAAAGAGTTGCAGTTTGAGTCCAAGAGAAAACCA
This sequence comes from Cryptoprocta ferox, assembly GCA_028646485.1. Lineage (NCBI taxonomy): Eukaryota > Metazoa > Chordata > Mammalia > Carnivora > Eupleridae > Cryptoprocta > Cryptoprocta ferox. The sequence continues at coordinate 50,632,160 of CM053566.1, read as the reverse complement.
GGAAGAGCTGACCGTTGCAGTTCAAGTAAAGGCCATCTGCTGGAAGAATTTTTCTTGTTCAAGGAGGCCAGTCTTTTGTTTTTCTTTCTTTTTTTTTAAATTTATTTTGAGAGAGAAAATGTGAGAGGGGGAGGCAGAGAGAGAGAGGGAGAAAAAGAGGGAAAGAGAAAATCCCAAGCAAGCTCCACACTGCCAGCACTGAGCCCGATGCAAGGCTTGAACCCACGAACTGGGAGATCATGACCTGAGCCGAAGTCAGACGCTTAACCAACTGAGCCACCCAGGTGCCCCCAGCCTTTTGTTCTATTCAGGCCTTCAACTGATTAGATGAGGCCCACCCACATTATAGAGGGTAATCTACTTTATTTGGAACCTATTGTAGAGAGAGAGGAAGAGAGTGCATGTGCACACACATAGAGGTAGAGAGGCAGAGGGAAGAAGAATCTTAAGCAGGCTCCATGCTCAGCATGAAGCCCAACAGTGGGGCTCGATCTTGGGATCATGACCTGAGCTGAAATCAAGAGTCAGATGCCCAACTGACTGAGCCACCCAGGTGTCCCAACTGATTTTTTTTTAATGATAGTAGGATGGGAGAAATTTTGGGAGATGATTTAGGTCATAAACCCTAGGTGGAACCCTCATGAATGGGAATAGTGTCCTTATAAAAGGGTCTCCAGAAACCTCTTTAATTGTCTTTCCCTCATGAAACACAGTGGGAAGACAGCAATCTGTGACCTGGAAGAGGGTCCTCACCCAGCTATGCTGGCACCCTGATCTCAGACTTCAGACTCCACAACTGTGAGAAATACATTTCTGCTGCTTATAAGATACCCAGTCTTTAGTACTTTGTTATAGCACTCCAAACAGACTGAAACACTGCAATTATTCTTGGAAGATAGGAACCAGAGCTCAAATATATACCTCGTGGGCATTAAATGCACGCGTGCACGCACACAGACATGCATGCCTGCGAGCACCGAGTGTCAGCAAGACATGAGGTGTATTAGAGAAAGACACATTGGGTGTTGCTGCTTTATTGTTTTGAGTTGTTTTGTGTGTGTGTTTTTTAATTTTTACTGACGCTGAAAGCACAATGTGAAAGGTGCCTTAAGAATAAGGAGAGAGAAATCACACTTAGCACCAAATTTAAAAAGCTGCATTTTTGAAGAGTAAAAGTTTGACATGTTTATTTTGGTATTCTTACTGAAATAATATTTTAGCAAGTTGAAGCATTGATAAATTCACAAGACACAAACATAGTTTCCTCTATTTTATAGACATGATTGTGAAGATTACTACTGTTGGTTCATTCTTAGTAAAGTGTTCCCCAGAAGAAGATTTAGGGGCAGAGACAATGGAAGGAGGAAGAAAGATGCTGGTGGAACCCTAGAAGTTGAAGTTGGCTTAGCAAAGCTATTTCAGCCCTTGGAGACACTCCCTTGCCACCAGGACACATATACTGTTGACATCACTTAAAAGCCATCCAACAAATTTTGTCTTCTATTTTATTATGTGACTGTTCTTTTTTTTTTAGATGTTTTTTATTTAATATTTATTTATTTTTGAGAGAAAGAGAGAGAGAGAGACAGAGCATGAGCAGGGGAGGGACAGAGAGAGAGGGGGGGAGACACAGAATTGGAAGCAGGCTCCAGGTTCTGAGCTGTCAGCACAGAGCCCAACATGGGGCTGGAACCCACGAACCACGAGATCATGTCCTGAGCTGAAGTTAGACACTTAACCAACTGAGCCACCAGGTGCTCCTATTATGTGACTTTTCTGAATCTTACATTGTTGAATCCATTCTATGCTTTATCTCCATTGCTCTTAGCATATTTTTTCCCCTTTTGGCCCACTTCACCCATTTTATACATTGAAGACTACTGATTTAAATATAAATCTCATCCAAAAACACCCTTAGAGAAACATCCATAATGTTTGACCAGATATCTGGGTATTGTGACCCAGTCAAGTTAATACTTAAAATTAACCATCACAGTGTTGTGAAAATGTAGAAGCAACTTCTTATTCTTAGCAGATGCATGCATAAATATTTAATGATAAAGTGTCATGATGCCTGCAGCTTACATTCAAATGATTCAGAATGTGTGCATATATATATATATATACACACACACATATACAAACATATATATATACACATACACATATGTAGCTACAAATACATATAAACACATGGCAAATTTGAACTATTGTTTATTCAAAACATTGATTATAGCAAGTTAAAGCTTTGGAAAAAAATTTTTTTAATCCAGACATTTTAGTTGTTCAGTACTGCGGACAGTTTTTCTGTTTAAGACATACTCATAGCACATTATAGATGAGTATAATTTTATTTTTCATTATTATTGATAAATGGTCTATAGTTTTATAATTCATCCAATTATATTTTTATTTAAAAATTTTTAATGTTTATTTATTTTTGAGAGAGGGAAAGAGAGACAGAGCATGAGTGGGAGAGGGGCAGAGGAGAGGCAGACACAGAATCTGAAGCATGCACCAGGCTCTGAGCTGTCAGCACAGAGTCCAATGCTGGGCTTGAACCCATGAGCCATGAGATCATGACCTGAGCCAAAGTCGAACACTTAACCTACTGAGCCACCAGATGCCCCAATTCATCCAATTGTTTTAAGTAATTTGCTATGTCCTTCAGAAAATAATTTGGTTTCTTTTTCTAAATTTTTTTATTGAGACAGAAACAGAGCATGAGCGGGGGAGAGTCAGAGAGAGAGGGAGAAACAGAATCCAAAGCAGGCTCCAGGCTCTGAGCTGTCAGCACAGAGCCCGATGTGGGGCTTGAACTCACGAACCGCGAGATCGTGAGGTAGCCGAAGTCGGCCACTTAACCAACTGAGCCACCCAGATGCCCCAAAAATAAGTTGTTAAAAACCCAGTGTATGAACTTATCTTTTAAAAAATATCAAGTTAATGCTTCCATAATATAGAATCTAGTTTATTGAAATGTGTATTGTGTATATATATATATATATATATACACAAAATGTATATTGTGGAGTACATGATATATGTCAAAGCATGTGTTTATGATTGATATAATTAACATCAATCTTTCAATAACTATATGTTCTGATTTATCACATTTTATTTATTAGTATATATGTTATTCTTTTTACATATTATTTAAAATTATATAATATTTAATATACTTATATTTATTTAGACAGAAATTCATATAAACAATATTATTCCAGTTTGGAATATTTTTTCTCATAAAAGCCTTTGCCATATTTTTTTCTCAATTTCCTGTTAAGGGGGATGTGTAATTATTAAAAATACAGCAACTAATGGAAGAATAATGAGAAAGATTAATTAAAAGTTATACTTAGAAATTTTCCTAATGATCTGTGTCTTTAAGTATTCTCTAGTACATGGTTATGGCTATAATTAGATAAAAACGCTAAGTTCTCTGCTAAAAGTATAAAATTCAAATATTTTAAATTCCAAGTACATAATCATTTCAGAAATAGGCAAATGCTGTTAATGAACATTGAAAAGCTTAGTTAAGACAAACACATTGAGGTTTAATAATAAAGGACCTAAAATAATGAAACTCGGGTTATTTCCACTTCATATCTTACCTAACAATTGGCTTTTGACTCTTAGAGATGTTTAATTAAAGTCATATTTAATTCGTTAGAGATTGACTTCCTTAAAACAATCAATTTTACTCTCAGAGAGAGTACAATACATCTAAACAATATATTTTATGTATCTCATTACTCATTTTTTAAAAAATAATTCAGCAGATTGTACAACATACTTGAAGCCTTCAAAGAAAAGCCATTTCAATTACCAGTGACGTCATCTCTTTTCTCTAGGAGTACCTGGAAAGTAGAATTCAAAACACACTTTATTCAAATAGACTGTTTTCACTGAAGAAGAAACACTGGGAGGTGAAGGAATGCTTTAGTTTCACTCTCATGTTTTAAATTTCTCTTCAAAACAGTGACCAGTTAGAACTCTTCTTTATTAAGAGATGAGAATGAAACTCATGTAGAGTCATTCATATAATTGTAAAACAGTCACATTCTTTTTTTAAGTTTATTTATTTTGAGAGAGAGAGAGAGAGAGAGAGAGAGAGAGAGGGACCGCACGTAAGCGGGGGAAGGGCAGAGAGGGAGAGAGAATCCCCAGCAGGCTCCGCACTGCCGTGCAAAGCCTGATGTAGGGCTTGAACTCACCAACTGCAAGATCATGACCTGAGCTGAAATCAGACGTTTAACCTCCTGAGCCACCCAGGTGCCACCAAAACAGCCAACATTCTTAAAAACAAATAACTTGACAAATAATTTTAGATTAAAACAAAATCAGCTACTAGTCTTGTTTTCCTAGATGTTTCTAAAAGATCAATATTGGGGCATTTTAGGCACTATTTTCAATTCAACTTTCGTTCGCTAAGAATTTAGGAGCAGCAAGGTGGGTTAAGTAGTGAGAAAAAGCATGGATTCTGGAATCAGAATAGCCCTGTGAATTATGAGTTCTCATGTCAGTTTCCTCATTTCTTGAAAAAGAGACACAACAGTACCAACATTCCCTATGTGTTTTTTCCCTTTTGAACTTGGCAATGACTTAACTTCAATGTAAGAATCCTCAAGTCACGCCTGTGGCTTTACCAGCTTCTCCTCACTCTCTGCTCTTCCTGCTACACATCTGCTGTCCTTCAATACTAAAGACACAGTTCTCCAAGGCCCAATTCATTTTCTTCTTTCTAACAGAGCCACTATTCCTAAAATGTTCATTCTGTTGTCACAGATGAGCACTTAGTAGGTTCATACATTTAATGATTTTCTTATAGAGGTACCTCCAGATTTTCATAAATTAAGCTATGTGTATTACTTAGTAACATCCCTAACTTTCCTTTTAGGGGCCAACTTTGAAAAATTTGTTCATTAATTAAGGTATAAATGTTTTATACTGTCACCTAGTGGTGATTGCTTGTCTACCAACAGCTTAATTTTGGCAGACTTGCCATTGTTACACAAATGCTTGTTTAACTATTTGAATATTCTAGTCAACCAATTTTTATTGAGTAGCTAGTATATGTCAAGTTCTGTTCCAGACACTGGGGCTACAGTAGAAAAAGAAAAAAAATCCCTGCCCTTTGGAAGTTACTATATGCTATTGCAATTTGTTCTCTTTTCTAAACAAAAATGAGAGAGAAAATATAGAAAAATAAAGAAATATTTAACAACATGAAATATGAAAGACACATAATTTTATATAATTTTATATAACTAGTCACTAAAAGTGGAAAATTTTAGGCCTAAATGGGGGCTTATGGACCTGAGGATGTTCACCAATATATTAAATAGCAATACAAAATTCCAGAAATATATAATTAAGTGGAAAACATTAGGGACTTTACAATATGTTTGTCCGAATGCACTGCACACACAAACTCTAGACTGTAAATCTATCTTCTACAGAGGTATGTGTTAGCAATTCTGAAACTATGTGTATTCTGGAACTGAGAAAAAATAAGTATAATGTGGATAATGAGAGCCAGATTTCTTTTTTCCATGGGCGATAGTTATAAATCAGGAACAGGTTATAGCTAGAACGAACCATGTAGTGTTTGGTTGGAAGTGGAGGTATCAGTATTAATTATGATTTCATATGTACATAGATAGAGCTAGATATAGAAAATGACATAGGTGCATGTATTTCTTACCTCTCTCAATTAAGAGCGCCTAGAAGCAAGGACACCTTAGTGGCAACCAGCATACCTCATGCCTAGATCTTAGTTTCTAAATATTATTCTTTAAAAGAAATTTAAAATTTACCTTTATCATCATGATAAGTATACTCTTTAATCCCCATCCCCCTAAATATTATTCTTTAGTAAAATAAACTAGTGTTTTTTGGAGAAGTGACTGACAAGAGTTGGGATGGAGAAAGTACAAAATGAACTGAGAATAAGAAATGGCATCAGAAAGTAAGCAAATGCTTGAACAATAATCCCAGCGCATTGAAAGGACACTGGAGCCAACTTGGAGTTCCCAGTGGCTGCATCAGGACAATTTGAACACCAAAATAGATAATGATAGTGATGGAGTATAACCCATAAAATAAAATAAATTTTTATGAGCTTATACTGGTACAAATATATAACTGAATACAGAAGTAAAGGTAGGTAAGGGACAGCTCTTCATTATAGTAGAATTGGAATTAATAAATGAAGAATAAATGGAATTTAAAATAATTACTATTTGGTGACTACTAGTAATAATTATTTCAGGGAAGAATCATCAGTGGATCCTAAAATTAATGGGAAAAGTATCCTGAGAAACAGAATATTTCCATAATTGCAAAGTTTTTGTCCCATAAGATACTTATTAATTTCAAAGGAAAAAATAGTAACTTCACACGGCTAAACATGGAAAACATCACCTTAACCAAGTGATAAAGAGAACAGCACCCATAATAATATTGATATGATGCACTGAGAAGGCGTAATTCCATTTCAGTGGTATTCTTGTCAAAAATTCATGGCTTGAATTTAATCACAAGGAAATATCTGACAAACCTAATTGAAGGATATGGTACAAAATATCTGGCTGACCTACACACTTCGAAAGTTTCAAGGCCATGACCAACAAAGAACTGTTCAAAATTAGAGGAGATTGAACAGACATAGCAACTAAATGCAATGTATAGTCTTGGTTAGATCTTGGATCTGAAAAAGGACATTAATGTGGCAGTTAGTGAAACTTGAATAAGGTTTGCAGATGACCTAATGGTGTTTTCAATGTTCCGGATATGACTATTGCAGTATGTTTATGTGAAGTATTAGCTGTTGGGGTGGCTGGAGGAAGGGCATATTGAGATTATTTGTACTATTGCAAGTAAGAAATTATTTCAAGATGAAAAGTCTAAAAAATCAAAATAAATTTGTAAATGTTTTAATTAACAAAATTTTATCTTAAAAATGGAAACTTCCCTTTCAGTTCTAATAAGATGTAAAACTTATAAATTTGTCATTCTATTTTCACACCTTCAACCCTTGTATGATTTTGGGAACTTATTTTGTGACTGCTCGAGATAATCTCCAGGGTAATAGAATCATTAATAATGACTAACGGAGTAACATTTTCTTTTAACAACAGGTACAAAGCTAACAGACAATTTAATTAGAAAATTATAACTGTATTCCAGTTACAACTGCAATTATAATTTAGTGTTGATCTGTAGTTTTCAAACTTGAGATAGCACCAGAAGCGCCTGGAGGGCTTGTTAAAATGAAGATTTTTTGGATCCACCCTCCTCAGTTTCTGTTTCAGTAGGTCTCAGGTGGCGGCTAAGATCGTGCATTTCTAAGAAGTTTTCAGGTGACGCTAATACTACTAGTCCTGGGACCAGACTTTGACAAATGCTGGTCTAGATAATAGTTCAAATTGCAGAATTAATGTCTCACCACATCTGTTATTTCTAGTGGATATAGTTACATATAAAAGGCTCCTTTTCACTCCATTTTAACCCAGTCGCTGATCTAGAATATAAATATTGCAGAACTACAAACTGTTTTCATGGTGACCTTAAAATACTAATGTCCCATGTCGTGATATTTGTAGGTAAGGTTTTGGGAGATGTTTGAGTCATGAGAATGGAACCTTCTTGAATGGGATTAATGCTTTATAACAGAGGCTCCAGAGAGGTCCCTAGGCTCTTCCACCATTTAAGGACACAGTAAGAAGGTGCCAGCTGTGAACCAGAACTGGGGCCCTCATGAAAGTGTGACCATGCTGGCATCTTGACCTTGGACTTCTCAGCCTCCAAAACTGTAAGAAATAAAGGTTTGTTGTTTATAAGCCACCCGGTCTATAGTATTCTGTTATAGCTGCTCAGATGGACTGGGACATGGCCTAATACGTAAGGTATCTGGAAATTCTCCTCTTGTCCTTATAACAAGAAAAAGCTGGACAAACTGAAAATCAATTACTTCTCGGACCTATCAGAGAATTGAGGCTGCAGGACAAATTGCCAGCCTAAAAATCTGGAGAGACGCTTTGATTCTGACTCAAGCATTGACCTTGCATCATGGTGTTTTAGAATAACCTTCTGTTATCCTGAAGAGAGCCATTTTAGAATAGGTCATAGACACAGAATATTGATTTTTTATGTTTAGTTTTGCTAAACATTTTTTTCTAAATGATTTATACTTTTTATTTACTTTCATAGGTCTACAGTATTCTCAGATCTGTGCGTGATTCTAAGATTCTTATGGTGTCCAAAGACCATACAAACAGCGTTCGTTTTTTAATGATGATGAATGCTGGAAAGGAAGTTATGTTCTTCTATCGCTTAGGGGAGCTGCAGTTTATTGACAAGCGGAGTGATGGAGGTAATTTAGAAGATTCTCTTAGTTTATTCATTCATTCACAAGAGCATTTTACTGGCTATATCACCTTACTGGTCCATCAAATTTACCAGCTTTGGCCATCAGGAGCTTTTGCAGAGTTTTCTTTTGTTTTTCTCTTACTTTTTGGCACTACAAGAGACTCCAGGGTTATATATTATATTTCCTGCTCCAGTCCAATAATTAGCCATTTCTCCAAGGAGCCCTGGTTCCTTCTATTTTAGAAAGGTATTAAAAATCAGCACATGGATGTTAGGTATGCTCATTGTTACTGGGGTGTTGTTATTCTAGGCCTATACACACACACACACACACACACACACACACACATATATGATATACTAACTTGTGTATATACATATCTATAATACGTCCATATTACAAACATATGTATCTATAGTAAGTTAAGCATGAGTTCACATTGATGCTTTCAACTCTAATTCAATTAATCGTAATATATAGGTCATTCTAGCTTTCTCCCCTCACTTGTGTGTAAACTCCTACTCCAACAGAGAGAAATTTGGCTCCAACCACCTGACTTAATTGTTAATTTAATTGGAGTTATTTGTTTATTTACTTAATTGTTCTGTTTACTTACTTAATTGTTCAATTCCAGTATACAGGTGCAGAAGTATCAGAATTATTAATTCTATCCTCAATATGTTTTTTAACCAGAGAAATGATTTTTTGCCTTTAGTTTCATAGAATCCATTCATTTCCAAGGTTAGTTAGGTCAGTATCTCTTTCTCCTTTAGTTAAATTATATTCATACTTTTGTAATACAGTTAGATTGTTTTGTTGTAGCCCACATGCATCCTGGGATCCCTTGCCCTCCAAAATGATTTAAAAGTTGCATACATTAAGGTCATTCTTTGTGTGGTAAAATTCTACGAGTTTTGAATAAATGTGTAGTATCTTGTATCCACTCTTATACTATCATAGTGAATGGTTTTACCATCCTAAAAAAGTCCCTTATTCATACCATCCCCACCCCAAACACGGGGAAACCACAGATCTTTTTACTGTCTCTATAATTTTGCCTGTTCTAGAATGTCATATTTTTAGGAAGAGACACTATGTGAGTTTTTCAGACTGACTTTCACAGAGCAATATGCATTTAAGGTTTATGCCTTTCATTTTTATTTCTGAATAATATTCAACTGTATGGATGTTCATTTCTAAAATGAAAGTTCACTTGTTTTATTTATTTATTTATTTATTTTTAATGTTTATTTATTCATTTATTTTGAGAGGGACAGAGAGATACAAGAGACCCTGTGTGAGTCAGGGAGGGGCAGAGAGAGAGATGGAGAGAGAGAATCTCAAGCAGGCTCTATGCTGTCAGTGCAGAGCCTAAGGAGGGGCTTGATCTCATGAACTGTGAGATCATGACCTGAGCTGAAATCAAGAGTTGGATGCTTAACCCTCTGAGCCACCGAGGGGCCCCTGCTTTATTTTTGAGTCAAATTCCATTGTATGGATGTACCACTGTTTGTTTACCCTGTTAGGTATATCACCTATTGAAGGAGTTCTTGTTTCCAGTTTTTGGTGATAAAGCTGGTAAACACTTTTACAAGAAGTTTTTGTGTGTAGATATAGATTTTCAAATCAGTTGAGTAGAAGCCTAAGGATGTCATAGCTGAATTACATGGCAAATCTATGCTTTGCTTGGTAATGAACTGTCAAACTGTCTTTCAAAGTGATTGTACCATTTTGCAATCCCACCAGCAATGAATGAAAGTTCCTGTTGCTCCTCATCCCTCCCACCGCAATGAGTGTTGTCAGATTTGTTTAATCAGCCATTCTAATAGGTGTGTAGTGATACCTCATGGTATTTCAGTTTATAACTCACTTATGACAAATGATTTGAGCATCTTTTCATACACGTATTACTCTCTTGGGTGAGATATATGGTTAGACTTTTGGTCTATTTTGAGTTGGATTGTTTGTTTTCTTATCATTGAGTTTTAAGAATTCCTTGTGTATTTTGGATGCAAGTCCTTTATCAGATATGGGTTGTGCAAATCTTTTCTCCCAGTCCGTGACTTGTCTTTTTAAAATCTCTTAACAGTATTTTTCATAGAGCAGAAGTTTTTTTTTAACAGTCCAAATTACATTTTTCTTTCATGGATTGAAATTTTGTGTTATTATCTAAAACCTCATTGCCAAACCGAAGCTTATGTAGATTTTTCTGTTTTTTTTCTAGACATTTTCGATTTTTCATAAAGTTCTATGATATATTTTGAATTAATTTTTAAGTAAAGTGTAAATTCTGTATCTAGATTCTTTTTTTGTGTGTGTATGAATGTCCAACTGTTCCAGCACCATTTGTTGAAAAGGATATCTTTTTTCCATTAAATTGCTCCTCTGTCAGTATATTTTCTGGGGTGCATTTCTAGGGTCTATATTAATTGATCTATATATCTATTCTTTAGCCAGTACTATGCTGCCTTGATTACTGTGGATTTAAAACAAGCATTGAGATTGGGTCTTGTGTTTCCTACATCTTTTCTTTCTTTATTATACTGTTGGCTATTCTAGGTCTTTCGTCTTTTTATATAAATTTTACAATCAATTTGTTAATTTCTACAAAATAATTTAGGGTATTGTACTTTTCTGCATATACATCATGTATGTATTTTGTTAGATTTATGCCTAAGTATTTCATAAATTATATTTTGGTGCTATTAAAATTATATTTTTAAAATTTCAAATTAAAAATATTCATTGCCACTTTATAGGGGCAATTGGCTTTTGTATCTTTGACCTTGTATCTTGCAGTCTTGTTATAATTGCTTATTTGTTCCAGGATTTTGAATTTGTAGATTACCTAAGGTTTTCAACATAGACAATCTGCTACCTGTGGAAAAGACAGTTTTATTTCTTCCTTCCCAATCTTTGTACCTTATATTTGTTTCATTAAAAATATTTTTATTAGATAAGACTTATAATACAATGTTGAATAGAAGTAGTGAGATAGGACAATACTGCCTCATCCTAAAACTTAGGGGGAAAGTGTCTAATTTTTCCCCATTAAGTATGATGTTAGCTTTAAGGGTTTTGTAGATGTTCTTTATCATGCAGAGAGAAAGTTCCATTTATTCCAAATTAGCTGAGAGATTTTATTAAAACGGGGGTTGAGTTTTGTTTTATCTGTGTCAATTAACATGTTCATATTATTTTTCTTTGTCAATCTCTTGATGTGATGGATAACAATGATTGATTTTCTAATGTAGAACCAACCTTCCATATATGGAGTAAATCCCACTTGATTGTGGTGTATAATTGTTTTGCATATTGTAGTATGTAACTACTAATATTTTGTTAGGGATATTTACATCCATGTTCATGAGATATCATCGTTCTCTAGTTTTTCTTTCCTGAGATGTCTTTATCTAATTTTGGCATTGATGTAGTAATGGCCTCATAGAATGAGTTAAAAATTATTTTCTCTTCTTCTAGTTTTTTAAAAAAATTTTAATGTTTATTTATTTTTGGGGGGGTGGGGAGGGCAGAGAGAGAGGGAGACACAGAATCCAAAACAGGCTCCAGGCTCTGAGCTGTCAGCTCCAGGGCTCGAACTCAAGTGAGATCATGACCTGAACGGAAGTTGGACACTTAACCAACTGAGCCACCCAGCTGCCCCTTTTCTCTTTTAGTTTTAAGAAGAGATTGTAGAGTTGGGGCTCACTTCTTCGTTAAACAGAATTCAATAGAATTTACCAGTGCAACCAGCTGGGGCTGGTGCTTTCTCATTTGGAAGGTTATTAATTATTGATTCCATTTCTTTAATAGATAGAAGTCTATTTAGATTATCTATTTTTCCTTGTGTAAGTTTTTGTCTAACAATGAATTTATCCATTTTAAGTTATCAAATATGTGGGCATATGGTTGTTTATAGTATTCCTTTATTATCCTTTTAATGTACATGTGATAAGTATAATTACCTCTCTTCCATATCTGAATTTGGTAATTTGTGTCTTGTATTTTTCCTGGTTAATCTTCTGGAGGTTTATTGCTTTTATTCCATTTTCCAGAGAACAAATGTTTGGTTTGTTGATTTTCTTTACTGTTTTCCTATTTGCAATTTCATTGAATTTTGCTCTAATTTTGTATTTTGTCCTTTTTTCTTGTTGTTTTTGCCTAATTTGTGCTTCTTTCTTAGTTTTTTAAGGTGGAAAGTAGTTTACTGATTTTAGAATTTTCTTCTTTTCTAGCATATGTACTTAATGCTATAAATTTTCCTCTATGCACTGCTTTTATTGCATCCCACAAATTCTGATAAGATATAATTTTATTTTCATTTATTTTAAAATGCCTTTTAAATTTTTCTTAAGAATTTTCTGTTAACTCATGTGTTATTTACAAGTGTGTTGTTTAATCTACCAAATTTGGGGGTTTTCTAGCTATCTTTTATTGATTTCTTTTTTTAATATAATTTATTATCAAATTGGCTTCCATACAACACCCAGTGCTCATCCCAACAAGTGCCCTCCTCAAATTCAATTCCATGTGGTTTAAGGACATACTTTGTATAATCTCTATTCTTATAAATTTGTAAGTTTTGTTGTTGGGCCCAAAATATGGTAAACCTTGATAACTATTCCATGTGAGCTTGAGAAGAATGTGTATTCAAACTGGTGTGGCCATTATAGAAAACAGTATGGAGTTTCCTCAAAAAGTTAAAAATAGAACGCTACGGCACAGTAATTTCACTACCAAGTATTACAAAGGATACAAAAATACTGATTCAAAGGGGCACACGCACCCCAATGTTTATAGCAGCACTACCAACAATAGCCAAATTATGGAAAGAGCCCAAACATCCATTGACTGATGAATGGATAAAGAAGATGTGGTATATATACACTATGGAATATTACTCACCCATCAAAAATAATGAAATCTTGCCATTTGCAATGATGTGGATGGAGCTAGAGTGTATTATGCTAAGTCAGTCAGAGATAGGAAAATGGCATATGATTTCATTCATATGTGGAATTTACGAACCAAAGAGATGAACATAAAGAAGGGGAAAAATGGAGGCAAATCATAAGAGACTCTTTTTAAAAAAATATTTTTTAATGTTTATTTTTGAGAGAGAGAGAGAGAGAGAGAGAGAGAGAGAGAATGAGTGGGGGGAGGGGCAAAGAGAGAGAGAGACAGAATCCAAAGCAGGCTCCAGGCTCTGAGCTGTCAGCACAGAGCCTGACATGGGTCTCAAACCCATGAACCATGAGATCATGACCTGAGCCGAAGTCAGACCCTTAACTGACTGAGCCACCCAGGTGTCCCATAAGACTCACAATTATAGAGAACAAACTGAGGGTTGCTGGAGGGAAGGAGGATGGGGAGGGGGTGGACTAAATGGGTGATGGGCATTAAGGAGGGTACTTTTGGTGATGAGCACTGGGTGTTACAGGTAAGCAATGAATCACTAAATTCTACTCCTGAAACCACTATTACACTGTTAACTAACTCAAAATTAAATAAAAACTTAAAAAAAGAAGAAGAATGTGCATTCTGCTGTTGTTGAATAGTGTTGTATAAATCTCACTTAGATCAAGTGGATGGATAATGCTGTTCAGGCGATCTCTGTCTTCACTAATTTTATGATTACTTTATCTATCAATACTGGCAAAGAGCTGTTGAAGTCTCAACTACAACAGAGGGTTTCTTTGTCTTTACGGTTCTATCGGTTTTTGCCTGACATTTTCTGATGTTAGGTATATATGCATTAAGGGGTGTTATGTGTAATTGGAAAAGTGACTCCTTTATCATTACATATGCTCCTCTTTATTCCTGACTTTTATTGTTCTGAAGTCACATTGTTCAAAATTAACACAGATCAGCTTTTGATTATGGTAACATACTGTACCTATTGCTATTCCTTTACCATTAATCAATATTAACTCTTATATTTAAACCCCATCTTGTAGACAATATACAATTGGGTCATATTTTGTGATCCATTCTGACAATCTCTGTCTTTTCATTGGCTTATTTAGACCATTCACATTTAAAGTGAGTATATTGATATCATTGGATTAATATCTATCATGTTTATATCTTTTCAGATTTTTTTGTGCTAATTTTTTGTGCATGTGTGTTAGTTTTTCTGTCTTTCTGGTTTCAATTAAGCATTAATTGCCTTCCTTCTTAGCATATCGATTGTACTTTAAAAAATATTGTTAGCCATTGCTCTACACAGTTTGCATGTATGTTGCTTTTTAAAAGTAAATTTCTTAATTTAAGATTAACATATATGGGGAAAAGTGCACTAATAACAGTTTATAACTGAATGGATTTTCACAAAATGAACCACCTGTGTAATTAGCACAGACATTAGGAAACAGAATGTTACTAGCATTTTAATTTTTTTTTCATTTATTTATTTTTTGAGAGATAGAGTAAGACAGAGCATGAGTGGGGAGGGTCAGAGAGAGAATGAGACACAGAATATGAATCAGGCTCCAGGCTCTGAGCAAGCTGTCAGCACAGAGCCCGATAGGGGGCTCAAACCCACCAACTGTGAGATCATGACCTGAGCCAAAGTCGGACGCCCAACCGACTGAGCCACTCAGGCACCCTGCATTTTAAAAAACCTCTTACTGTCCTCTACCAGTCACTATAATCAAAGTAACCACTATCCCGACTTCACCTACCATAGATTAATTTTATCTGTTTCTGTATAAAATCTTTGGAAGTTTACTTTTGTAAATTTCCAAAGAAGATCATTGTTCTTCTTGTACTTGGACATTTCTAATTATATGCTCATATCTGGTTGATCTTAATCTGAGATAAACTTGATTCCTCAAATTGTGGATGCATTTTTCCTACAGAGAATTTATATTTACTTTTATTATGAGCTAGGTGGCAAGGTACCTTCAAGGATCCTGGCTCTGGCTTAATACAGGAGTTTTAGGCATAGACCCAGCCCTGTAATGCCTATCAGCAGCCAGCTCAGTCTTCCTACTGCAATGTTGATTTTTAGTTCGCTCATAAGATAATCTAGCCCCTTGGGTGTGTTGACTGCTCACTGTTTCATTTCCAATAGACTCTTTTTGGGGGGTATGGAGAGGGAGATGTTTTCCAAATATCCTGTGAACTTAGTCATGCAATCAAAGCTGCCCATTATGCATTCTTGAGTTACTTTCTTTTTTTGTTTAATTTTTAAAATGTTTTTTTATTTATTTTTGAGAGACAGAGAGAGACAGCGTGAGCAGGGGAGGTCAGAGAGACAGGGAGACACAGAATCGGAAGCAGGCTCCAGGCTCTGAGCTGTCAGCACAGAGCCCGACGCGGGGCTCGAACCCATGAACCATGAGATCATGACCTGAGTCGAGGCCGATGCTTAACCGACCGAGCCACCCAGGCGCCCCCTTGAGTTACTTTCTTAAAGAAGGTTCTCTTAGTTTCTAGTTAGCCATAGCACTAAAAGAAGAAATATGTATCAACTTTATTCTTAAAGTGCATAAATCAATATTATGTCTTTACCTTGGTGGGTAATAATAGGAGAGTGAGCCAATATTATCACTACATATTTCTTAATTAACTGATCGATATTTATAAATGACAGTTTCCTATTTTAGAAAATAATGGTCATATGAATATGTTGAAATAATTTTAAAAAGTATAGGATATGACATCATTTTACTTGGGATTAATATATAATACTCCAGCAAAGTAGGATGCTCATAATTTTGCTTGAGTCGAAGAAATCTTGAAGTTTCAAGGACTATTGCTGTTTCAAAATTCATGTATATGTGTTTTACAGAAATGTGTACACATAAATATACTCAGAAACATAGCTGTCTTTGTAAACTCTTCTCTGCTACTGATCTTCATGGAATTGCCCTGTCTTCCTCCTGTATCAGGGGGTTTGTTCCAATCATCACACTGAATTATAAATTAAGGGTGAAAATGACTTTTTTAAACACTTTTTTAAATGTTTATTTATTTTTGAGACATACACACACACACACACACACACACACACAGAGTGTGAGTGGGGGGTGGGCAGAGAGAGAGAGGTGAGACACAGAATCCAAAGCGGGCTCCACGCTCCGAGCTGTCAGCACAGAGCCCAATGTGGGGCTCGAACTCATGAACTGTGAGATCATGACCTGAACCAAAGTTGGACACTTAACCCACTGAACAACCCAGGTACCCCAGGGTGAAAATGACTTTTTTTTTTAATGTTTTTTATTTATTTTTGAGAGACAGGGAGAGACAGCGTGAGCAGGGGAGGATCAGAGAGAGAGGGAGACACAGAATCCGAAGCAGGCTCCAGGCTCTGAGCTGTCAGCACAGAGCCCGACGCGGGGCTCAAACCCACGAACCGTGAGATCATGACCTGAGCCCAAGCCGGATGCGTTAACCGACTGAGCCACCCAGGCGCCCCAAAAATGACTCTTAAAGGTGTGGTTGGTTAATTGCTTCATTGTATCTAGTGAGGTTGTTCTTAATAAATTATGCTGTATGATGTGTTAAGCAATTTGGATGTCATGCGCAAATGTATAAAACCTTGCTTTGAAGGTTAGCTCAAGCTAAAAATCACAATTCATTAATAAATGGAATTGTGTCATCCCCATGCTGGTGCTTTGCTTTTCCAGGCCAGCAGGATGACCAGAGTGGACAGTTTACATTGAATTGCCAGAAGTAGTTTACATTGAATTGCCAGAGGTATTTTTGCATATAAATCAATCACTTCATTTTTTAGAAGTTGACTTTTATTTCCAAACTTAATATAAACTATAAGAAGAATGTAAAATTTTGGAAACTCTAAATGATTGCACTGCTTTTTGATCAAGAAACCTAATTAAAGAGTTTCCCAAAAACTTGGGAGATGTTCTTTTCAAAAGATAAAAGAAAAGGGAAATCTAAAACTTTCTTTCTGCCTTTTCAATGCCTATTAGTATAGTCCCAGAGAAACTAAGGGAAGCATTCCTTCACCTTCTCCTTTCCAAAGGACAGTATTTTAACATTGTTACAGCTATTCTATAGATTCTGATGTTTGAACTCAGATGTATCCCCTGTGAAAACTATTTATAGTCTGTGGTTTTATCCATGGAATCCTTGTGTCTTGTCACTTTTACTCTTCAAGTTAAAGAAGTATCCTAGAAGGTTTAACAATGTAGTATAAATAATATACAAAGGCTAGATGATGATGGCTAAGATATTAATTGGTTGACTCAACAGACATTAGAATAAAAAACTGGAAATCTGGAAAAGTGTAATGGGAATTGGGCAGAAGGGATTGGAGAAGGGATTGCTCCCTCTCTCCCAAAGAATTTTTATTTCCTATGACAGAATAACTATTCTAAAAATAATGTAGAAATTCTACAATAGTACTGTCCACTGAGTTGAAGATGAATATGTGGATTACTGTTTTAAGACATATATTTTGGAAGAAAAGATAAGCCATATGGCTAGTGGGAAATAAAGCAATATTTGGGGCCAGAAAAAATGTATTTTCTTCTCTTATACAAGGGACATGAACACCAGACTGTTAACTTTGGGCTTTATCATAGTTATAACAGCTAGATGAAAATGTTGGGTGGATGAATGTTGAATGAATCCATATGTGGCTGTCAAAATGTAAGAACTGACTGCGCCATGGACTTCCTTGTGCAGAGATGTTAAAGGTAGGGATTAAAGAGAAATTCAGCAAATCCATTAGGTTGTCAAATCTAATTTGTTCTTTGTTTGCACACATTAGCATTTATAGAAATAAACTTCTTCCCAATGTATCATATTTAATGATGATCATACCAGACATATGTATCAGTCAATTTGGGGCTGAACAACAAACATTAAATTTCTAATCTTTTTTTTCTTTAAGTTAGAAAATGGAATAAAGATACTGATACTATACATTACTCGAATTGCTGATTGAGTTGGCCATTTGCTTCCTTCACAAATTCCTGTTCCTTGGAAGAGTTATTAATAGACTGGTAAGCATTTGAATACATAATGTTGTTCAGAACTTCCAGGTTTCAACGTGACAAGTACCATCGATCACAATCTCTAGTACAGCTAAAGGGCTCAAATTCTCTTATGGACTCAAGTAGCCCAAATCCCTACTCGATCCATTCAATGATAGATTTGCTTACAGGCCATCCTCAAATTTTAGATTCCTATTTTGGCACACCTCCAGCTCCTGATCTAATCTAGAAGAGGTCTAACCCAATGTTTTCTATGTTTCCTTTTTTTTTAAAGTTTTAGAGGATTTTTAAAGTCATATCAATTTTGGAACTCACTAACAATTTGGGTATAGTTAAGGATTGATCCAAATGGCTTTGCTATATACATCTTAGACTTTTCCATTATGTGTTATACCAAAAGACGCCAACTTCGGCTTTTCAGCACCTGACATTCTATTTTAGCCGTGGGGTATTAGTTTATAAAAAATCGATATCTAAAGATGAAGATTTTTCCTTTTAGGGGATGGAGGAATGTGGGTAGAGGTGATGTCATTCATTCTTATGGCTTTAAAATCCCTGTATTTATATCTTCAGCCCAGACTTTTCTCTGTAGTTCAAGCTTCTATATTCAAATGCCTACATGAACAACTCTCCTGGTATTTCAAATTTAACTTCTCTGAAATTAAATTCTTTCTTCCTGCCTCTCTACATCAACCTACTTCTGCTCCTACCTCAGCCTCCAACTCCAATCTGTTCCTCCTCAAACACCCCTCTCTAAGTCAATGGCCTCACAAGCCGTACTACAAAAGCCAGAAGCCATATGTTCATCCTTGACTCAGTCTTTGCCCTCAACCTGCCACATGCAATCTCTCAGCGAGCCCTGTCTTTAAAACATATCTGACATCCATCACGCCTACCTCAGCTGTTACCTTCCGAATCTATCACAGGGATACCTCACCTAAGCCACTAGAACTACTGCAAGTTTCCTAACTGGTCGTCTTACTTCCACGCTTGCTCTCTTCCAATCCTTTGTCCTCAGATTGTCCAGTGAAATGTACAAATGCCCACATCACATTATTCTCCTGCTTTGAATCCTTTATTAATTTTCTGCTGGATCAATAATAAAATGCAAACCCTTTATCATGGCAAGCATTGTCCTACCAGATCTGGCCACAGAAGACTACTCAAACATTCATACCCACACTTTCTCTCCCAAGCTCAGTAAGCTCCAGTTGCACCAGCCTTTTTTCTATTCCTAGAATGTGCCAGTAACCCTTGCCGTAGGACCTTTGTGCTGGGTCAGTAGTTTCCCTTCCTGGCTCTTCGGATGGTTGCTTCCTTTGTATCTTTCAGGTCTCATGATAAATGTCACCTACTCAGAGATCTTCCCTGAATTACCAGGTCTCCCCACTCTGCCATTGTTTTCTATTACAGCACTATTTTCCCTCTCCTAGCATTTACCTCAAGTGCTATTTACTTCTTTGTTTCTGTTTTCCTGAGAAAAATTTAAGTCCCATAGAGGGGTACAATGTATATATACCTGCCTTGTTGACTGCTTGAAACTTAAAGCCTATCAGAATAATTGGTCCTCAGTAAATATTTGTTGAATAAAAGCATAATTATGTGATGAAGTCTTTTTTATTCTTTGAACACTTATGAATACAGGTTATATGTTGTTTGGATTATAACATTTCGCTAATGAATATGTGGTGTTGCATAAACATTTGTGATTGATATTAAAAGATTTTCCAGATTTTTATCTTATTTTTAAATGTTTTTATTTTTGAGAGAGAGAAAGAGAGGGATATTGAGCATATGTGTGCATGTGTGCATGTGGGGGAAGGGGCAGAGAGAGAGAGAGAGAGAGAGAGAACATGAAGGGGGCTCTCAAACTCAGGAACAGTGAGATCATGATCTGATCCAAAGTCGACACTTAACTGAGCCACCAGGTGCCCTGTTTTTTAAGTTTATTTATGTATTTATTTTGAGAGAGAGAGAGAGAGGGAGAGAAGGGGAGAGAGGGAGAGAGAGCGAGCGAGCGAGCAGGAGCAGGAGTGGGGCAGATCCAGATTTTTAAAAATGTCATACACAAACTGACCCTGAAGTTGAAAGAAATTTTACTTTCATAATAAAATCATGTTTATAGTAGCTCAAAATCAGGTAATTTGGATTATCTTTAATGAAAATATTATTTTCTGATAATATGCTTTCTGATTTTCTCTCCTTATAAATAGGAGGCAGGACCCTGGGCAGGAATTCAGGTATGGGGATGAAAAGTTCCTTTTTGGAGAAAGATGCTCTGTAGAGAGGCAAGTCTGAAAAAAGTGTCTTGGGGAAATGCCAAATTAAATGCCAGGGAGTCTGTCAAATGAATCATATAGCTGAAGCAAAGGGTCAATATGACCATCCAGGTGGAGCTAGGAAGACTTGGTTCTAGAAAAGCAAAAAGGAGAGGAATGAGGCTAGAGTGAGTTGCTGAAGCAGATTTTGACTTTTCTGGTGCTTATGCTCTTAAGTAGGAATGATATGGTAAAAAAAAAAAAGTTGATTTAGACTGCACAATTAATAAAGAATATAAGTATAGAAGAGAGCACACGTTAGTTTCCGCTGGAGGCAAGAGAATCTTCATGGCTCTGAGAAGCTTGCCCCTAAAAATCCCAGGACTGTATTTCTTTAGTCCAGTGTGAATATTCTTTCTATGGTGAATTATTTACCTTTTCCTTCTAAAAAAAAATGCACCTTCTACAATTGTTTAATCTGTGTGTGTGTGTGTGTGTGTGTGTGTGTTTCTTCTCTACCAAATCTAGTTAATGCAGCTGGGGGTTGGTGACATACTTGCTTGTATTCTATGAGTTCTTTATGTCTATAGTGTTTTAATTTCCATACATTAGAATGCCAAGTATAATCATAAATATAATGAACACAGTGCATGTTACGGCCTTGGTATCTCCTTAAGTGGGAATCAAATATCACCCAGACAAACCAACAGGAATGGCTAAGGATTGTGCCTCCCGCTTATTTCTTCCTTTCCTCTCTCTTTCCTTTATTCACTCAGTATATACTTACTAAGCATTTACTATGCGCATTGTTCATTGTGGTGGAGCTACTTAGAAAACAAGAAAATCTAAACTCTCAAGGGTCTTCCAATCAAGATTCTATTTGAACAAACATACTCATGTGAAACTATAAATATGGGATAAGAAGTGGTAAAGTTCATATGATCTGAAACAATGTTTTCCAAACTATAGGTTGCCAGGCATCCTTTGCTGCTTTATAAATTTATTGGGTTAGGACCACTTATTGAGTCACTACTAATAATGATAATAAGAGAAAATGGGGGTAGATATCAGTGTGTATTCCATGCAATAAAATATATTTTTTCATAACATTTTTGGAGGACAGATGTATGAATGCACTGTTTGTCAATGTAAGGTATATGCCTTACTATGCGACAAGGTTTAAAAAATGGTTGAAAGACACTTATCTAGAGGAACATAGAGATGACTATTTTAACTTGAGTAGTCAAGGAAAGAAGGCTTTATAGGTCTGAAAGTACTTGAATGAGGCTTAGAGGAGATGAGGTGACTTTTTCAGATGAAAGAGCTACCAAAAAGAATTCTAAAATTGTGCATTGTTATAACCGTAAGAAAAAGTGAACTCCATAGAACCAGCTTACTCTTGAATGGATGACCACCCTAGGATCAACTATACTTCCAGAATCTTCTAGGAAACATTTAACTAACATACAACACAATGTAGATCTCCCAACTAGGAATTACCCTCTATCTCTGATGCCACAAGATAAAACTTTTGATAGTGTTCCTGTGAGGTATAACACACTTACAAGAGTGATTCAAAATATGCTTCTGTCCAATGGCTTATTCCACATATCTATTTAAGATACTGAAAAAAATGTTTTTAATGTGAAAGGTCTAAAGATGAATACTTGATTTAAAGTGTTTTTTCTTCCCTGCCAATCCCCCCCCCCCCCATATTAGATCCACTTGTGACTTCTATTAGACAGTGGACTCTGAGCTCTACTGGTCTAATATTTACTGGGCAAAAATTCAAGGACTCAGGACAACTGTTTTATTTTAGCATTTTGTTTTTAATACAAAAGAAAGAAATAAAAATAATAAAAGCAGTCAGGGTGGCCTCTAGAGAAGGGTAGCTGTTGTTGCAGGAATCTTGCAAGTTAATGAGAATTCACCCGGGACTCAAGAGCGACTGAGAGGGGAGAAAGGAGGAGATGGGGGGGGGGGGGGGATAAAAACTCTTCCTTTGCAGCTGGCCCTCTCCCTCATTTGTTGCTCCAATAAGCAGTAATTAGGTCCTGAGCTAATGGTGTCAGCTGATCTGCTGTTTTTAGGCTAGACCCAGAGGAATCTCCATGGAAACCCTGCTGGAGTCGTCCCCCCACCTGGATGCTGAGTGCTCCTTTCCGCCACCTGGCTGCCGCCGCGCCCGCTGCTACCTCCTCCTGCCTCTAACCTGCAGCCTGCAGCATGCGCACTGCCCCCGGGATCCCTAAATGGGACAATTCTGCCCGTGACGTCAGCGCCCAGCCGTCTCCACAGAAACTTTTGTCCCATTGGCCAATCAGAGAGCTTGGAAGGGGCCAGGGAGGGGGGGGGTGGGAGGAGAGGGGAGTGGGAGGGGTAGGGGTGAGGGGAGAGGCGAGAGGTTTAGTGTGTGGAGCTGCTCGCGCTCCGCCCGGGCTGTCAGTCCCGGCTCCAGCCGCCGCGAGACCTTCCCGGAGACGCGCGCACACACAGCGCACCCCCCGCACACCGCACACCCTCGCTCCCTTGCTCACACACACGCACGCACTCAGCCTGGCCGAGCAGGAGCCACTGACCATTTTGCAAGTGCCGGGACCAGCTGCGGCGCAGTGGGTACAAACACTCAGCGTTCCCATTCGGGGCTTTCGTCTTGGAGACGACGACGAGGGGCGAAGGTGGGCTAGGACGCGGACCAGGCGCGGGGCACTGGTCGGGCCGCCTTCCTGGCCGGGCCGCCTCCCGGGACGGGCGCGGGCCTCCGCAGAGAGTAGAATAAAGAGGAGCGGCCGCAATCGCACGCAGCGCGAGGAGGATGGGAACTCCCCTATTTCCAGCTCTGTAACAAACGGGTGGAAATCCTGAATGGAGAAGCCGCTGATTTCATTTGCTTGAGAAAATCGTCCAGAGGAACTCATATTTGGCTACTCTGAGCAGTGGAGGGGTGTCCATGACGTGGCAGGGGGAAAATAGACATACGAAACCTCCTGTGTGTACTGCAAACTGTAACCAAGCAAGGGGAAAATAATTTCTCTGTATATTTTAATTTCATGCAAAGGGTTTTAAGCATCTGTATTATAAACTTACTTCTATGCCTTGTACCCAGTCCAGCAGAAACCAGAGGAGTCCTGTCTGGGGGACCCCATCATTATCCTGGAGACCCGCCGCCAGCGGCCTGCCTTCGTTTACCCACAGCCCCCTGGAGCGGATATCTGTTTGGGATATCACAGTCTTTCCTATAGAACTATGGCCAAATATCCACGAATGTTTTGCTAATTCTGGGACTTAACTCCTGGAACCTACCTGCAGGGCTGGAATTTAGCCTAAAAGCATATGAAGAAATGACATTTTAAACCATTAAAAAAATACCTTAATGATTTCCTGTGTAGCAGGATTTGATAGGCTTAACAACATGACAGGTAAGAACTTTCTCTCTTTCTAGTCCCTTAACGCCCCACGCAGGCAAGGCCGAAGCGTAACGGGACCCTGGAGGAAGGAGAGCCCGGGGACCTGGGTGCCCTCCGGGGCTCACAGGCGCTCGGCCGGGCGGCTGCTTTCGAGAGAAGCTCAGCCCTCGCTCCTGCACGGTGGGGCCAGCGGCCGGGGAAGCTTGTGGGGCGCGCGCGGGGAGGCGGCGCAGCGCTCCACCTGCCTTGCCCGGGACACAACCCCGGGGTGAGGCGTCCAGGGACCACCCCAAGTCAATATTGGGATTTTTAATAAACCAAGGAATGGGATTTTAATTATTTAAAACCCAGCTCCTCTGGGCCAGATGCTGTTGGGATGGTCCTAGTCACACAATATTAAAGAGACCCATCACTAAGAGGACGAGAAAAGCGTCCGAGACCAGCGTCCGAGACATCCGTTGCAATTACGAATGAACCAGAGACTTGGTAGCACGGGGCATTGATTGCTGGTGCCCAACCGGACCCTCCTCCCCTCTCCCCATTCCTCCCCCCCCACCCGAGGCAGGCTCTGGCGGCGGCCGGGACCTCGCGTCCTTACATCGTGGCCGGGGCCGCATTTTTCATGAGCCCGGGGTGAACAGGTGCGAAGTGCGCTGGGAGCATCCAGCCAACGGCCGGGAGCGGGGAACATGGAGAGCGAGCGCGACATGTACCGCCAGTTCCAGGACTGGTGCCTCAGGACTTACGGGGACTCAGGCAAGACCAAGACGGTGACCCGTAAGAAATACGAGCGGATCGTCCAGCTCCTCAACGGCTCCGAGTCCAGCTCCACGGACAACGCCAAATTTAAATTCTGGGTCAAATCGAAGGGCTTCCAGCTGGGCCAGCCGGACGAGGTCCGCGGGGGCGGCGGCTGCGCCAAGCAAGTGCTTTACGTGCCGGTCAAGACCACGGTGAGTGACTCGCCTTCCTCTGTTATTTGTCTGCGGGAGCAGCCGGCGGGGAGGGGAGAGAGAGAGGGGGGAGAAAGGGGGAGCCGTGAGCCACCGTTGGCTCGTGTGCCCCCCACCTTTCTCAACCCCCCTCCCCAAGTCGTCCCCACTCGCATTAGCCAGGCGCGTTTCCCCCACGGTGGAGTCTTTGTGGTCCTTTATTTTAAAGCGGCAGCGCACCACCAGAGCTCGCCGCCTTCCTCGCCTCGCAGGCTCCTGAACCCGCTCCTAGAGCTGCCATCCCCGGGTCGGGCGGCCTCCAGCGAGCGTCCTCGGGTTGGGCCATTGTCCCGTGTCTTTCGCCGGGCGCCTGGCGCGTGTCCCGCTTTCGCCACCAAGCATAAAGGCCACGCTGGAACCCCAGACGCACGCTCTGATAATAGACGATTCTGATCGATCGTCTACAGTGTCTCCTAATTGGCACAAAGCCCGATTGTGGCGCTGGTCAGAGATGTGGGGTTTCCCCCCGCCCGGACACTATCCGGTTTTATTGTTAGACCGCCGCCTGGGAGACACGGGGCTATCCGATCGCCTTGATCACTCCCGGAGATCTTGCCACGACTGTTTAGATTGTAGATAAGGTCCGGGAGATTTTTCCTCCCCGCCCCCCATTCCCTTCCTCACTTCCCCCTTTCACAAATAAAGCCGCCGCTACTTGATGAACAACAAAGAGACGTGGGTTTGGGCGCAATCAAATGGTATATGTGTTTGTTCCTCATTCCGGGATAGCTCTAGTCTCAGGGCCACAAAGCTCTAAGCCCAGGCGCAGCAAGGTACTGGGCACTGAGAGCCTAGTGTATCTCAGCCTCACACGGCAGAAGGCTGTGAGGCTGGGGAGCGGCAGCAGCGTCAATTTCCTTTTTAAGAAGATGGGAACTGTGGGCTACAAGTAGGATTGCAGATCAGATCCATAAGACCTCTTTCTCCGTCATGGAACGGTGGGTACTCGCCTGGAGTAGGGGTGGGGGAGGGTATTTGGCATCCTTTGCATTTTTGCCTGGCTTTGGGGTTTCTTGAGCATTTGCTCCTGTTCCTACGCCCCCCCCCCCCCCCCCATACTGGCAACTGTTTCCCGTGCAGTGTTCCTGGAGGATGCTAGAAAGATGTCTTGCAAGCTATTCTTCTGTCTCAAAAGGAGGTATATTCAATTGGAAATCTGTGCATGGAAGGTTTTTCAGAGGATTATTTGGAGCACTCGTTTAGATTTGGAAAACCAGTTAATGGTTTTCTGAGATTAATTAGGGGTAGTTTGAAGGAAGTATATCTGTTTTGGAATTTATGTGGAAAATGGGAAACGGAAATAAAGGTGAAATAGAAACACACATAAAAGTTCTGCTGGGTTTTTTTTTTTTTTTTTTTTTTTTTTTTACAAAAAGTACTGTTGGAATTTTCTGGGAGGTAGATCTACAAATACAGCCTTCTCTTTGATCGTGGCATTGCTAAAGACAATGGTGAGATTACTGTCTTGCTTTACTAAATAATGAGAACTAGCTGGGTATGGATTAGAATTGAGTTTTATTTACATCTGGATGAGCCAAAAGTCTGTTGTAGAGAATGAAGTGCTTTGGTTCATTTGTATCAGGAGTAACTTAACCTGATTTTTTAAAAATAACTTATTTGTTAAATGAAGTAAATTAGAATTCAAAACATAAGAATGTATTTTCCTTTGGGGAACACTGAGCTAATTGAATAAATAATAATTTAAAGTATATTTACGTAAATATTTAATAATATTCTATATGTTTTTCATAACAATTGCTAGCTGGGAAGTTTGTTTTTCATTCCTTTCACATCAAAGTCAGGTTCCTCCATTTACCTGTCAGATAGCTTCACTTTGTGTATTAGTACAATTTATACTTTGGTTATATCTACTATATGTATAAACAGATATGGCCTTTTAAGACATTAATTAAAAATTCTAAGTAACAATAAATTGTGTAATGGCTATAGAGGCACTAAGATAAATATGGACGTCAGTAATTCAAACCAGAATTCACATGTTCAGATACCCATATTTTCATTCAAAAATTTATGAAGAGTTGTTAAAGAATCATTGCTAAGACATCTAATATAGAATAACAACTTCAGGGTTAATACTAAAGTAAAACATATTTCTCTTTTCAGTAAAGATTCCATATATTTATGGGAGAAAATGTAATTCATCAGGTGATATTCTTAGATAGTGGTTTCCATATAGTAGTTAAGCGCTTTTTTCTTCATTCAAGCCTATTTTGAAATGTTGAAGAGGTTTTTAATTCATGAACTCTTCTATTGCTCTTTATGAAAATTTTATGCTGCTCCTCACATAGAATTATAGGCTCCGCCTTCCCTGAAAGACAGCCAATCATCATTTCAACAAGTTAAAAAATAAATAAAAGGGTCCCCTTTTATCATGTGTTTCTCCACATCTCAAATCTTTTCTTCCTTAAAAATAAGTTTTTCCTTATAGTAGCAGGAGTACAATCACCAGAAAGACAAAATATGTATATATATATATATATATATATATATATATATATATTTTAAAGTCAAAGGCATATCTTGGGTGAAATAAAGTACTGTTTTTGGTATTTTCAAGTAGACTAAGAATCATTGTAGCTGTTTGAGGTTTGAGGGTTTGCAGCTAGCTTTGCTGTCACTGAGAGAGATTTGCGCCCGATGTTGCAGTAACCCACTGCTGCTGGTAATTAGACATCATTACTACCTTGAAAAGGGACAGAGAGAAGGGAAGAGGACAGGCTGGGCTAATTAACTGCTTGTGTTTAATGAAAGAAAGGGAGACTGATTGCAACTGGGAGGTCCGTATCAGAACAGAGTAGACAGGGCACATAGACTTAATTGAAACAGGACTGTCTTTCAGTCTAAAAGAAGCTTGGTTCTACCTCTTTTCTAAAAGAATAGCTGTAGCTTTGCAAATACTCTTTCCCCTAAAATCTGAATTTAATTGATGACAAAATCAAGCAAGCGACAACGGACTTCAAATGAAAATGTAGAATACTAGAAAGATAAACATGCCCTTTAATATTTGTCCTGGCCATGCCCAAAGCTGAGGGGACATATCTATCACTGTTTAGATTACTCTGTGGCTGAGGAGATACTGTTTGGTCACCAAGCAACAACATCCTGCAACTCAGCCATTTTAGGTCTGGAGGAGGATCTGTGTGTGTGCTTGCATGCACGTGGACACACGTGTATATACATGCACGTGCAGTTTGTTGAGCATTGCATCTAAGTTTTGTTCACACCACCACCATTGTTTTTATGTGTTCTTTCATTAAAGATATTAGAAATTTAGAAGAATGAAGTGAATAAAAACAGTTCTGAAAAACTGACATTGATTATAAAATGTTTCATCAGTGATCATTTTAAATTAGCATTACTATGGTTACTCTGTTTTACATTTTTGATAGTTGGCAGTTTAGTTTGGTTTTAGAAGATTTCCATCCTGATTGACATTTTGTTTTTGGCCACAATTAGTTGAAACATCATACTTGTAATTCAAACTACCAAAACACATTATAGATACCACTTGGTAGCATGAAAGATAAATTTAGGAAATAACTATAAAATTCATTATTTTTCTATTCATATTGGATTAATGCATTATTGTGTATTTTTTAAAGGCCCACCACACTGTATGAAACAGGGAATTTGGTAAACTCACATTTTATTTGTTTTTCAGTCGTAAGCAAACAAGGCAATGAATATCCAATTATGTGAGTAATGCTTTGTTTGTTTGTTTTACCTGACCTGTATATGTAGGAATGGACACTTAGATCCAATTTTTGTCTTTTGTGTGTTTTTTCTGTGTATGTGTTCCACTAAGGAACATAAAATGAATTTTCATCCAGAAAGGAAAATGTATTATCTTTAGTTATGTCATTTTAAAATGATAATGTATTTAGTCCTGCAATCTGTAGGCTCAGCTTTCATATTGTTCTTGCTGTGTATACTAATTGATTACTATATAGTGATTAGAATGAATATTCATGGGCTGGTTTATGAACAGTTCTGCTTTCTTAGTTTTCTAACTATGGTTTTGGTTACAAATTCTCTACACTGTATCAAGAGTGAAGGAAATAATTCCTCATAAGGAGTTCATATACATTGCTATCAGGCCTAACTTTACTCCTGAGGCACACATTGTGTATATTAGGCCTTGATCTAAAATTTGCTACAGAAATTCCAGAAAACAAAACTGAGGAACATGCTAGCCACACATTAGGATACTTTATATCTCTGACACAGACAAATCATGATAATAGTAATTGAGATATAAACAGAGTTTTGCTTATCTCATATACTTTCACGACAGGCATTGCTATTGATAACCAGTGCATTTTTCTCTTCATTCCAGCATTTTGGAGAGCTCTGTAGCATAGGTCTATGGGGGTCAAATAGATCCCAAGTATGGGTCTCAGCAATGTGGCTTATAAGCTGACACTAGTGGTTCCTTGAGAGTTGTGAGGAATAACTCATCTACGTCAAAACCCTGGCACAGTGCCAGTTAAGGCTGTCAGGAATAGTGGGCATACCCTTAGAAAAGGCCAGAATAGCATGAATATGTAGGGACAAAGGCTTGTAGAGAGAACGCCTTTGAATTTACGGAGGAAATCAGACTATGTTAATATATGAAGACTATCCCACACATATTTCCTATGATACCAGATCTTGACTTTTCCATTGGTTCTTCCTTTTCTTGTTAAGAAGTATAGTGGGTGGGGCGGGGGGGAGGGACAAGACTCAGCACTCATTTATTTTCCCTCAATAACCCTCCTGACCAGCTGAGATTCTACTTCTCAGGATTTTATACTCCAGACACCATTCATGGGATAGATGAAGAAGCAAATACAGGGATGTGGTAGAACTTCTGAGAATTTCAATCTCCTGTCAAGACTATAATAGCTGTTGTATTTATACAACATTTTATTTATAAAATATAAAGTGAATCTGCTGTGTTTTAGGTTATAGTCATTTTTGATAGTCCTGGGATAACAAGATAAAATAAGTGTCATGAACAGCAATAAATGGCAGGAAACATGGCATAGTGGGCAGGGCATAGATTTTAGAGCAAGTTTTAAAAACCGATTCGACATTTATGATAGCTGTAAGTAAGCAGAAGTTTCTTAACTAGGGACACTGTTTCCTCTTTGTAAATAAATGCCAGTAATAATACTTGCCTAACTACTTTTGGATAAGAATTAATAATAATTCATAAACATATAGCATATGTAGTATGTCTGGCACATAATAAATGCTAAAAAAATAGAAGCTGTTCTAAGTATCACCAAGAAAGCAAGGACACCATGATGTAATTATAATTAGGTATATGTTATAAACTCAAAATTACACTGCCACATGGAGTTAAAATACATCTGTATGAATGTATAATTATTCAGATATTTTAGAAAACAAAAATGACTTTATTTTGTAAAAGTGATATATTTTCAATATTTAAAAAAACCTATGTGAAAAGGAAAGAAATTTTAAACCACATTAAATCCCTTCATTCAGATTTAACCACCATTAGCTAATTATGAGCATCGTTATAGATGTCTGTCTAAATATATATACCAAAAGAAGATTAGATATAGTGATTGATTGATACACTGATTGACATGGACAGGCAGAAATAATTTTCCAAAACTGGGGTGATAATTATATGCTAATTTAGGTAAGAAGCATCAAACATAATATCAAAATGTAACAAAAGAAAAAGAAAAACATAAAATTCAAAAAATTGCTAATAGATAAATGCTTCTCAGAGGTATTTTTCCTGAAGTTAATAGAAACATTAACAAAAACATTAAGAGATGGAATTCCATTCATTTTTTTCAACAACAGATTTGAATTTCATTCTTATCATTGACTTTCTCCAATGGTAGATGAAGAGTAAGCCTATTTTATGTCTTCTCACTGTTTTGTTACATTTATTATATTGCTTGTATTTATTACATATATTACATTTATTATAATTATATATTTTATTGTGTTATGTTCATTATATCATTATATACTATATTTGGTTTATGGTATATAATTTGGTTGTCACAATTGTTTTTTCTTTGGTATATTTAAATATTTATTTATTCTTTACATTTTTTTCCCCCTGAATTCTTTGATTGGATTCAACACTTGGTTGGCTGCAATTCATCTTTCTTTTTCTAAGGAAAGGAGTATGTATTCTATTGTTTGAGGTTTATATGCAATTAAAAATATTTGTCTTTTGCCTTTATAACTAAAGAACAACTTAACTAGGTGTGATTCTTTATTTTACTTTTGCCACCAGAACATTGTTGATAATGTGTTTGTTCTGTAAAATCCTAAGGCAAACATGTTTTTCTGAATTTCATGGATTATTTACTTCTTTATCCTTGAAATGAAATAATTTCACTGGGATATGCTTTGAATTCCTTTTCTCCCTAAGTAATTACATTCATGTCCATGGCTTCAGTTGCATTTGTTTTGGTGACTTGATGCGTCATCTTCGGAGGCTCATATCTGTATTTCATGATTTCTACTGGATGTTTCTACCAGGATATCCCAAAGCACCTCAAACTGAACATAACCCAAAATGACTTTTTCTTCTCTCCATTCCTTCATCTTAGGTCTTCCCAGCTGATGCCTTTTTTCTTTTGTATTATCATTTTTAATAATTATACTGAAATATATCCTACAATGAGACTGAGTCCCACTAAGCATTAAAATAGTGAACTAAATGAAATATTTGGTTCCCAGAATAAATGACAGTTCATAAATCATTCATTATAATTTCAGGGTGGCAAACAGAATTAAAATGATTTGAAGCCATGCAATAATTTGAAAAACTTATAAAAAGTTATTAGCACTGTACATTGGAAGAGGAACAAGAAAAAGGTAAATTCAATACAATTTTATGATTTCCCTAAGCTAACATAGCAAAGTTTTATGAAAAAGCATTTACTATTTTGCCTTTGTATTTTATAACTGAGTATAGCATTTAACATTACATTGTGAATTTAGAGAACAGCAGAAATGTAACAAATGGTACATTTTCTCCTACTTAAAAAAATGTACCTGTATTTCTCTCCTTTGTTTAGAAATTGAAAACACTAAAATAATAGCTTGCCTATGAATCATCCAATGGGCACTCTGAAAAATGTAGAGTTTACTTTTTATAATAATATTCCTGGGCATATGTTCCTTTATTCCCCCTGCTTCCCTGTCTACATTTCATTAGAGTCATTCTGTCATTTATGTCCATTACTTGGTGCACAGCAAATGCTCCTTTAAAAAAACAGTATTGAATAAATGAAAGCATGCATATTTGTTGTAATCGCTACTTATTTTTTAAGGATTATATTTTTCTTCAATTAAGTAATAATTGACAGACAATATCATAGTAGTTTCAGGTGTACAATATAATGATTTGATATTTATGTACATCATAACATGATCACCACAGTGTCTGGTTACCTGTACGCATACAAAGTTGTTACAATATTATTTACTATGCTGTATACTATGTCCCCACGTCTTATTTATCTTATAACTGGAAGATTGTACCTCTTAATCCCCTTGTCCTTTTCATCCATTTCCCCATCTCCCTCTCTTCTGTCAACTATTGGTTTGTTTTCTGTATCTGAGTCTCTTTCTGTTTAGATTTTTGGGGTTCCACATATAAGTTGAAATCATACAGTATTTGTCTTTTTCTGATGTATTTCACTTAGCATAATATCTTTTAGGTCCGTCCATGTTGGCACAAGCAGCCAAGATTTTATTCTTTTTTATGGCTAAGTTATATTGTGTATTTATAGCACATCTTCTTTATCCATTTATCTATCAGTGGACAGTCAGGTTGCTTCCATACCTTGGCTATTGTAAATAATGGTGTGATGAACATAGGGATGCATGCATCTTTTCAAATAGGTTTTTTAAAAAAAAATACCTACAGGTGGAATTGCTGGATTCTTGGATTCTATGGTATTTCTATTTTTACTTTTTTTGAGGAACCTCTATGCTGTTTTCCATAGTGGCTGCATAATTTACTTTCCTACCAATAGCACATAAGGCTTCCCATTTCTCTACATCCTTGCCAACACTTGTTATTTCTTCCTTTTTGATACTAGCCTTTCCAACAGGTGTGAGGTGATATTTCATTGTGGTTTTGATTTATGTTTCTCTGATGATTTTTAATTGTATTTTTCATCAATACTGAGTTTTATGAGTTCTTTATATATTTAAAATGTCATTTGCAAATATATTCTCCCATTCAGTAGATTGCCTTTTTGTTTTGTTGATGGTTTTCTTTGCTGTCAAAAGGCTTTTTAGTTTGATGTAGTCCCATTTGTGTATTTTTACTTTTGTAAAAAGTAAATGTCAGAAAGCTTACTGCTTTTGTTTTCTTCTATGAGTTTTCTAGTTTCAGGTCTTTTGTTTAAGTCTTTAATACATTTTGAATTTATTTTTGTGTACAGTGTAAGAAAGTGGTCCACTTTCATTCTTTTGCATGTAGCTGTTCAGTTTTCTCAACACCATTTATTGAAGAGACTGTTTTTTTCTCCATGCTATATTCTTGTCTCTTTTGTTGTAGATTAATTGACCACAGAAGCATGAATTCACTTCTAGGCTCTCTGTTCTGTTCTATTGATCTACATGTCTGTTTTTGTGCCAGTATCATCTGATTGGATTACTACAGTTTTGTAGTATAGTTTGAAATCCAGGAGAGTGACACCTCTTTTTCTTTCTTTTTCTCAATATTGCTTTAGCTATTTAGAATCTTTCCTGGTTCCATACAAATTTTAGGATTATTTTTTTCTAGTTCTTTGAAAAAGACCATTGGTATTGTGATAAACATTGCTTTGAATCTCTAGATTGCTTTGGGTAGTATGGACATTTTAACAATACTCATTCTTCCAAACCATAAGCATGGAATATTTTTCCATTGTTTGTGTTATCTTCAGTTTCTTTCACCAATGTCTTGTGCTTTTCAGAACACAGATCTTTCACCTCCTTGGCTAAATGTATTTCTAGGTATTTTTTTCTTTTTGATGCAATCATAAATAGGATTGTTTTCTTAATCTCTTTCTGATAGTTTGCTATTAGTGTATAGAAACACGACAGATTTCTCTATATTGATTTTTATTTTGAAACTTTACTGAATTCATCTATTAGTTGTAATAATTTTGGGATGGAGGTTGTAGGGTTTTCGGTATATAGTACCATGTCATTGGCAAATACTGATAGTTTTACTTCCTTTTTTATCTGATTTTTTAAAAGTTTATTTATTTTGAGAGCACACACATAAGCAAGGGAAAGGGCAGAGAGAAGGAGAGACAGAATCCAAAGAAGGCTATGCACCGTCAGCACAGAACCCAATGTGGGCCTTGAACTCACAAACTGTGAGATCATGACCTGAGCTGAGATCAAGAGTTGGATGTGTAACCAACTGGGCCACCCAGACTCCCCCTCTTCTATTATTTTTTTCTAATTTGGATACCTTTTGTTTATTTTTCTTATTTAATAGCAGTGGTTAGACTTCCAATACAATGTTGAATAAAAGTGGTGAGAGTGGGCATTCTTCTCTTGTTCCTGATCTTAGAGGAAAAGCTTTCAGCTTTTCACCATTGAGTATGTTATTGGCTGTGTATTTGTCATATATGGCCTTTATTATTTTGAGGCATGTTCCCTCTTTACCTACTTTTTTGAGAATTTTTATCATAAATAGATGTTGAATTTGTTTAAATGCTTTTTCTGCATCTATTGAGATAATCATATGATTTTTAGCCTTCATTTTGTTAATGTGGTATATCATGTTGATTGATTTGCAGATTTGTACCATCCTTGCATCCCTGGAATAAATCCTACTTGATCATGGTGTATGATCCTTTAAATATATTGTTGGATTTGGTTTGCTAGTAGTTCGTTGAAGATTTTTGAGTCTATCTTCATCAGGGATATTGGCCTATAATTTTCTTTTTTGTAGTGTCTTTCTGGTTGATATACCAGCGCAATGCTGGCCTCATAGAATTAGCTTGCAAGTATTTCTCCTCTGTAATTTTTTGGAGTTTGAGAAGGATAGGTATTAACTATTCTTTCAATATTTGGTAGAAAACACCTCGACTTGTGTTTGTTGGGAGTTTTGTGATTATTGATTCATTTTTGTTACCAGTAACCAGTATGTTGAGATTTTATATTTCTTCCTGATTCAATCTTGAAATAATGTATGTTTCTAGGAATTTATTCATTTCTTTTAGGTTTTCCAATTTTTTTGTTCTATAATTGTTCATAGTAGCCTCATAATTTTTTGTATTCCTGTGGTATCCGTTATAACTTCTCCTTTTTCATTTCTGATTTTATTGGTCCTGTCTTTTTTTTCTTGATGAATCTTGCTGTAGGTTTATCTTTCCTTTTGCTTTTCTTTTTAAATTTCTTTTCACCGTGGATGGCAATATAGCTTATCTATCCAAGGCAAAAATCAGTGGGACATTTTTTACTTCTCCCTTTTCCTCCCCTTTTATAGTCAGTACTCAACAGAATACTACTAACTCTATGAACTTAATATCTCTTGAATCCATCATATTCTTACCATACCATACCAAACAGTATGACCATTGAATGATAATTTGGTAATTTTCCCAAAACCATTGAAGGAAGGGATTTGATCTCTAGTGCTTGAATAATGTGTGATGCATCCT
The DNA here is from genome assembly GCA_028646485.1 of Cryptoprocta ferox. NCBI lineage: Eukaryota > Metazoa > Chordata > Mammalia > Carnivora > Eupleridae > Cryptoprocta > Cryptoprocta ferox. Next base: position 50,596,485 of record CM053566.1, on the reverse strand, counting down.
TAGTGCTCAGTATTAATGGAATAAATGAAAAACATCCCAGCTTGACCACATGAGGGGACCTTCTTATTTACCACTATGTAATAGCTAGTTTCATAGCTAGATCGGACACTTTTCTCACTAAATGTAATTAATTAAAATTCTTATAAAAACACATAATAAAAATGGATCATAACCATTTAACAAATTTTTAATGTTTATTTATTTTTGGAAGAGAGAAAGACAGAGAATGTGAGTGGGGGAGGGGCAGAGAGAGGAAGACACAGAATTCCAAGCAGGCCACAGGCTCCAAGCTGTCAGCAGAGAGCCAGACACGGGGCTCAAACCCACGAACCATGAGATCATAACTGAGGTCAAGTTGGATGCTTAACCAACTGAGCCACCCAGGCACCCCAGTCATAACCATTTTTAATTTTACAGTTCAAAAGTATTAAGTACAGGGGCATCTGGGTGGCTCAGTTGGTTGAGCATCCGACTTTGTCTCAGGTCATGATCTCTCAGTTTGTGAGTTTGAGCCCTGCATCGGGCTCTCTGCTGTCAGTGCAGGACCTGCTTTGGATCCTTTGTCCCTCTCTCTCTCTCTGTCCCTCCCCCACTCATGCTCTCTCTCTTTCAAAATAAATATATTTTTTAACTTTTTATTGTCAGATTAGCTAACATACAGTGTATGCAGTGTGCTCTTGGTTTCAAGAGTAGATTCTCACAATTCATTGCTTACATACAACACTTGGTGCTCATTCCAACAAGTGCCCCTCCTCAATGCCCATCACCCATTTTTCCCTCTCCCCCACTCCCCCATCAACCCTCAGTTTGTTCTTTGTTTTTAAGAGCCTCTTATGGTTTGCCTCCCTCTCTGTTTGAAACTATTTTTTCCCCTTCCCTTCCCCCATGGTCTTCTGTTAAGTTTCACAAATTCCACATATGAGTGAAAACATAAAAAGAAAAGTATTAAGTGCAGACATATTGTCATACAACAGATGTCCAGAACCTTTTTATATTGTAAAACTAAAACTCTATACCCATTAAATAACAATTTCCCACCACCACCCCCCTTCCTCCATTATTCCAGACCCTGGTAACCACCATTCTACTTTGTTTCTATCAATATGACTATGTCAGATACCTCTTATAAGTGGAATCCTACAGTATTTGTCTTTTTGTGATTGACTCATTTCACTTAGCAGAATGTCCTCAGAATTCATCCATGTTATAGTATATGACAGGATTTCCTTCCTTTTTAAGGCTGAATAATATGCATTATATGTATATACCACATTTTCTCCATCTAGTCACCTGTTGATGGGTAGTTGGGTTCCTTCAACCTCTTGGCTATCGTGAATAGTGCTGCTATGAACATGAGTGTGCAAATATTCCTCAAGATCCCGTTTTCCATTCTTTTAGATATATATTCTTTGAGATATAATTCTTTTTAGATATCCCACATGTGGGATTACTGGATTAGTTCTATTTTCAGTTCTTTTGAGAAACTGTCATACTATTTTCCATAGCAGTTGCACCATCTTGGAGTGCCACCAGCAGTGCACAAGGGTAAGAACTCTTTAAGACTAGAAACTGGTGACTTTACTCCTCGTCTAGGTCTCTTCAGTGAATATGCTTCTTCCTTAGGCAATGCAAATATTGAACATAACACTATTAATAACCATAATAATGCCTTATATTTATCAAGTTCTTACTGTAGGTTAAGGATTGGGCTAATAACTTTAAGGAAAATATCCCCTTTAATGTTGGCAATAGTCTTATGCTTATTAATGCTTTTTATTACACACTTGAGAAAATTGTGGTTTAAGATGACTTTATTGTATTATTTTTAATGTTTATTTATTTTGAGAGAGCACGTGCATACACACATGAGTGGGGTTGGGGGGGAAGGAGAGAGAGAGAGAGAGAGAGAGAGAGAGAATCCCAAGCAGGTTCCATGTAGTTAGAGCAGAGGGACGTGGGGCTCCATCCCACGAGCTATGAGATCATGATCCAAGCTGAAATCAAGAGTTGGTCGCTCAACTGACTTAGCCAGCCAGGTACTCCTAAGGTGACTTTTTAAAGTCACATAACTTCAAAGTGTTCAGATGGAAGAGTTCAGATGGAAACCATTTCTTTTGGATTTCGGAGTCCTTGACCTAATCTTCAGACTTTTAAAATAATGTACTCCAGTTGTTAAAAAAAAAAATGAACATGTCCGTGATATATATATTTTTCTAGATTATATAGATATACTACCTTATCAATAATTAACACATTTTTAAAAATATAAATATATAGAACTGAGATTAAAATACACAAAAGTTTTGGGACACTTGGGTGGCTTAGTCAGTTAAACTTCAACTCGGGTCATGATCTCGTGGTTGGTGAGTTCAAGCCCCATGTCAGGCTCTGTGCTGACAGCTCAGAGTCTTGAGCCTGCTTTGGATTCTGTGTCTCCCTCTCTCTGCCCCATTCCAGCTCACACTCTGTCTCTCTCTATCTCAAAAATAAATTAACAAAAATTTTTAAATGTATATGTTTTAATATTTTTTTCTTCACCTGGGGTATGCATATACCAATTTGGAAATAATTACTCTAATCCATAGTGCAGTTTTGCCTCACAGAAGAACATTGTGTTTAAGATCTTACCCTTCAACTAAAATATCACCATTGTTTTATTACAAAGGGCGCCTCTGTACTTAACCAACACAACATAAAAATAATATCTTAGCTATACAAATCCTTGACAGCCACAAAACAATTGTGTATGTTTGGTGTTAGTATGATAGGAGAGGTTGTTTTATCAAAGGCATGTTCAGGGGATGGTGCACAGTCAAGAATGGTTTGAAGTATAGGGTATGATGAAAGATGCAGTTGGAAAATTAGGCTGGGACAAAGTGATGGGAAGCCCCTATTAACATGTGGTTAAGAGCTGACAGCAGCCTCTAGGAGCTGAGAGCATGCATGCTTTGACAACAGATAGGAAAACAATGGGGACCTAAGTCCTACAACCACAAGGGAATTAATTCTGCCAACAACCAAAGGACACTTGGAAGTGGATCTCTCCCGAGTTGAGCTTCTAAATGAGAATGTAGCTGGCTGACATTTTGATTTCAGCTTTATGAGAACCGGAGCAGAGGATCCTTAAAACGTACTAGACTTCTGACCCACAGAAATTGTGAGATGGTAATTTTGTGATGTTTCAAGCCACCTGATTTTTATGTTACACAGTAAAAGAAAAGTCATACATAGTTCCTTGGTGCAAATCTTCTCAAAAGCTTATACACAATTAAAAAAGTCAACTTTGGGATGCCTGGGTGGCTCAGTTCGTTAAGCATTCAACTCTTCATTTCACCTCAGGTCATGATATCATGGTTTGTGAGGTTGAACCCCACATCTGGCTCTATGCTGACAGCGTGGAGCCTGGTTGGGATTCACTCACTCCCTCTCTCTCTCCTTGCCCCTTCCCTGCTCATGTATATGTGTGCTCTCTCTCTAAAAATAAATAAATAAACATTAAAAAATTAAAAAAATAAAACAAGTCAACTTTTTAAAAAGCATATTTGACTAAGACTATTTATGGTTTAAGATACAGCTGGGAATAATTTAAATATTCTTTCCACCTATTGCCTAATGTCTTGTCATTTTTATGGTTTTTGATGAGATGGTCCATAATTTAGTAAAATATAAAATTCTAACAGATCATTTGAAATATTTAATGATGGCACATATTGTGAATATACACGTATATATAGTCCTAATATATATGTATGCGTGTGTGTGTATATGTGTATATATACATATATATACCTTTCTTTATCCTCTTAATGTCTTTATTTTTAAATGATTTTTATTTCATTATATTTCATCTATCTTCTAAATAGAATACAAGTTAGCTTACTGTTTTAGGTTTTTCATGGGAGGATGGAGACAGAATACTATGCTTATCAGAAGAGATTATTATTATTTATATAATTATATTAAGGTATGTTGAAGTATTTTTGAAAAAAGCAGAAGCTATAACAAAATATAATATTATCACTTATTAGGAATAACCATGCTATAATTTTAGTTTCAAATAATTATTTTAATATCTGCATTTTATTTTATTAAAGTTTTTTAAAAATGTTTATTATTTTTAAGAGAGAGACAGAGAAGGAGCAGGGCAGGGACAGAGAGAGAAGGAGACTCTCCTTCTGGAGAGTCTGGAAGCAGGCTCCAGGCTCTGAGCTGTCAGAACAGAGCCCAGCACAGGGCTCAAACTCCTGAACCGTGAGATCATGACCTGAGCCAAAGTTGGACACTTAACCGACAGAGCCACCCAAGTGCCCCAATATAATATGCATTTTAAAGAAGACCTGCCTAATAATTGGGTGCTAGGAGATAGAAAATAATACTAAGAGGTAGATCTTCTGTTTTAAAGTCTTTGTAGGAACTGGGAATCATTTCCTTCTCTCTGTGTTGAGAAGGGAAAATCTTTGTTTTGATTTTCTTCCTTTCTCTCTGTCTGAGGTTTGTTCAGTGGGCTCTTATGTTCTACTCTTCCTAATTTTAATCAAATATTCATTTGTGGTAGTTTTTCTCATAGTTACAGATCTTGCCACTGTTTGGAGCTGTTAGAAAACCGGAAGGTTGAGAAAGAGATTCAGAAGATAAGTTCAGTAACTGGGAAGCCTAGTTTTTGTAATAAAAAGGAATAACCTGTCATATAAGCAGAGAGCTAGTGTTTTGTTATTAGTGGTTATTTTTCTTCCTTCTTAAAAGTTATCATGTCTTTTCAGGAAATATTACGTGAATATTTGTGAGTCATCATTATGTATAAAAATAGTAGTTATTGAAATAAAATATTTTTGAAGTCTTATTCTCTGGTTGAGTGGTAGGATGAGGGGACTCAAAGGAGGAAACTTACATTTGGACCTAACTGTACTTGCCAGATGGCTAGAGGGCTTTAGGGGTTTTATCTAGAGACATGGAGCAAAGCTAGGTTGAATATATGAGGATCTAATGTCTAGCTAGGCCATATTAGCATCATGCTCTACCCAATTGACCTAATTAGATGAGATTTTCAAATCTATTACCAAAGGTTTGTCTGAATTGGAGATGTGGGTCATTGTTCTCTTAGTAGTCTTTGCTTACATACTCTTTGGTGTTTACCTGAGGTCATGAAGGAGTTTTGGTATGTTTGTTTTAATTTTTCTCTATAAAAGCTGCCATTATAAAATAAGTCATTTGATGATTTGTTTGGTCTCACTAATTTGGAATATGTTAATTTAAAATTAGCATTAATTTGAACAGGGGTAGGATGACATTTACCTTGAACTACCTATTAAAGGGGGATTTATCTACAAATTCATAATTAATAAGTCAGCAGAGGGGGCATGTTTATCTACTATAATGAGTAAAAACTTTTTCTTAAACCATCTGTATCCTCATATAAACAATTCATAGGTCCATTCCATTATAAATGGATCTCTACTTAATAAAGACGGTATTATGAATAAATACCCTTTAGCTAATTTGCATTGCTCTGTTGTTGATACATAGAATATAGTAATAAGTCCCCTAGAATTTTCAAGTAAGGGAAAAAAGATCAGTCTCTAGAACTTAAACTTTAAAATCAACACAGTTAATTAATATGTGATATTCAAAGTCATTTTAAAGTGAAAGAGTGGCTACTAAACTGTAAGACTAAGTGGTATTTTGCTTGAAAATATAATAAAAGATCTCATAATAGAGCCTCACTAGCTAGTGAATTCACCAAAGTCTCTCTTCCCTCTATAACCACTGATTCCCAGGGTGTGAACAAACTTGTTTGTAGCAGTCTACCCTGTAGTTACTTGCACTTTGTGCCCATGAAATTGAATTGTATGCATATTATTGGTTATGTTATTCCCATATTCCTTTTAAATAACTATTTTAAATGTATATTTTTGAGAGAGAGAGAGAGAGAGGGAGAGGGAGAGAGAGAAGGAGAGAGAAACAGAGCAGGAGAGGGACAGAGAGAGAGGGAGACACAGAATCCAAAGCAGGCTCCAGACTCTGAGCTGTCAGCACAGAGCCTGCCTGATGCGGGGCTTGAACCCATGAGCCGTGAGATCATGACCTGAGTTGAAGTTGGAAGCTTAACCAACTGAGCCACCCAGGTGCCCCTCCCATTCTTTTTTGGTAGTTTCATTTGTTATGATTATGTGATTTGAATATTTTATAAACTGATAAAGTGAATACAGTAACTTAAATTAGTGCTTTATAAGGTCTCAAAATAAACGTGGATTGCTAAAAACAATGGGGAAATAAGAAAAAATAAGAAAACTTAAGTTTCTGCCTCACCTAGATTACTTAACTAGTAATGACTAACTCCTTCTTCTACTTTAACTAAAACTGGAAGTCACGGACAACACATTTTCAAGAGCTTATACACTTGGAATGTTAATTAGTAGACTCATACTAATTAAGAAAAGATCTTTGTCCTATCCCAAATGGTTAGCAAATAAGTATAAATTAGCATGTATTAAAGGAAAAAAATTGATATTTAGGTGTGTATGTATCATCTTCTACACCTTTTAAATTTAACTTTTTTATATACTGAACAAGTTCACAATGGCTAAAGAGCTTTATGTATTATTATAGAATGAAAGTCATAAGTGGTATTTGATTAGCCACCAAAGTAGGAGTTAAAGATGTACACATTGGTTGTACCACAAATGTACTGTCATGAAGACAGAAGAACTTAGTGTTTCCTAAAGATATATCCTTATTATATCCAAAAATGTTTCTATCCAGATGAGCCTGCTGCTACATCTTAGTCACTTGGTATTATTATAACCTCATTAAGTCCCTGTTTAGCAAGCCACTTTTTGATTATTTGGATTTTCATGTGGCTTGACTAAAGAAAGAGAATGCACTGGTTGAACTGTTGCCAATGTTGGGAATATTAAAGTTACATTTCTCAATATAAATGACATACTTTTAGGTTTTATACTATAATCTTTTGTGAATTTTAGTTGAGTTTGAAGTCTCTATGTCTAATCAACTTATATACGTTGATATCTCCAAAAAAAATATTAGAGAGCTTGAGAAGGGGAAAGGATAATGGATGTTAGAAAGGGAACAAAATGGTGTCTACCATAATCTGACTTACTTAGAACTCTTTCTTCTAATCAGTCATTCCTCTTAGTTCCCAGTTTCCATGACTTTCTGGTTGCTCTCTTCTGAGTTGATTATTTTCTAAAATATAGTAACTGGCATACTTTTTAGAGTTATAACAATAGTTTAATGTAACTGAATTGTGCTTTTTCATTTAAAACTATTATCATTAACATTTTCCCAATGTTACTAGTCTTAATTATTTTTGTGGCCCCACAAATACCTACTCAAACATCTCTACCATGATTTTCTTTACCATTTCCATATGATGGGTCATTTTATTTAATTTTTTTTTTGTTTTAAGCTCCCCCTTACACTGAATTATGATAATTACCTTTTTATTTTAAAAAATATGCTTGTGTATGTATGTGTGTTTGTGTGTTAGAATTTATGTCTTGGACCTCATTGAAGGACTTTACATGAATCTTCTTAGATTCCAAGTGCTTTTTGAATCTTATTCCAGTGTTATAGCTCAGGACATCTCTTAGTTTAATGTGCTTACTAGTTACGTAGGGAACTTGTTAAAATGAATCAGGGATTTAGGTATGGGTAGGACTCATCATTTTTTGTTTCTAAAATGCTACCATAAACCTTATGATGGAATATCACTGTCACTGATTACACCAAGACTCTGGAGACTATATAAAGCACAACTACTTGAGAACTCTGAAAAACAAATAATAAAAGGTAGAATTGGGTTGGAAGTCAACAACAAGTACAGTAGTGCAAGGGGTGAGTGTTCAGGTTAGTTTTCCTGTTGTTTTATCTCCTGGGTTTAGTTGAAAGTTAGTCCGAGTCATGGAACTGCAGGAAGAGAGCAGACAGCACAAACTCTGAGGGTAACTTCTGTCCAAAGGAGCAGAAAAAAGGGCCCCTGCCACCTGAATCACTTTTTTCCCTTTTAATTTCACTGAAAGCCCTACCATGAGGGCTGCCCCGGACACAGGGTTGCACTGTTGCTGGGTGGAGGCAGTGCTGTCAGGGAGGGACCTAAAGCTCTGAGTGGAAAACCTGTCTCTTTGTCCAGAGGAACAAGGAAAGCAGGCCCCTGTGGTCCAAAGAGTGTGTGTGAGATCCTAGTACTATGTGTCATCTTCCTGCTTTCCTGAAGATGGCCCCATTCTCATGGAATTGTGCAAAGTGCAGAATGCTAGGGAATCAGAAGGAAAAGGAGATTTAAGGAATAAGAGAATGTGAGGAAAATACCAGAGAGGAGATACCCTAAATCTTTGTGTGATCTGAATTCATTGTCAAGCTATGAATGTGAAGAACCTATACAAAGCACCAAGTATTTGAGAACTGAGGTATGATATAGACCACTGCCCAAGGCCCAAATTAACCCCTGAGCTGCCCATATGCAGAATAGACCCAAAGAAGCATAGCAAAATTTAAAAAATGAACTGATGTTGGAATCACTGTTGAGAAGGCAAGGCAGAATTTGTGGTCCAAATCTAATAGGGTTTACTGCATGCTATAAATATAGAACACTTTCCAGAAGATTTTAATAGGATCCAGAGTCTCACAACATAATATTCAAAATGTTCAGGATACAACCTGAAGTTACTTGGCATACAAAAAGACTGAAAATTGGATAATTGATTTTTTTAGCATAGTTGACATGCAATGTTACATTAACATTAGTTTTAGGTGTACAGCATAGTGATTTAACTTTCCTATACATTAGCTACACTTAACCATCTGTTACCACACAATGCCATTATAATGTCATTGACTATATTCCCGATGCCGTGCTTTTTATTCACATTACTTATTTTATAACTGGAAGTCTGTATCTCCCACTCCCCTTCAGCTATTTTGCCCATCCTCCCATTCTCTTCCCTCTGGCAACCATGAACTTGTTCTCTGTATTCATAGGTCTAACTCTGCTTTTTGGTTGTTTATTCATTGGTTTTGGTTTTCAGATTCTGCACAGGAGTGAAATCATACAGTGTTTGTCTTTCTCAGTCTGATTTGTTTCACTCAGCGTGATACCCTCAAGGTCCATCCATGTTGCTGCAAATGGCAGGGTCCTATTTATTTTTATGCCTGCATACTATTCGTGTGTGTGTGTGTGTGTGTGTATCACATCTTCCTTATCCCCTCATCTCTCAATGAATGCTTAGGTTACTTCTATATTTTGGCTATTATAAATAATGCTACAGTAAACATAGGGGTACATTTATCTCTTTGAGTTAGTGTTTTCATTTTCCTTTTTTAAAAATTTTTTTTTAACGTTTACTTGTTTAATGTTTATTTATTTTTGAGAGAGAGACACACAGAGTGTGAGCAGGGGATGGTCAGAGAGAGAGGGAGACACAGAATCAGAAGCAGGCTCCAGGCTTTGAGCTGTTAGCATAGAGCCCGATGCGGGGCTCGAACCCACGAACTGTGAGATCATGACCTGAGCAGAAGTTGACCGCTTAACCAACTGAGCCACCCAGGCACCCCCATTTTCTTTGGGTAAATACTCAGTAGTGAAATTATTGGATCATATAGTAATTTAATTTTTAATTTTTCGAGGAACCTCCATATTTTCCATAGTGGCTGCACCAATTTACATTCTCAGCAATAGTGCACGAGGGTTCATTTTTCTCCACATCCTTACCAATACTCATTATTTTTTGTCTTTTTGACTTTAGCCATTCTAATAGTTATAAGCTGATATCTCATTGTCATTTTGATTTGCATTTCCCTGATGGTTAGTGATATTAAGCATCTTTTCGGGTATCTGTTGGCTGTCTGGATGTCTTCTTTGGAAAAATGTCTACTCAGTTCCTTTGCCCATTTTTAATTTTTTTTTGGCACTGAATTGTATATGGCTTTTAAAAATATGTTTTGGATATTAACCTCATCAGATTAATCATTTGCAAATATCTCCTCTCATTCGGTAGGTTGTTTTCTTGTTTAATTGATGATTTCCTTCACCATGTAAAAGCTTTTTGTTTTGATGTAGTCCCAATAGTTCACTTTTGCTTTTGTTTCCCTTTCCTTAGGAGATAATGACTAGAAAAATCTTGCCATAATTGATGTCATAGAAATTACTCCCTATCTTCTCTTCAAGGGTTTTTATGGTCTCACATTTAGGTCTTTAATCCATTTTGAGTTTTTTTTTTTTTTTTTGCATGGTGTAAGAAAGTGGTCCAGTTTCATTCTTTTGCATGTAGACGTACAGTATTTCCAGTACCATTTACTGAAGAGACTGTCTTATCCCTGTTGTATATTCTTTTTTTTCTTTTTTTTTAATTTTTAATGTTTATTTTTGGGAGACAGACACAGAGCACGAACAGGGGAGGAGCAGAGAGAGAGAGGAAGACACAAAATCCAAAGTAGGCTCCAGGCTCTGAGGTGTCAGCACAGAGCCCGATGTGGGGCTAAAACTCACAGACTAGGAGATCATGACCTGAGCTGAAGTTGTACGCTTAACCGAGTCACCCAGGTGCCCCTCCCTGTTGCATATTCTTGTCTCCTGGACAAATTTTAATAGGAAAAAAATCAACAGATGCCAACTCTGAGTTGAGCTAGATGTTGGAATTACAAAGAACTTTAAAGCAGCTTTGTAACTATGCTCTGTGCTTTGTGCAGAAAATGCAAACACTCTTGAAATGAATGGAAAAATAGACTTTCTCAGCAGAAGAGGAGGAACTATAAAAAAAAATAAAATTCCGTATTATTTTTTATTTTATTTTTTCAGTTTTTTTAAACTGAAAAAAATGCAATAAATGATACTGGGTGGGCTCAAGAGTAGAATGGAGAAGGCAGATGAAAGAATCAGTGAATTTAAAGACAGATAAATAGAAACCATCTTGTCTGAAAAACAAAGAAAAAGTTTGGGGGAAAAAAACCCAGCCCCTGAGGTATCTGCAGAACAATATAAAAAAGTTAACATTTGTGCTAATGAAATCATAGAGGAGAAGAGAAATTGGTGTAGGAAAAAAAAAAAAGAATCAGTTGGAAAAGTAATGGCTGAAATTTTCCCAAATTTGGTGACAGACCAATTCAAGATGCTTAGTGAAACCCAAACAAGGTAAGTTCAAAAAAAATTATTATTGAACACAGAATAATGAAACTCCTGAAAGAAAACAGTCTTGAAAGCAGCCATAGAAGAACAACCTCTTATGTGTAGGTAAACAATAATTTAAATGACTGCGGATTTCCCTTCAGAAACCATGAAGGGTTCTAGACAAGAGTACAGTTTAAGTGTTGAGAGAAAGAAATTGTATATCCAGTGAAAATACCCTTCAGTAAAGGTGATATGAAGACATTCTCAGGTGAAGAAAAGCTATGAATGATTTTCCAGTAGACTTGCTCTAAAATAAATACTGAAAAATGTTCTTGAGGATGAAGAAAAATGATGCTAAAAGGAAATGTAAAGCTTTAGTAGTAAAGGAAGAGTGCCAGACATAGTAAATAGATTATTTTTCATCTTCTAAATTCTTTAAAATGTGTATGACCTTTCAAAGAAAAAATTATAGCATTGTCTGCTGGGGTTTTAAGACTATGTAGATGTGATGCATGTTACTATATGTAACTCACAAGTGATGTCCTCTAACCACACAGGATTTAAAGTATAAATCAATAAGAGAATGCTATGCAGTAATTCCCAAAGTACTTAAAGATTAAAAAAGATACTTTCAAATAATCTATGAATGAAAGTAAATTCCAAAAGGAATTAGACAATATTTTGAGTGGAATGAAAATGATAATGTAGCATATCAAACTATGTGGGAGGCGCCCAAAGCAAGGCTTTGGGGAAGATTTTTGGTAGTAAATACTTACATTATAAGAGATGAAATGTCTCAAATCAATAATCTAAACTTGCACCTAAGGAACTAGAAAAAAGAGCAAATGAAACCCAATGAAAGCAGGATCTTAATTTTTGTTTATTCCTGATAATCTCAGAAAGTCTAAAGAACTCTGTTACCTGAGGTTCTAAGGATGAAGGATCAGACATACGGTGTCACAGTCCAGAGTGCAGAGGTAACTAGGTCTTGATTATCTGCTGATGGCAGTAGGCCTCTACTGAGATGTAGATTTCTTCATACAATTTGCTACTATCATGTTGATTGGTAATATGGTACACCTTGCTTCTGAATATACAGAATATGCAAACAGGGGACCCTTTAATGTTTTGGTCATTCTTGATGTCACGGGATGAATTCACCTTCTCTCCTATGAGACTGTCTCACACTAGTATGTGTTCAAGGCTACTTCGCAGGAACTCATAAATATATAGATTATATTTTCTTCCTTCCATGTCTTTTTACACCAACTGAGAGAATTATTATCTCACTGGAAGTGTGAAAACTGTTTATTACTTTACCAGTGTTTATTCAGGCCTGTTTTTTTGTGCATAAACATAACATGATGAGTTTTCCACGTTTTACATTCATGGAGCTCAAAAGCTCAGGCTTTACAACTCCAAGTATATCTCTGAAACTTAAAATCCAAGACTTAAGTGTTTATAAACAATGTGTGCCACCATAGCAACCTTTCTCTAGGGCAATGATAGAAAGTCCTAACAATCCAGTTTGGGAACAAGGCCAGAATACACATAGAAAAGCAAAGGAAATAAATCAGTTAACACTTCAAAAATTCTCCCAACATGTGTGAAATGAGTAGAATAAATGATATTTATTTTATTTGGGTATTATAATGATTAAATGAGTCAATACATATGATTCATCTAACTTTTTTAGTCATTGTCACTTCTTCCTTTTCCTCAATAAATACAACTGGTATAAACATACAAATTCAGAAGTATACTCTATGTGTACAGAGAATGTAAAGATGCCTTAGGGTTTATTCAATTACCAATGAAACAATTCAGGAAAATAATATGCTTGGAGTGAGGCTCAGGCCCATGGTACTAGAGTAGAACACAACTGGCCAAGGGAGGGACTTCATTTTCCTTCACTCTTTCTTTCCTTATCCATTATCCAGTATGGATTTTGACCAAAATGCATTTTAAAAGTCTCTTCATGTAAACCAAATGATTACTTTGAAATGCAGTATATTTAATGTTACAAAACTCCAAGGATTAGGGAACTTCAGGGTATTGAAATGAGAAGGAATGATATGACAAGTATTATAAAAGTTGCCTGAAGGACCAGTGGATTAAAAAAATGCCTATTGTAGACCAAATGAACTAATTACTGGCTAAGATTATTTGTGATGAAAGTCTAGAACTCACTGTCAAAGAGTACAGATTCTCCTCATATTGCAGTGACTATATAGAGCAATTAGATCATGAGAGGAATATCATGTATGCAGTAGAGTGTTATAGATGTGCGTTTTGTATGCACATATTCAGGTTTTGCTGAGAACTATTTTAGGAGCAAATAGCACTTTGAATGAATCAGAACTATACAGGAGACATCAGATGACGTAGTATGTAATGAGGAGAGGCGTATACTTTCCATGTTGCCTTATCTGCACTTGTCACGTTATGTTCATTTTCAAACAAGTAGAAGTTTATTTTTCTCTCATTCAAAAAAAAAAAAAAAGGCCAAAGATAGGTAGTCTAGGGATGATGTAGCAGAGCTCCTGTGTCTTAAGGAACCAAGGCTCCTTCTGTTTCCCTATTTCCCATCTTTACTGAGAAGTGTTCATCCCCATTTGCTGGAGTAGCTCTAGTTCTGGTAGACATGCTGCTTTCCAGGCAGAACATTGTGTGTGTGTATGACACAGAGAGAGAGAGAGACAGAGACAGAGACAAAGAGAGCCAGAGACAAAAGATAGACTGCTCCAACTCTAATCTCTCCATTTTGAATTGAAATTTTTATTGAGATAATTGTAGATTCACACACAATTTATGAAATATTACAGAGAGATCCTTTGTACTCACCACTTCCTACCAATGGTTAACATTTTGTAAAACTATAGTATCATATCACAGCCAGGGTAATTATATTTATGTAATCCACTAATCTTACTTAGATTTCCCCAGTTTTACTTTGTACTTATTTGTGTGTGTGTGTGTGTGTGTGTGTGTGTGTGTATTGAGTTCTACACAGTTTAATTACGTGTGTGAGTTTGTATATCCAGTACCATACTCAAGATGCTGAACATTTTTAACAATGCAAGGATCCCTCAATCTACCCTTTTATAACCATACCCACCTCTCTCCTGCTCCCTTTTCCCCAAGGGCCCAACCTTAACCCTTGGCAATCCCTGATCTGTATCACATTTCTAAAACTTGTCATTTCACGATGAAATTATATAGTATATAATCTTTTGGAAATGGCTTTTTTTTCAATGAGTGTAATTCCTTGGAGATTTATCCAAGTGTAATGTGTATCAGTAATTTATATATGTATTTTACACTAAATAGTACTCATGGTATAGATGTACAACTATTTGATCATTAATCTGTTGAAGGCTACCTGGGCTTATTTCAGTTTGGAGCTGTTACACATAAAGCTGCTATAAATATTTGAGTACAGGTTTTTGTGTGAACCTAAGTTTTCATTTTTCTGGGATAAATATCCAAGGGTGCAACTGATGTGCATCAGAGTAATGGCGTGGTTTGTTTCTTCAACTGCAAAACTATGTTCCAGAATATCTGTACCATTCTTCTTCCGTGCTAGTTGTGTGTGCATGACTTTCCTATCCTATCCATTTTTTAATGTGATGGTAATAATGACTTATGTCAATATCAATGTAAAGTCATTCTCTTTGAGCAATTCTTTAGTGTTTAAGGGTAACTGTCACTAATACAAACACAACCATAGAGAGGTGTCATTGTGATATTTTCTGTTTTTATTTTGAAAAAATCATGGATATTTACTGAGTTTATTCATTTTGAGCATCAATATCTGTTACCTAGAAGGCTGTAATTAGCTTTCTTTGAAAAGTTTCCTAATCGTGCTTTCCTATATAGTCAAGGTTAGAAAAATTGACATACGTCAATATCTAGCCAGCAACTATCTTCATAAAATGGAAGCTGTAGAAGCAAATACTTGCAGTGCAAATGTTTATAGGCAATGAAAGGAAGGATGTGATTTGTAACTTTAGGACAAAGATACCAAAGTGAATAATCTATATTACAATAAATTATGTAGCCATGAAATTTATTACTGAACAAATAATTTTTGTCTGGTGGACTAAGGATTTGCCGGAATTTGACTCTCAAACACATCTTAACATCAGCAACACGTATATTAATCTTAGTATCCCTAGAATCTGTGTGGTGTCTCCTTCTTAGTAACAATGTAATAAATATTTCATTGAAGAATAAAATTGTGGCAAAAGTAGGCTCTTGGACTTTTTTTTTTTTTTTAGATCACTACAAGTCGAAGTCAACTTTATTCTAAATCTCTAATTGATTATTAGACTCAGGACAAATAGAATTTAGAATTGTTTACTTTTACTTTTTTAATGCTCAAAATTTAAAATAGGCAAATACATTTATTGATAATAGAAAGATGTTCATACAAACCTGGGTAATTAGAAATGTTTCCATATGGGTTAAAGGCAGATCTAAATGAGAGGAGAGGTAGTTTATTTTTGACTAGAACCACATTAGTATAGAATGTTGGTATTCTCATGACACTAAATATAATATTTATATTTATAATATAGATAAATTTAAATTATAGGTTTAAATAAAAAAATTACAAGTATTTTTAAAATGTAATTCTAGCCTTGAAAGAATTTTGAAAAATTCCAAGATACCGTTATTAAACTGAACACCCAGATAAAAGTTTTTGAACTCAGAAATTTATTGGATATGACCCAGTGTTCCTTTGGGTGGACTAACATTGTAAAAGAAAGGCACAAATTTTATATCTAATGGAGAAAGAATGCTGAGGAAAAAGCAAATAATTAGGAATTATTTAGTAAACTTTTTTATTATTAATGCTATACAATCCTTAGATGTGATTATTTTGCTCTTCTGATTCTTGGGATGTATAATTCACACCATTAATTCATTGCAACAGCAGTGATAGTGGTTAAGAGCGTGAACTCTAAAAGTAGGTGCCTGCCTGGGTCTGCTTTCCAGCTCTCTCACAGATTAGCTGAGTGACTTTTGGCAAGTTACTTAATATCTCTGTGCCTCACTTAATTCATCTATAAACTGAAGGTAATATTTCACAGGATTTTTATGAAGATTAAATGAGTTCATAATTGTAAAACAGAGAAATGCCTTGTTATGTAGTACGTTTTGTAGAAGTAATGGCTTACTACAAATTTTGTATTTAGAAATGATAATGAAAAAGCTGAGTATCATTTTCGTGTGTGTGTATCTGTTTCTCTTCTGCATCTCTCTCTCAATCTCTAATCATATAACACATTAACCCTATATCTAGATTGAAACTTAGAAGGGAAGTCTTTTAGTTAATTTCTTCCAGATAAAGTGTAGAGTTAATTTCTTCAAGATAAAAGTGAACCTTTGTTTTTATTACAAGCTGATTTTCAGTTCTGAAATTTCCCCTACACCATAAGGAACTCTTCTCTTGGTTACATGTGTTCTAGAAAAAAAAATCTTCTTATGGAAATTTTCTTGTCACATGGAACTCTTATATTGAATGGTTTCACTGAATTAGCCACCTTATTTATTCTAAAAATGTTTATTTCTCTCAACTGGTCACCTCTCTCCTATTGGCAGCTGACTTTTGGTGCCATGGTGGCATGGCCTAATTTCTGACCTTAATGGGTTAGGATCCATTGTGTGTAATACATCAATATGTTGTTCTCCCAAAAGAGATTCCTGGAGACTTTTTCCTTTTATGAATTAGTAAATTTTTAAAAATTGAAACATGAGAACACAACAAACATACCGAATTTTTGTTTTTCTGTGTAAGGATATAAGAACATGAAAACCAAACCAAACCTCTGTCATCTACTATACCAACATTTTATAAAACAATAAGCATTTTAATAAAAAAAATCCACCACAACAAGGAAATTAAGAGGGATTTAATCTGAGAATCAAAAACAACTCATTATATTGAGTAAGTTTCAGTTGGTGGAAAACTCACTCAATTTTTACCTTACTATTTCTCTTTGAATGGTGGGAACGATATCATGGATTAGCACCAGAACTGAGACAACCCGTCTCCTTCTGGATAGATATTTTGTTTTATTTATCTAACAAGATCCAAGTATCTAACTAGAGCTGAGGATCTACTGGTTGTAGAAGAAATCCCAGTGAAGTGCTATCAAATCAACATGGCTGTGTGCTCCACTTTTATAAAATGGTGAAAGCCATGACTCAAAATGAAGTTTCTAGAGAGCTCTTCTTCACAGTAGTGTTTTTTCCTTCTCTGATGAAAAGTAACACATTAATTTTCCTGTCAACTCTTATTTTGCTTACTGCTGTGATGACACTCTGTAGATGGTGCCAGGAGATGAAACAGAACAATTACTAAAATTGTTAAAAACTGAAGAAAAAAGGAATTGTAAAAGGAAAGGCAAATATATACCCTTTCCCCCCAATTTAAGACTTGCTCTTCTTATTGTTGGTATCCAGTGATGTGAATAGGCTGGAAGGCGTTCTTTGCCACCAGCCATTATATACCATTGTGTATTTACAGCTAGCCTCCTCCTTCCTCTCCAGTTTGAACCAGTTTAATGTGAAACTATTTTGAAATGCATAATTAAATAAAGGCTTGTTTTTATTTATTGGCTTTTTGTCTATAGGAAAACTTCTCAACTCCTAGATGTCACTGATCTGTATTTTTTTACCTTATGCCATAATAAAGAATTTTCCAGAATATCTAAGCTTCCTATGCTCCAATCCAATCATTAACCCATGCCACTTATTTCTATACTTGTGTCATTATAGCCGCAAGTATAAGTTTATAGAAGTTTGGAGAATTCATCTTCTTGTGTTATATGGAAGTTTTATGTAGTTTTTATGGTTTGGTCTAGTAGAAAATAGAAGTAGAAACTACATTTAATGTTGTGGATACAGAGATAAATAAATCTATAATTTTTTCTCATAAGGAGCTCAGTTGTTTTGTGTGTGGACAAGTAAACCTGATTATGTTTTAAATCCTTTTTAGGACATTCTTGCCCATAAAATGAAATTTGAAGCTATCATCCTATTTTAACCAGATTTCACTACTTAAAGGTAGCTACAGTTAAGCCAGAGTTTAGCATTTTAACCTCTGTAGGCCAGGAGCTAGAACTTGTGGGTCCATATTATCTGGTAGGAAGCTAGAATTGAAGACCTCATAAAGCTGAAACCATCAAAGAATTTAATTTTCAGTGAAGGATGAACAAGGATATAACAAGGGAACTTCTCTATCTCAGGTGTGGCTCTGGAAGGGAAAGAAAGTTTCTCATGAAAGTTTACTACCATAGACCTCCCCCTCTCCCCACTGCTCTGTATGTTGATTTGGGTTCATATCTCCCACAAGAGTGTGGCCTTGGAGATCCCAAGCTAAGAAATTAACATAAGTGTATCAGGGTGGCTCTCACTGAGGGGGACTGGCGGAAGTTGATACACACTGTCTATGAAATGATGCACTGTCAACACAGGCTTCCCGGGATTCTCACAGAGAAAGCTCAAGTGTACTTGAATTGGCCAAAATTACACATTGCAAAACAAACACCTATCACTAAGAGTCAGCAGAAATTTTAAAGAGAAGTGTTAGATCTCCAAGAAAGTAAGATATTAGAATTTTAATGTATAGCATATATGGTAAATATGTTTTAAGTGCTTTTCAAATATAGAATCAAAATATATGAATGAAATAGGATATTTATATAAAAAAGGAAGATATTCAAAAGAACCAGTCACTTCTAAAAATGGAAAAAAAAAAAAAAGGCATGGAAATCTATACTCATTGCTGGAGGCTAGAAATCCTGAGCGAAGGTGTCAGCAGAAGGTGAGTCCTTCCAAGCTCTGGAAGGTGGGAGACTGTCCCCTCACCTTGGCTGGCTTGCAGATGACTGAGGATCCTTAGCTGTAGTAGCACAGCTCCTTTACAGCATGGCATTTTCTCATTGCCAACAAAGAAGTTAAACGCTGATTAGACCCAATTTAATAGGGAATTTGTGAACTGAAAGATAAGCTTGGGTAAGTTTCCTTAGATTTCAGAGATGGCCATAGTAATAAAAAATAGGAAGAACAGGTTAGGACACAGAGAGAATAGAATGTGAAGGTAAAAAATACATTTAATTAGGTTCCAGAAGCATAGTATAGAAAATAAGGGAAAGAAGCTTTCTTTTTTTTCTTTTTTTAAAATAAAATTGTTATTTATTTTTTATTTTATTTATTTTGAGATAGAGTGAGAAGGAGAGAGAGCAGCAGAGGGGCAGAGAGAGAGGGAGAGAGAAAATCTCAAGGAGGCTTTGCACTGTCAGCACAGAGGCCAGACATGGGGCTCGAACTCACAAACCATGAGGTCATGACGGGAGCCAGATCAAGAGGCAGACACTTAACCTACTGAGCCACTCAAGTGCCCCTGAGCTTTTCAAATATATATTTGATTAGAATTACCAAAAATCTTTGAAAGAGATGAACCCACAAATTCAGGAAAGACAGCAAATATCAAACAGGATAAATACCAAAGAAATCCTTAACAAAGCCTATAATAGTGACATATAAAACCATAGACAAGAAGAAAAACTTTGAAAGTACATAGAACAGAAATGATTTAAGAATGATTTACTTAGAAGCAATTAAATAAACAGCTTTCTTTTCAGGATCATTGGAAGCCAAATGACTTCAAAATACTGAGAAGAAATAAGATGCAATGAGACATTTTCATATGAGAGACTTTACTATTAATAGACCCTTACCCAAGAAATTTCGATGGTATGATATGTTTAAGGAAAAAGGAATACAGAGATCTCAAAAGGAAGAATCAGGATATCAGAAGAAATGGTGAACATAAAAATGAGAAAACATGAAGGCATAGTAAATATAATGAAATGTTATTAATATGTTGACAGTGGGAAACAAAATGTAAAATTCTGGATAAAAGTAACATTTTAAATGAAAGATGACTGGGGTTTAAAACAGTTTAAGCTTGTATTGAGTAAAAAGAGAGCTGAAATACTGCTTAGGTTTGGACATAATTAGATATGCATTTAAAAGTATAAATTCAGTCACTACAAGAATAGAAATAATGTTCAATTTGTTTGAGAAAAAAGTGAAATATGAAAAATAACTTCAGTACATTTTAAAAATAATATAAAGGGAGAAAAGACATGTAAAGGAGAAAGAATAGCATAAAATGAATTCATTGAATTAAATTCAGGGGCACCTGGGTGGCTCAGTCAGTTAAGCATCCATCTCTTGGTTTCAGCTCAGGTCATGATCTCACAGTTCATGAGTTTGAGCCCTGTGTCAGCCTCATGCTGACAACAGGGAGCCCTCTTAGGATTCTCTCTCCCTCTCTCGTTTTCCCTCTCCCCCTCAAAATAAATAAACTTAAAAAAAGAGAAATTCAAATATATCATTAAATATAGTAAAATATATGAACTAAACTTGTTGGCTAAAAAGAAAAAATCAGCATGTTAGATTAAAAAAAATCTGTGTCCAGATAAGATGCTTTTTACAAGGGGTACACCAAACTGTAAAGTTATAGGTTAAAATTAAAAGATTGCAACAAATATTAACATAGCAGCTAGATGTCTATTTATATCAGAGTAAACAGAATTTCATTATTCATAACCATGTTATTGTGGATAAGAAGAGTCATTACACATAAAAAGAAAACATTTCTAGACTTGTATGCTACTAATATAACCTTTATTATATATAAAGTCAAATTTGACAGAATTACAAGGAACAATTGACAAAGTCACCATAACAGGTGGAGTTTATCATATATCTCCCATTTAATTTTTGTCTGATTTACCTATATTAAAGAAATACATGATTTAATCCAATAGTAAACAGACATGATCTGATGAATGTATATTTAACCTCTATCTAGCAGCTGCAGCATTCACATTGTTCTCAAGAATATATAAATCAGGGGTGCCTGGGTGGCTCAGTCGGTTAAGCATCTGACTTCGGCTCAGGTCATGATCTCACGGTTAGTGGGTTCAAGCCCCATGTGGGCTTGACAGCTAGCTCAGAGCCTGGAGCCTGCTTTCGGATTCTGTGTCTCCCTCTCTCTCTGACCCTCCCCTGCTCACGCTGTCTCTCTCTCTCTCAAAAATAAAAAAAAAAAAAGAATATATAAATCATTTGTAAAAATCGGATATGCATTATAGGAACAGGTATCAGTCAATTTCTAAAAACTCTAATTCATATATGCCATTTTGACAATAATTAAATTAAAAATTAAAAGTGAATTACTAAAACATAGTTGAAGATTTAAAAGCTATTAAAAGTTTATTTATAATAAATAAAAATAAAATAAAATAAACAAACAACTAAAAAAAAGACAGAGACAGTGTGAGTCAGGCCGGGGCAGAGAGAGAGGGAGACAGAATTCCAAAGAGCCTCCACACTGTCAGTGCAGAGCCTGACACTGGGCTCGGTCCCATGAACTGTGAGATCATGACCTGAACCAAAACCAAGAGTGGAACACTTAACTGACTGAGCCACCCAGGTGCCCCTCAAAACTTACTCTTATTTATTTGTTTGTTTGTTTTATTTATTTATTTAATGTTTATTTTTGAGAGGGGGAGAGAGAGAGAGAGCATGTGCATGCGCACACAAGAGGGGGATGGGCAGAGAGAGAGGGAGACACAGAATCTGAAGCAGTGTCCAGGCTCTGAGCTGTCAGCACAGAGCCCCACACAGGGCTGATCATGACCTGAGCCAAATTTGGATACTTAACCAACTGAGCAACCCCCCCAGGCACACTAAACTTACTTTTAAATAACCCATATATCAAAGAAAATCTCAAAGTGGAAATTAGAAAATATTTTAAACTAAATGATAAAAAATACTGTGTCAGAAATTTTGTGGTGCACCCAAATTGGTGTTTATTACTTTAAATGTTGCTTCTCTTTATATAGAATCCAGAAAGCAGAAAATCAATAAGATATTCTGTTCAATTTAAGAAGCTAGAAAAATAATTTAAAGGAATTAAATAATAAAAGAATAGAAATTAATATTTTCAGAATTTTCAGAAGATATTTTTCCACTGACTGCAACCTTTCTGATGAGAAATTCACAATAATCCAGGTTGTTACTATTCTGTATGGAATGTGCTGTTTTTTATTTAATTGCTTTGAAGATGATCTCTTAGTCTTTGTTTTTCAGCAGTTTCACTATGATATGACTATGTGGGGTTTCCTTTGTATTTATTCTTTTTGGGGTTTGATGATCTCTTGACTGTCAACAAGTTTTTCGTCTAAGTTTATGTCTTTCACCAAATTTGAAAAGAAGTTATTGACCATGATATTTTCAGATTTTTTCTTTGCACATCCTCTGTCTTCCTTCTGCAACTCCCATTACCTGCATAGTAAAACTTTTTATATTTTTCCATAAATCTTTGAAGCTGTGTTCATTTTTCTTTTGATTCATTTCCTCTCTCTCCAGGTAAGGTGATTCCAAATATTCTATCTTTATTTGATTCCTTAAAATACTAATGCTCTCTCACCCAGAAAGCCTTTGCATATGCTGTTCCTGCTGCCATAACCCCTTTTACCTACTTACCTATTCTGCATTCTTCAGTTCTCATCTTTATTTATTTATTTAGTTTTGAGAGACAAAGAGAGAGAGCGTGAGCAGGGGAGGGTCAGAGAGAGGGAGACACAGAACCCGAAGCAGACACCAGGCTTTGAGCTGTCAGCACAGAGCCCAACTCGGGGCTCAAACTCACAAACTGTGAGATCATGACCTGAGCCGAAGCCGGACACTTAACTGACTGAGCCACCCAGGCGCCCCTAGTTCTCATCTTAAACAATGCCTTTTTCAGGATTCTGTCTCATTCACATTCCTTCCTACCATTTTTTCACTTTATGATAATGCATATGCTAGTGTAATTAATTAAAGCTTACTATTCCTGTGAGACAAGTTTCATGAAACAGGCAGAATGTCTAAGTTTCCCCCACTATCGTTTAGTCCCTTGGCACAAAGCAAAAATACAATAAATGTTGAGTAAAAACTTACAGCTTTGTTCTTTTATAGTATAATCAGCTCCCACACATGTATTTACTGTAGACAAGTCAAATATTAATTTGCCTCTTTCTGACCTTACCTTGCTGACTATAAAATGAGGGGATTGGATTCGATTTGCCTGTGAATCTGTTCAGCTCTGAAATGCCATTTGTCACCTATTCTTTGTTTAAAAGGATAAATTTACAAGAAAAAGGATAAAGATCATAGTTTTCAGGTTTCTTTCCATTGTTCAGGCACAATGTGGTGGAATAGTATATTGCCTGTCCCTGAAACTGTTTAATTCCCATGTTATATACTGTAATTTTATATGAGTTAGTGCTCTGTTGTATTGTTTTCTCCATCCGAGTAATGGATCTACACAAATCCATTATTATGTGCTCCACTCAAAACAACAACAGAACTCAAAACCTTAGCCAGTCTCTAAGGACATTTGAGAGACTGCAAGTGCAGCAGAAATCCGTCTTCAAAAGCTCTAAGGTATCTGCCTATCTATCTAAAGACTGTTACCAGAAAAATCTAAGGAGATATAAAATTTTGTACCATATATAATTAAATTACAATCATTCGATTTAGAGGAAATATTCATTTATTGAATACACTTTAAGGGTGGCTTCTTTACATGGAGGAAGGCAAAAGTTAATGGAAAAGGGAAAAGTCCCTTCCTGTCGGATTCTGGAAATGCCAAATAATCTTTCCATTGCATGAAAATTTGCTGCAAATTCATACGTTTTGCAGTTGACAAAGTATGAATAAATCTCCTCTAAAATGTTTGCTTGAGGGCCCTCAAATCCCTACCGTGAACATCTAATCAAAATTCATGTTTTACGGATCTTCTTCCACTTATGTGCTGATAAACCCATTGTAAATTGAAAATATCCTAAGTCAAAAATGCATTTAATATGCCTAACCTAGCCAACATCACAGTTTAGCTTAGCCTACTTTAAACATGCTTGGAACATTTACATTAGCCTACAGTTGGGCAGAACCATCTAACACAAAGCCTATTTTATAATAAAGTGTTGAATATCTCATGTAATTTATTGAATACGGTACAGAAAATGAAAAACAGAATGGTTGCGTGGGTACAGAATGGTTGTAAATAAATTGGTTGTTTACCTCGGTGATGGTGTGGCTGACTGGGAACCACAGCTCACTGCCAATGCCCAGCTTCTCAAGAGAGGATCTTAGGACATATTACTAGGCCGGAAAGGGATCAAAATTCAATGTCTTGTTTCTATTGAATGCCTGTCACTCTTGCACCATTGTAAAGTTGAAAAATTGTAAGTTGAATCTTCATAAGTTGGGGACTGTCTGTATTGACAATAGTTTTGTAATGTCAACTTCACTTCTAGGACAGACCATTTACTTTTTTATTTATTGAATTACGTTGTGGGATAAAACAACTTGTGATTCTGATGTTGCATAGTTTAAAATGTTAATTTGTATGGTTTCCAGTCCCAAATGGCTATGATCAGCAGTTTCTATAAGATGTGATATTGTCATGGTTGGATTAAAATAAGATAATAGAGTTTTTGTAACCTAGGTGGCTGTCCTTAGAATTTCTTTTTTATTTATTCGTTTTTTATTTAAAAAATTTGTTTTGCATTTATTTATTTTTAAGAGACACAGAGAGGCCAAGCACAAGTTGGGGAGGGGCAGAGAGAAAGAGAGGGAGACACAGAATCCAAAGCAGGGCCTAGGCTCTGAGCTGTCAGCACAGAGCCTGTTGCAGGGCTCCAACCCACAAACTGTGAGATGATGACCTGAGCTGAAGTTGGACATTTAACTGACTGAACCACCCAGGTGCCCCTGACTGTCCTTAGAATTTCTAGGAGGGAAACTATGTGTACACATTTAAGCATACATCTCTTCCTAGCTTAAGATTTCATAGACCAGATACAATAGTGGGGATACCTTTCTCTGTATTCTCAAAGGACATGATGGAAACAATATTATCAGCATGAACATTTCTTTTTTTATGTCTATCATTTTTTAATCAAAAATATATTTATTTTTATCAGGAATAGAATTTAGTGATCAGGAATAGAATTTAGTGATACATCACTTACGTATAACACCCAGTGCTCATCCCAACCATTGTCCTCAGTAATGCCCCTCACCCCTTTAGCCCTTCCCCCCAAACAACACCACGCCAGTAACCCTCAGTTCTCTGTATTTAGGAGTCTCTTATGGCTTGTCTCCCTCTCTGTTTTTATATTATTTTTGCTTCCCTTCCCTTATGTTCATCTGTTTTGTATCTTAAATTCTGCATATGAGTGAAATCATATATTTGTCTTCCTCTGATGGACTTATTTCACTTAGCATACTACACTCTAGTTCCATCCACCTTGTTGCAAATGACAAGATTTCATTCATTTTCATTACTGAGTAATATTCCATCAGATATATATACCACATCTTTATCCATTTATCAATCAATGGACGTTTGAGCTCTTTCCATATTTTGTCTATTGTCGATAGTAATGCTATAAACATTGCGGTGCATGTGCACCTTCAAACCAGCATTTTTGTATCCTTTGGATAAATACCTAGTAGTGAAATTGCTAGTTCTTAAGGTAGTTCTATTTTTAATTTTTTGAGGAAACTCCAGACTGTTTTCCAGAGTAGCTGCACCAGGTTGCATTCCCACCAGCAGTGCAAAAGGGTTCCTTTTCCTCCACATTCTCACTAGTAACTGTTGTTGCCTAAGTTGTTAATTTGAGCCATTCTGACAGGTGTGTGTGGTGGTATCTCATTGTGGTTGATTTCTATTTCTCTGATGATGAGTGATGTTGAGCATTTTTTTAATGTGTCTGTTAGCCATCTGTCTTCTTTGGAAAAGTGTCTATTCATGTCTTTTGCCCATTTCTTCATTAGATTATTTTTTTTTTTTGGGTGTTGAGTTTGATAAGTTCTTTATAGATCTTGGATACTAACCCTTTATTAGATATCTTCTCCCATTTGCTGATATCTTCTCCCATTCCATCAGTTGCCTTTTAGTTTTGCAGATTGTTTTCTTCGCCGTGCAGAGGCTTTTTATTGTGTTGAGGTCCCAATGGTTCATTTTTGCTTTTGTTTCCCTTGGCTCTGGAGATATGTCAAGTAAGAAGTTGCTGTGACCGAGGTCAAAGAAATTGTTGCCTGTTTTCTTCTTAAGGATTTTGATAGCTTCCTGAGGTCTTTCATCCATTTTGAGTTTATTTTTGTCTATGGTATAAGAAAGTGGTCCAGGTTCATTCTTCTGCATGTTGCTGTCCAGTTTTCCCAACACCATTTGCTGAAGGGACTCTTCTTTTTTCCATTGGATATTCTTTCCTGCTTTGTCAAAGATTAGTTGGCCATACATTTGTGGGTCCGTTTATGAGTTCTCTGTTCTTTTCCATTGATCCGTGTGTCTGTTCTTGTGCCAGTACCATTGTATTGATGATTACATGTTTGTAATATAGCTTGAAGTCCAGAATTGTGATGCTTCTAGCTTTGGTTTTCTTTTTCAGGATTGCTTTGGATATTCTGGGTCTTTTCTGATTCCATACAAATTTTAGGATTGTTTTTTCTAGCTCTGTGAAAAATGCTGGTGTTATTTTGATAGGGATTACATTGAATGTGTAGATTGCTTTGGGTGGTATCAATGTTTTAACAATGTTTGTTCTTCCAGATCATGAGCATGGAGTGTTTTTTCCTGTGTGTGTGTGTGTGGGGGGGTCTTCAATTTATTTCATAGGCTTTCTATAGTTTTCAATGTAAAGATTTTTTTACCGCTTTGGTTTGGTTTAGTTTTGCATATTATATGTTTTTGGTGCAGTTGTGAATGGGACCAATTCCTTTCTCTTTCTGCTACTTCATTACTGGTATATAGAAATGCCACCAATTTCTGTACATAGATTTTACATCCTGCAACTTTGCTGAATTCATGGATCAGTTCTAGTAGTTTTTTGGTGGAATCTTTTGGGTTTTCTGCATAGGATATCAGGTTGTCTGCAAAGAGTAAAGATTTGACTTCCCCCTTGCCAATTTGGATGCCTTTTATTTCATTTTGGTGTCTGATTACTGAGGCTAGGACTTCTAACACTATGTCAATTAAAAGTGGTGAGAGTGGACATCCCTGTCGTGTTCCTGACCTTAGGGGGAAAGCTCTCAGTATTTCCCCATTGAGGATGATATTAGCAGTGGGTCTTTCATATATTGCTTTTATGATCTTGAGGTATGATCCTTCTATCCTTCCTTCCTTGAGGAATTTTAACAAGAAAGGATGCTGTATTTTGTCAAATGCTTTCTCTGCATCTTTTGAGAGGCTCATGTGGTTCTTATCCTTTCTTCTGTTAATATGAGGTATCACATTGATTGAGTTGTGGATATTGAACCAGCCCTGCATCTCAGAAACAAATCCTACTTGATCGTGGTGAATAATTCTTCTAATGTATTGTTAGATCCAGTTGGCTAGTATTTTGTTGAGAATTTTTGCATCCAATGTTCATCAGAGAAATTGATCTGTAGTTCTCCTTTTTAGTGGAATCTTTGTCTGGTTTTGGAAGCAAGGTAATGCTGGCCTCGTAGAATGAGTTTAGAAGTTTTCCTTCTATTTCTATTTTTTTTTTTTTTGGAACAACTTCAAAAGAATCGGTGGTAACTTTTTAAATGTTTGGTAGAATTCCCCTGGAAAGCGATTCAGCCCTGGACTCTTGTTTTTTGGGAGATTTTTTTATTACTGATTCAATTTCTTTACTGGTTATGGGTCTGTTCAAATTTCTTGTTTCTTTCTGTTTCAGTTTTGTTAGTTTATATGTTTCTAGGAAATTGTCCATTTCTTCCAGATTGTCCAATTTGTTCTCATATAATTGCTCATAATATTGTCTTATTCTTGTTTGTATTTCAGTGTATTGCAGTGTTGGTTGTGATCTCTCCTCTTTCATTCATTGATTTTATTTATTTGGATCCTTTCCTTCTTATTTTTGGTCAATATCTAGGGGTTTATCATTTTTGTTAATTTTGTCAGTGAACCAGCTCCTGGTTTCATTGATCTGTTCTACTGTGTTATTTTCTGATTATTATTTCAGTATCGTTGATTTCTGCTCTAATGTTTATTATTTCCCTTCTCCTGCTAGTTTTGGGCTTTATTTGCTGTTCCTTTTCCAGATCTTTTAGGTGTAAGGCTAGGTGGTATATTTGAGACCTTTCTTCCTTCTTTAGGAAGGCCTGGATTGCTATATACTTCCCTGTAATGACTGCCTTTGCTGCATCCCAGAGGTCTGGGGCTGTTGTGTTATCATTTTCATTGGTTTCCATGTACTTTTTAATTTACTCTTTAATTTCTTTGTTAACCCATCCATTCTTTAGTAGGATGCTCTTTAATCTCCAAGTAGTCATCATCTTTCCAAATTTTTTCTTGTGGTTGATTTCAAGTTTCATAGCGTTCTGGTCTAAAAATAGGTAAGGTATGATCTTGATCTTTTTGTACTTGTTGAGGGCTAATTTGTGACCCAGTATGTGATCTATTCTGGAGAATGTTCCATGTGAACTGGCGAAGAATGTGTATTCTACTGCTTTAGGATGAAATGTTCTGAATATATCTGTTAAATCCATTCAGAGCTATTGTTTCCTTACTGATTTTCTATTTAGATGATCTGTCCATTGCTGTAAGCGGGGTGTTGAAGTACCCTACTATTATGGTACTATTATCAATGAGTTTCTTTATGATTATGATTGATTGATTTATGTATTTGGGGGCTTTCATGTTGGGGGGGGCATAA
This sequence comes from Cryptoprocta ferox, assembly GCA_028646485.1. NCBI lineage: Eukaryota > Metazoa > Chordata > Mammalia > Carnivora > Eupleridae > Cryptoprocta > Cryptoprocta ferox. Next base: position 50,567,580 of record CM053566.1, on the reverse strand, counting down.
ATATTTACAATTGTTAAATCTTCTTGGTGGATAGACCCCTTAATTATGATACAGTGGCCTTCTCCATCTCTTGTTAAAGCCTCTATTTTAAAATCTAGTTTTTCTGATATAAGTATGGCTACATTAGCTTTCTTTTGATGACCATTAGCATAATAGATAGTTCTCCATCCCCTTACTTTCAATCCATAAGTGTCTTTAGGTCTAAAATGAGTCTCTTGTAAGCAGCATATACATGGGTCTTGTTTTCTTATCCATTCTGATACCCTATGTCTTCTGACTGGAGCATTTAGTCCATTGACATTTACAGAGAGTACAGGAAGATAATGAATTTAGCGCCATTGTGTTGTCTGTTGAGTTGGTGTTTTTGACAATGCTCTCTGGTCCTTTCTAGTCTTTGTTGCTTTTAATCTTTTTTTTTCTTTGTTGTCTTTTCTCTACTCAAAGGGTCCCCTTAAAATTTTTTGAAGGGTTGGTTTAGTAGTCACAAACTTGTTTTTGTTTGGGAAATTCTTGATCTCTCCTATTTTGAATGACAACCTTGCTGGATAAAGAATTTTTGGCTGCATATTTTTCCCATTTAGCATGTTGAATATATCCTGACACTACTTTCTGGCCTGCCAAGTTTCTGTGGATAGGTCTTCTGTGAACCTGATATGTCTTCCCTTACAGGTTAAAGATTTTTTTTCCCTTTCTGCTTTCATAATTCTTTCCTTGTCTGTGTGTTTTGTGAATTTGACTATGATATGCCTTGGTGATGGTCGGTTTTTGTAGAATGTAATGGGAGTTTTCTGTGCTACTCATATTTTTATGTGTATGTCTTTCCGCAGATTAGGAAAGTATTCCACCATAATTTGTTCACATAAACCTTCTGCTCCTTTTTCTCTCTCTTTATCTTCTGAGACTCCTATGATTCAGATATTATTCCTTTTCAATGAATCACTGAGTTCTCTAAGCCTTGCATTGTGGTCTTTTGCCTTTGTTTCTCTCTTTTTTTCTGCTTCATTATTCTCCATAATTTTGTCTTCTACATCGCTAGTTTGCTGCTCTGCTTCATCCATTTGAGATTGCACATCAGTTATAGCCGTTGTGGCATCCATTCAAGATTGCACATCAATATAGCATTTTTAATTTTGTTCTGATTAGATTTTATTTCTTTATCCCCACAGAAAGGGATTCTATGCATTTTTCAATCCCAGCTAGTATTCTTATTATCATAGTTCTAAATCCTAGTTCAGACATCTTGCTTATATCTGTGTTGACTAAGCCTCTGGCTGTCATTTCTTCATCTTCTTTCTTTTGGGGTGAATTCCTTCATTTTATCATTTTGTAGTAAGAAAAACATTAAATAATTAAAAAATAAAAATTAAAAAATTAAAAACAAAACAAAAAATCAAATAAAGGAAGCTAGATCCTAGGTGTGTTTTGTTCCGCATGATAGAATAGAGGGGATAAAAAGGAAAGAAAACAAAAAGAAAGAAAAAAAGGTAGGAATAATTTAAGAATTAAAAAATTATATAATAGAGGAGAGCGGGCAAGATGGCGGAGAAGCAGGCAGCTCTGTAATCCGCGCACAATCCTCAGTTCATGGATTGAACTGAGAAGGACTGAAGGGATAAAACTTGGATTTGCAAGTGGGGGAAAGAAGAAACAGACGCCAG
>CM053566.1:50516862-50565422 GCA_028646485.1 Cryptoprocta ferox | reverse complement strand
AAAGTGAAATAGAATTTAAAAATTAAAAAAAATAAAATTTTCTTTCTATATCCAAGAACGAGGAAGAAAAGGAAAAAAATAAAAAAAAACAATTTAAGCAAAAGCAGAAGCAAATAAAATGAACAAATAAATGAAACAAGAAACAGAATGAAACCCAAATGAAGTTACATCCGGTTTCCCCTAGAAATGAAACTATGAAGTCTTTCATAGTCCATACACTAATTAGGTGGAGTGCCTTCTGCTGGTTTTCTAGCGGATGTCCTTAGAGGGTGCAGTTGGGTGGGGCTTGGTGTAATGGCTCCATTCTCTACTATGTGGTGCTGTTTAGCTTACTCAGGTGGATCCGTGTGTCCCACATGTGCCTGTGGCCTGTGTGGGAGAGGTGGAAATGACTTCACTCAGCACTTATTCTCTGGCACACGAACCTCATGCTCTTATCACATGAGGTTAAGCACTCTTGCTTTGTTTCATGCCTCCATCCACTCCCTGCCTCTACCCTGTCTGTGTTCAAGTTGTCAGCCTGCCAGGCAGCACCTCCCCCCAGAGTCTTATTCAGATTGGGTTGTGTTTCAGAGTCCCATGCTTCAGAGACCCCTGTGGCTTGGACTCACATTGACTGTCTGGGGGAGGGTCTCGCTGAGCAATGGCCAAGTACCGGCTTGCCCTGGGAAACTTTCATGTGGTGGTGCAGTGGCAGAAGTTCACAGATGATGGCAAACCACAACACACAGCAGGCACCATGTTTCACCGCACTTTGGCGTCTTTGTTCTAGCTCTCTGGGGTCCACTGGGATCTTTGTGGAGAGGTCATATGGCCTCTACCAAATGCATTCCAAGCAGGGAAACCACTTCTGCCATGTGGCACATGGATGCTCAGACCACGCTGCCTGCTCCTGGGGATTTGCCCTGCTTCCTCACCAGAGCACCGCCAGGCACTGAACTCCAAAACTTCAGACTCTGTGCTCCACTGTTTATAGAACAATGGTATCGAAACCTCCTTTCTTCCTGTCAATGGTTTTGGGGAACAGATACCTTGTTCAGTCCTCTGTGAGTGTTTTCATACTTTCTCTCTCTTTCTCTCTGGCTACTTTTGGGGGAGTGCTTTTCTTGCAAGATCCCAGTGCCCCACGCTCTCCCTCTTTCTCTGTCCTCTCTCTGGAAAAACATCTCCCGACCCTCCGCAGCTTTTCTCTCCCCCAGGTTACCTCCCTGCACCATGTACCTGCTGAGTTCTGTGGCTCATTATGCAGATTGTTGTGTTAATCTTCAGATCAATTTCCTATGTGTTCAAAATGGTTTTGTGCTGATATGGCTGTATTTCAGGGATTAGACAAGCTCAGGGTCTCCGTGCTGCCCTGCCATCTTGAATTCCTCCCTAGCATGGATATTTTTGAAGGGAATTTGTTATTTAAAAGTTAATGCATTTTTTCAAACATATGAAGAAAGACAAGTGCATGCACATATCTTTTTTTTTTTGGTCAGAAAGTAAGAGTTACCTTTTTTGTATTATCTTAATTATGTCTTTATGAATGTATCTATTTCCTGCATGGTTTTTTTAATGTTATCTATTTTTTTTAAGTTTATTTATTTATTTTGAGAGATAGAGAGTGAGCAGGGGAGGAGCAGAGAAAGAGGGAGAGAGAGAGAATCCCAACTAGGCTCCACACTGTCAGCGCAGAGCCTGGCATGGGGCTTGAACTCACGAACCATGAGATCATGACCTGAGCTGAAGTCCAGAATTAGATACTCAACTGACTGAGCTATCCAGGTGTCCCTGGTTATCTCATTTTTAAGTGAGAAAGTTGCGTAGAGATTAATTTGGAATGTGGAATAATGAATGCTTTATATTGGGAGGAACCTTTTTAAATAAAAGATTGATACACTTGTGCATCTGATGCCCATGTAATGATATTTCACCTTACTGAAGCAGTTCTCATGAAGAATTCCAGACAAGGTGACACTTACTAAGGTCTCATATCTGGACCATTGCTAATGGAAGATAAAATGCATACAAGTTGTATAACTGGTGTAATTGGCCACAGTGCAATGGCAACATGAAAGTTTATTTTGGCACACATAGGTGCAATGCTTTGTTAGAGTAAAATAGCATTCTTTTTGAGAAAACTAACATTTGTTTTACAAACAGTGGGAAAACATGGCAGAAGGATTTTAAAAGGTCACTATCTATCAATACCTACATATAATTCACACAAATGGAGTTTGGCTTTTTCATTATTTTGCATTGATAGAATCATCAAGGTTTTCAATTTCTGTTTAACTTAGCTGCTTGGGTTTCTATGTTGAGAAATATTAATTTTGTTATTTGTGTCTCATCCTTAGATTATATTTTATTAATTTCAACTTTGAGAAGGATAAATTAGAAAGGGCATATATAGTTGATGCCAATTGTCAGTAATAAAATCCATAAAATGCACATTGGAGAAAAATGTGGTCATGCCTCAGAGTTTCATGAAAACTATTTCAATAATTTCTGATAAAGTGTGATTTTTAGTATTATTATTTAAATGATTTAACATAGGCTGTAATTGCAAGATTGTAGTGAGCCATTTGAAAATCCCTTTTCACTGTAAACTTTCATCAATTTGAATTAATTAGGTTGGAGTCCATTAAATATCTGTATGTTAAATCTTAGCTCTTTATTTTTTTAAATATTTATTTATTTTTGAGAGAGAGAGAGAGAGAGAGAGAGCAAGAAAGAGTGAGTGAGCATGAGCAGGGAAGGGGCCGAGAGAGAGTTAGACACAGAATCCAAAGCAGGCTCCAGGCTCTGAGATGTCAGCACAGAGCCTGGCGCAGGGCTTGAACTCACAAACCACAGGATCATGCCCTGAACTGAAGTCAGATACTTAACCAACTGAGCCACCCAGGTGCCCTGAATCTTAGCTCTGTAAAAGATATTTGCATTTGGGTGAGTAGTTTCCATATTAATTATATGCAAAAATGCTCTACAACCCTATCATCAAAAAATAGTGGAAGAGAGGCAACATAGTAGCTCTTGGAAAATAAGATTAAACAAATGTGTGACATCTTTTAATATTTGAATTTTGAACAAAGGCATTTAGGGATGCTGGGACTGGTTACATTTTTGCCTAACTAACTTAAAAGAGAAACACGTTTAAGTCTAATGAAACATATTTGCTGCTTTTTTCTTTTCATCTTTTTTTTTTTCTTACTAAACACACAGTACATTTCATGGAGTTACAAACCCATTGCAGCTCTTTTGTTTTTGCAAATGCCAACAAAGCCTTCTGCATCCTTTTCTGTAAAAATTTAGCCAAGATGAAAAAGGTTTAATATATAATTTAGATACAGTGGAGAGATGTACGTATGATGTCTTGGTACCTTAAAATAAACAGCATTTCCGTTACACAAGCTAATCATTACAGGAGAAAAGTGCACACATAGGGTAGTGTGTGTGTGTGTGTGTGTGTGTGTGTGTGTGTGTGTTTGAATGTTCAAGGAAGAGAGAGGAAGGGATAGGTAGGTAGGCAGATGAATTTAGAATGATCTAGGGTAAATTAGATAAATCTATAGATGTGCAAGACTTATACATAATCTCCTTGACTCCTGTCTCTCTCCTGGCCCTTCTCTGTTTACCCCTTGTAAAGGTTGACTATACATATATACTTGCTTTCCCAGTTTTCCCTCTGCAGCTAGGGCATGGGAATATAAACTCATCCTGGCCAATGGAACCCAAGGAAAAGTCTTTTGTAAGGCTTCAGGAAAGTTAATTCTCCATAAATAAAAAGAGATGAAAAGAATAAAACACTCTTCTTTGCTGGATGTGGTGATGCGTACACATGAAGCTTGGAACTTGTGAAACCTTCTTGCAATCATAGGAGAGAGAGAGCTGATGTGGCGAGGATGACAGGAGACAAGTAGAAAGTACTTAGTTGGTTCGTGATGATACCACTGGCTTAGAACCAAATCTAAAACAATACTGCCTCTGGAAATTTTTCTGTACAAAATAAATGTACAAGTCTTTTTAAAGAATTTTTATTTATTTTTAGAAAAGCGCAAGTGGGGAAGGGGCAAAGAGGGTGGGGAGGACAGAAGATCTGAAGCAGGCTCTGCACTGACAGGCTGACAAGGAGCCGGATGTAGGGCTGGAACTCATTAACCATGAGATCATGACCTGAGCTGAAGTCAAATGCTCAACCAACTGAGCTACCCAGATACCCCTACACATATTTTGAAGGTGGCTGTTCTGTTACTTATAGCAAAATCACTTTAACTGACACAAGTGATCAATTATGTATTTTTTTCAGCATTCTGTAACTCACTTTTCCAATCATTTAGATAAATCAGAATGAGGAGAATGCACTTAGCTGCTAACAGTATGTTCTAAAATGACAAGGTTATTGGAACTGGGTGGAGATACACTCAAGTTTTTGTGGAATTTTTTTTACTTTATCATGTATGTCCAGGGCCATCTGAAACCATGTGCTGTAATTATAGAGCCATCTCATTAAGAAAACACAGCTAAAGTTGGGTTCTTGTTTCTGTGCTGTGATTTCAAGCTGATGTGTATTAGCATATTCAGAGATTTTTGAGCACTATGTCCATAACTTTTAATAACATGGTATACTTATGATTCAAGGGGCCCCATGGGCTCTTTGGCTCTGTCAGCATACTTTTGTAATTTCACATAAAATATTTTTTGCATTGTGTACCAGACCTATGTGTAAAATATCATTTATAATTGCTTTAAAATACAAAGTAATTCCTATATTGCTAAGTAATTCCTACAATGATCTGAATGATATCAGAGTACTTCTTTAGAATGGGAAATATACAATTGTAATAATATATAAAATAATCTGAAAATCATTGTCAAGACACAGTTATTTGTGTATTTAAATAAAAATATGATTTAAATTTTAAGCTATAAAATCCTAAAATTCCATTCAATATATTTGTATCTTTGTGCTGTCCCACTCAGTTCCACAAGGAGGGACTGAGGCACTTTAACCTGATAAATCCTACCAACAATTCAAAGCACACATTTTAATCATAGTGACTGGATAATTCTACCTTCATTTAGAAAGGAAAGCACAAGATATAAACATAATAGAATTTTACTGGATTTATAGTTGAAAATTATATATAGAAAAGCATTTGGGAGATATATAAAATCATATATATATAAATCATTTGTCCAGTTTATTTTTAAGAGACTATTTTAATTTATATTTCAAGCTTTTATTTGCATATACTCTGTTAGAGATGGCCTTTAGCCACTCTTTTTTTTTATGTTTTTATTTGTTTTTTTTTTTTTTTTGAGAGAGAGAAAGAGAGAGAGAGAGAGAGAGAGACAGCATGAGCAGGGGAGGGTCAGAGAGAGAGAGGGAGACCCAGAATCTGAAGACAGTCTCCAGGCTCTGAGCTAGCTCTCAGCACAGAGCCTGACGCAGGGCTCAAGCCCACGAATCGTGAGATCATGACCTGAGCCGAAGTCGGATGCTTAACTGACTGAGCTACCCCTGGCCTTTAGCCATTCTTATCAAGAGATAAGCATTCTCAGCTCTTGTGAATTATGGTGAATGAATATCAATCTGTTTTCCTCTTTTTATAGACTATAATTCCAGACAGAAGCGTGCTCTTTATAAATCTGAATTCTTGCCAAAACAGAGATGTTGAAATTCATTTGGATATTATCTGTATGCAGTGGATCATATATATGTATATATTTTTTTCTGTACTAAATTGTAACTGAAAAAGCCCACAATCACCCAGTGTGTAGTTAGGATAGAAACCTGATGAGCTCATAGCAACAAGCAAAAACATCCTTAAAAATGTATCTCCAATTCCAAATGTCAAGGTGAGTCTTCTGGGATTCAAATATCTGACAGCCATATGGAAATTAAATATATATATATTTATTTTGCAAATGAGGAATGGAAAGAAAGTAGTTTGAACTTAGTTTAAAGAATTTTAGCCTTAATGTTTTCATGACTGATTTATTTCTAAACTACAATAACATTAATTCAAAATATACAAAATGGCATATGATCCTGAAATATTGTATTAGATATAGGAGGAAAAACTTAAAAGTGTGTCTTAATAATCACTAACTTTATCATTAATAGGAAGTGATTCTGCTCACCATCTATTCCTTGTTTTGGAATAGTGCCTAGTATATAATAAACGCTCAATAAATATTTGCTGAGTGAATGAACTTTGAAAGTCAAATTGCCATTATTTGGGGTTTTTGGAGCTCTTGCATAGGACCCTTTAATCTGTCTCAGAGATTAACACCAATACAAACAAACCTCCAGTAGTAGTAAGGCCATGTACCGTGGGCTCACAAACCAATTTTGTTACAAGAAAGAATATAATCTGTGAACAAATATACAAATACATATTCACAAAAATACAAAATATTATAATTCCAGCAATGACTGACTCTTATATTATATTTTCGACACCTCTGAGGCTGAATTCATCTTTCCAATCAACGGAGACAATTATTTTTCATTTCTTTTATTGTCCCTCCAACACTAGCATTTATTCGATACTTATTTCAAGGCTTTATATTACATTCAGTGGATGACAAAAAGATGAATAACTCTGGCTACCCTTAAGTCTACAATTAAAATGGAGATATAATGTGTACAAAAATAATTATTGAGTTATAATACTCAACATCATATGATATTCAGGACTTGCAAATTAAAACAATGAGGTACCACTATACCCTATTAGAATGACAAAAATCCAAAACACGGACAGCACCAAATACTAAGGAGGATGTGAAGCAACAGAAACTCTCATTCATTGTAGATGGGGATACAAAATGGTATAGTTAACTTTGGAAAACAGTTTGGCAGTTTCTTACAAAACTAAAAATTCTCTTATTGTATGGTCCAGCAATTGTGCTCCTTGGTATTTACACAAAGAAACAAAAATTTTATGTCCACACTATAACCACATAGTTGTTTATAGCAGCTTTTTCAGAACTGCCAAAACGTGGAAGCAACCAGATGTCATTCAGTAGGGAAATGGTAAATAAACTGTTGTACCCCTTGACAATGTAGTATTATTCAGTGCTGTAAAGAAATGAACTGTCAATATGAAATGACCTGGAGGAACCTTAAATGTACAATACTAAGTGAAAGCAGCCAATCTGAAAATACTACATAATGTATAATTCCAACAATATGGCATTCTGGAAAATGCAAAATTAGGGAGAGAGTAAAGGATCAGTGATTCCTAGGGCTTATAAGAGGAGGAAGGGATGAAAAGGTAAAGAAAGCACAATGAGTTTTTAAGGCAGTGAAAACTACTCTGTATGATACTATACTGATGGATATATTTTATTATACATTTTTCCAAACCTATAGAATGTATATTTGTCCAAACCCAAGAGTGAACCCTAATGTAAACTATGAACTATGAGTAATGATGTAGTTTCATCAGTTTTAACAAATGTACTACTCTAGTGGGGGGTGTTGAGAGTGGGTAAAACTGTGTATCCGTGGGGGCAGGGAGTAGGAAGGAAATATTTCTGTAACTTCCACTCAGTTTTGGTGTGAGCCTAAAACTACTCTAAAATATGAAAGTTTTTTTAAGCTATATTATAAAGAAAGGCTGTCAGTGTTCCAAGAAAAGCATAATCTACATGCTTTGGGAATTTGTAGAAGATAATCATTCTGGCTTAGAAAAAATTTATGAAAGATATAACAATTATGTATGAGTAATATTTTATTAGGGGTAGTAGGTAAATACTGCACACAGAGAAGAATGACAAGGGCAGACACACTGGCAGATGTACATGCAAAGTCCTCTTCTGTGGAATAGCACAGTTTCCTTGGACTGAAAACCAAAGAACACTTAGAGTAATGGGACCTAAGATTTGAAAGATATACTTGTATAATTCTGCAGTTGACTAGAATGTTTTTTTTTAATGTACTAATTTCTGAATCTATAGGTAAATAGGAAGGCTTAGAGGTACTATCACACAATTAGTAATAAAGAAATTTGTCCACCTAATTCCCAGACCAAGTTTTCATTATTTTATGCTTTAGCAATGATAGAAGATTCTTGAATGTTAAAATAAGGAGTTTAACTTTATTCAGTGGACCATCAGTGATTTTTTTATATGTTGAAGAGTGGCAAAATGGAACATGATCTAAGATCAATATAATATAAGTGAGCAGAATGGATTATGGGAAAAGTGGAGAAATTCAAACATGGAAAATACTGTCATTTCGATAGGGTAGTTGCAGTGGAAATGGAAAAGGGGACTTGGGATGATTTGGGGTTTGAAGAAGTAATTTGCCACAGTCATTGTATGATAGACCAACCTTTAAACGCTGTGCAAAAGGAACAGGACGTGGAAGTTGGGGTTGAAGTATTAACAATTTTATAATGCAGCTTTGTATTGTATTCGCTCTTAAAATAAGCCCATATTATATTTGTAATTTAAATATAACTATGAAGAAAACAAGCATTTTTAAAAGGATAATATGGCTTTAATTTTGTACAAGATGTGCAAAAATGTTACAAGGCAGGGGAAGTATGAGGCAGATGTGTGTCTGATGTTAAGTAGTACATAAGTATGAGTTTATTTTGGAAATATTACATTTGAAGATTTTTACCACATAAGTGAAAATTTGCTGGGAAGTAGCAATAAGAATTAGGAATTCAAAGAAGCCAAACTGGATTGGCAAGTCATGCTTATAGAAGTTGTATCATTGGAGAAAAAGGGATGTTAAGGTAAGTAAAGAAAAGGACAGAAGAAATAGACACATTTAAGGACTATGAAATTTTATTGGGCATATATTAGTTCTTAGATGGTCTATGTATGTGACAGTCAATGGGTGAAAATCTTTGCCTTCAGGTAGCTAGTGAGACTAGTGAGTGTTTCTCAAAGCAAAATCTTTGACCTACTTTGTAACCTGGCTGAGCATCAAATGGTCCATGGGCAGTTTAGCTGCTCCAGAGGAAAAGGGATAAAACACTTGTTAAAATACATTTAATAAATATGGAATGCAAGATTAATTATATATAATTATTATCAGATTACATTCTTAATGCATTCTCAATGATGGTCAATGACTATTATATACTTGGTTGTTTAAGTACTGTGAAGGAGATATTGGTCACTGGTCTTGGCTAATATTCAGTTAACAGGGAGCAAGGCAGGTTGGGTAAAGTGCTTCATGATACTCTATATTTGTGAAATTTGCATATTATTGTATTGAATTACATCCTGAATTTACAGAAGTGGACCAGGAAATAAAATGATTTGTTGACATATAAAAGTGATATAATTCACAATGAGGTAGACAGAATAGAGAATACAAGTGTACATACGTCAGGATTAATGGATTTGCAACTGTAACTTTTCCACAGAGCAGCCGCAAAAGAAAAATTACATAGAAAATATGATGAATATCTGAAAATTGGATTTGGACTGTGTCTGTTTGCCCTCTTTCCCTTGCACATTGGCAATGATGAAACTTTTTATGTATGAATAATATTCCATTGTATGGATGTGCCAAATTTTGTTTATCCATTCATTAGTTGATGGGCACTTTGAGAAGTTTCTACATTTTGTCCATGTTCTGCTATGAACATTTGTGTACAAATTTTTGCGTGGTTATGTTTTCAGTTCTCTTGGCTGTATACCTAGAAGTGGAATTTCTGGGTCATATGGCAACTCTGTTTAACGTTTTTAGGAACAGCCAACCTATTTTTGAAGTAGGTGTACCATTTAAATTTCCACAGCAATGTATGAGGATTCCAAATTCTCCACATCCTTACCAACATTTTTATGTTTCACTTTTTAAATTGTATATAGAATAGAATCATCTTATGGCTTGTATTTCCCTTAATGACTAATCTTGTTGAACATTATTTCATGTGGTTATTGGCCATGTATATATTTTCTTTGGAGAAATGTCTATTCACATTCTTTTCACATTTTTAAAATTGGTTTGTCTTTTTATTGCTGAGCTGTAAAATTTCTTTATATATTCTGGAACTATACCCTTATCTGATATATTATAAGCAAATATTTTCTTTCGGTTGAGTTTTTACTTCTTATCAAAGCGTTCTTTGATATGTAAACATATTAAGTTTTGATAAAGTCCAACTTACCTATTTTTCTTTGGTTGCTTGTGCTATCGGTGTCATATGTAAGAGACTAGGGGCACCTGGGTGGTTCAGGCAGTTGAGCATCTGCCTCTTGATTTCAGTTCAGGTCGTGATCCCAGGGTCATGGGATTGAGCTCCTTGTAGAGCTCCACACTGACTGTGGAACCTGTTTAAAATTCTCTCTCTTTCTCCCTCTGCCCCTCTCCCCTGCTTATGTGCTCTCTCTCTGTCTCTCAAGTGAAAACAAAAACAAAAGTGTTGCCTAAAGCAGAGTCAAAAAGTTTTGCAGTTATGTCTTTTCCTAACAGTGTTATAGCTTTAGCACTTATATTTAGGTTGTTGATCTATTTTGAGTTAATTTTTGGATATGTTAGAAATGAGTATCTAGTTCATTTTTTTTGCATGTATGTATCCAGCTGTCCTTGTACCATTTGTTGAAGAATATTCCTTCCCCAGTGAAATTGGCTTGGCACGTTTTTCAAAAATCATTTGACTATAGATGTATGATTTACTTGTGGATATTCAATTCTACTCCACTGTTGTATATGTCTATCTTTAAGCTAGTTCCACACTGTCTTGATTATTTGTAGTAAGTTTTGATGTTGAGAAGCGTGACTTATCCAAGTTTAACTTTGTTTTTTGATTGGTTTGGCTTTTCTCAGTCCTTTGAATTTCCATATGAATTTTAGGATCAACATTCCAGTTTATAAAAAGAAAAATAAATAAGACAGTTGGAATTTTGATATAAATTATGTTGAATCTGTAGATTAATTTGGGGGATTATTGCCATCCTAACAATATTGTCTTCCACTCTAGGACCTGGAACATCTTTACATTTATTTGTCTTTTTTTTTTTAAAGAATTTTAGCTTTACTGAGGTAAATTGACATACAAACTTATAAGATATTTAAAATGTACATCCTGGTAAATTGGTACACACACACACACACACACACTGTGAGAGGATTCCTCCCATCTAGTAGATTAACACATCCATCAGGTCACATATTTATCTTTATGTATGTGTGTGTGTGTGTGTGTGTGTGTGTGGTGTGAGAAAACACTTAAGTCCTATTATCTTAGCAAGTTTCAATTATATGATAAAGTATTATCAACTGTAGTCACAATGTTTTACATTGGATCCTTAGACCTTATTCATCTTAGACCTAAAAATCTGTACCCTTTAACCAACTTCCCTATTTTCCCTATATCCTAGCCCCTGACAACCACTTTTCTATTTTTCTTCCCTTTGTTTCTATGAATTTGATTTTTTTCCTTTTTAGGATTTCACATATAAAAGATAACATGTAGTATTTGTCTTTGTCTGTCTGGTTATATCATTTAGCATAATGCCTTCCAGGTCCACCTATATTGTCACAAATGCCAGGATTTCTTTCTTTTTCATGATTGAATAATTTTCCCATGTATACATGTCTGTGTGTGTGTGTGTGTGTGTGTGTATCTCTATGCATTCGTCTTTTGTTGAACTCTTAGGTTGTTTCTATATCTTGGCTGTTGTGAATAATGTTGCAGTGAATATGGAGTCTAGATATCTTTTTGATATTTTATTTCCATTTCTCTAGCATACACAGAAATGGGATTACTGCATCATATGATAGTCCTACTTTTAATTTTTTGATAAATGTCTGTATTGTTTTTTTTTCATAGTGGGTGCATCAATTTAGATTTCTACCAACAGTGAACAAGGTTCTCTTTTATCCACATCTTTGTCAACACTTGCTATCTCTTGTCTTTTTGATGATAGCCATTCTAACAGGTATGAAGTGATATTTCACTGTCGTTTTGATTTGAATTTCCCTGATGATCAGTGATGTTGAGCACCTTTTCATGTGCTTGTTGGCCATTTGGATGACTTCTTTGGGAAAATATCTGTTCAGATCCTTTGCCCCTTTTTAAATTGGATCGTTTGGTTTTTTGCTGTTGAGTTGTAGGAGTTCTTTACATCTTTGGGTATTAACCCCTTATCAGATGTATGGTTTGCACATATTTTATACCACTCTCTAGATTACCTTCCATTTTGTTCATAGTTTCATAGTTTCCTTTGCTGTGCAGAAGGTTTTTAGTTTGATGTAGCTACATTTGTTTATTTTTGCTTTATTTCTCTTTGCTTTTGATGTCAAATCCAAAAGCTCATTGCCAAGATTAATGTCAAGGATTTTCCCCACTATGTTTTCTTTTAGGAGTTTTATGGTTTCATGTCTTATGTTAAAGTCTTTAATCCATTTTGAGTTGAAATTTGTGTATAGTGTAATATAGGAGTTTAAGTCTTTTTATTTCAACAATATTTTGAAGTTCTCATTGTATAAGTCATGTCTTCTGTTAAGTTTATTCCTGATTTTTCTTTTTGATGGTATTGTAAAAGTAATTGTTTTTAAAAAATTTTTTAATGTTTTTTGTTTTATTGTAGACAGAGAGAGTGCAAGTGAGGGAGGGGCAGAGAGAGTGGGAGAATCTGAAACAGGTTCCAGGCTCTGGAGCTGTTAGCATAGAGCTGGATGCAGGGCTTCAACTCACAAGCCATGAGATGATGACCTGAGCTGAAGTTGGTCATTTAACCGACTAAGCCATCCAGGCACCCTTTTTTTTTTATTTCATTTTCACATTTTGCATTGCTCTTTTATCGAACCTGACTTGACTATACATATTTTTAAGTTTATTTATTTAATTTGAGAGAGAGAGAGGGAGAGAGCCTAAGTAAAGGAGGGGGCAGAGAGAGGGTTAGAGAGAGAATCCCAAGCAGGCAGAGCCTGATGCTATGCTTGAACTCATGAACTGTGAGATCATGATCTGAGCTGAAACTAAGAGTCGACGGAGCTATCCAGGTACCCCTCACCTGACTATATTTATCTTCATTCTTCAACCTTGCTAAACTCCTTTTCCCCCAATGTCATGATTTTTATTACTTTTTTTTTTATTAATTTCTGTGACTAGAAATTCCACTGCAGTATTGAATGGAGTGACAGGAGCATACGCTCTTGTCTTCCTTAGGATAAGAGAAAATTAAGTCTAATGTTAACTGTTTTTTTTTTTTGTAGATGTCCTTTATCAGTTAAGGAAATTTTTTTCTATTCCTAGTTTGGTGAGGTTTTTGTTTTTTTTTTTTTTTCATGAAAGTGTGTTGAATTTTGTCAGATGCTTTCCCTGTATCTATTTAAATGATCATATTTTCTTCTTGTATTTTATTAACATGAAGCCATGAAGCATTACATAGATTTTTTTATATATATTGAGTCAGCTTTATATTCCTGTGCTAAATCCCACATGATCATGGTATTTATTTTTTTATATACTGCTAGATTTGGTCTGCTAATATTTTGTTGGAGATTTTTGTATCTAGATTCATAAGAGATATTGGTCTCTAGTAGCGTTTTCTTATGATGTCATTGCATAGTTCTGGTATCAGGGTAATAATGACCTTAAGGAGTCAGTTGTCAAGTATTTCCTCTTCTGTTTTTTAGAAGAGGATATGAAGGGATGGTGTTAATTCTTCTTTAACCATTTAGTAGAATTTACCAGTGATGCCATATGGTCCTGTGCTCTTTGTGGGAATTTAAAAACTAATTAAACAATTTACTATTTACTCTTTTTATTTGTTATAGGAATATTCAGATTTTTCACTTTTTTCTTGAGTCATTTGTGGTAGTTTGTGTTTTTCTAGTAATTTGTTCACTTTCAACTATATTATCTAATTTTTTTGTAAACAGCTATTCATGGTAACATCTTATAATTCTTTTTATGTGAGCTGGTAGCAGTGTTCTGTCTTTAATTATTTTAGTAATTTGAGTATTCTCTCTTTTTGAAATTGGTCAATGTAGTTATAGATTTATCAGTGTTTTTGATCTTTTCCATGAATCAACTTTTGGCTTCATTGATTTTCTCTTGCTTTGCTGTACTTGATTTCATTTATTTCTGCTTGTCTTCCATTTAGTTTGCTTTGTTTTTCTAGTTGCTTATGGTGGAAGATTAGGTGTTATTTGTTTGAGACCTTTCTTCCTTAAATGTAGGCATTTACCACAATATTTTTTTTCAAAGTACTTCTTTTGCTTTATCCCATCAATTTTGATATGTTTTGTTTTTGTTTGCATTCAACTCAGTGTTAATTGTTATTGAGGACTGTGTTTTATTTTCCACTTATTTGTGAGTTTTGCAAATTTGTTATTGATTTATAATTTTTTAAAATTTATTTATTGAGAGAGACAGAGAGAGACAGAGAGAGAGGGAGAGAGAGAGAACCCCAAGGAGGCTCCATACTGCCAGCACAGAGCCTGACACGGGGCTTGAACTCACACACTGTGAGATCATGACCTGAGCTGAAATCAAGAGTCAGACGCTCAACTGACTGAGCCACCCAGGTGCCCCTGATTTCTAATTTTTTATATTGTGGGTGTAGAACAGACCTTGTATGCTTTCAGTCATCTTTAATTTATTGAGACTTATTTCGTGGCCTAGCAAATGGCTTATAAAGGAGAGTATTATACATGCACTTGAATATATATTTCTGCTGTTGTTGGGTAGGGTGCTCTGTAGATGTTTCTTAGGTTTAGTTGGCTTATAATGTTTTTCAAGTTGTATATTTATTTGCTGGTCTTCTGTCTAGTTCTTTCCATTATTAAAAGTTGAGTACTGAAATCTCCAATTATCAATTTTGAATTATGTATTATACCCTTAAATTCTGTCAGTGTTTTCTTTTTGTATTTTGTGGTTCTGTTTTTCACCATATATGTTAATAACTGTTAACATATAATATTAATATTATATATGTATATTAATATATACTCATAACATAATATTAAAAATATTTAAAAGTTTTAAATGTTTGTTTATTTTTGAGAGAGAGAGGCAGAGAGAGAGGGAGACACAGAATCCAAAACAGGCTCCATGCTCTCAGCAGTCAGCACAGAGCCCCATGTGGGGCTCAAACTCACGAGCTGTGAGATCATGACCTGAACCCAAGTTGATACTTAACCTACTGAGTCACCCAAGCGCTTCTATATATCACTTTTTTAAAAAAGTTTATTTATTTATTTGAAGAGAGAGAGGGGGAGAGAGAGAGAGAGAGCAAGCGAGCACAGATGCACACACATGAGTGGGGGACAGGCAGAGAGAGATAGGGGAAGAGAGAAGCCCAAGCAGGTTCTGCACTGTTAACTGTGGAGCTGGCCTTGGAGCTCAGTCTCATGAACTGTGAGATCATGAGCTGAGCCGCATCTGTGTAATCAGAAACTTCACTGAACTCCAACTAGGTTGAATTCAGATAGATCATTGTCATTGCTGTCCAGTTTGATTTGGTTTCTTGATGTCTTAGTCTGCTTGGGCTGTCATGACTAAATACCATGAACTTTGTGGCTTAAACAACAAAATATTATTTTCTTACAGTTCTGGATACTAAAATTCCAAGATCAAGGTACTAGCATAGTCAGTTTTTAGTGAGAATTTCCTTCTTAGCTTATAGATGGCCACCATCTTGCATGGTAGGAAAAGTGAGCACACGCTCGCTGATATCTCTTCTTATGAGGGCACTAATGTCATCATAAAGTTCCTACCCTCATGACCCCATCTTACTCTAATTACCTTTCAAAGGCCCCATTTCTAAATACAATCACATGGGTTTTAGAGCTTTAGCATATGAATTTGGGGCAGACAGATCCACTAGGTGTAGATCTATCTGAATTTAACCTATTTGGAGTTTAGTGAAGTTTCTGATTACATAGATTCAATTTTTTCACCAAATATGGAAAGGTTTTCCCCCATGATTTCTTCAAATATTCTTTGTGCCCTTTTCTCAGTTCTCTCAGTCTGGGATTCCCATGATGCATTTGTTTGTATGCTTGATGATGTCCCACAGCTCTCTAAGGTCTGATCATTTTTCTTCTTTATTTTTAACTTTTGTTCCTCAGAATGGATAATTCTATCAACTTTATGTTCAGGGATTCTTTTTTCTGCCTGCTCAAATAGCTTCTGTCTTTTATTCTGCTTTCTTCTGTCTTCTGTGTGACATTGTTTTTATATTTTTCTATGGTTCTTCATATATTATCTTCTTTCTTTAGTTCTTTGTAAATATTTTTAAAAGCTGATTTATTTTTTTTTTCCTGGTAAATCCAGTAACTGGGCTTCCTCTGAGACAGTTTTCTATTGATTGCTTTTATTCTTGTGTATGGGCAGCACTTTCTTGTTTCTTTGAATGTCAATTTCAACATCTTACTGAAAAATGGACATTTTAAATAACATTATATGGAAATTCTGGAAATGAGATTCTCTTCTTTTTCCAGGGGCTGTTGTTGATGCTTATTATAGTTATAGATGATTTTTGTTTAGTGTATTTTTAAAATTAATTCTGTAAAGTCTATATTGCTTGTCAGATGCAGCCACTATAGTGTTTTCTCAGCTTAAGAAAGAACAATGGTTTCCTTAAATTCCTGGAACCAGTATTTGCTAAGGGGCTCTCTGTGTTAGGGGAGACCTTTGACACCCAGCCAGTTTGCTTACAACTCTCCCCTGGCCTTTATTTCCTGGTTGTGCAAAGTCTCAAAGTCAGTTAGAGGTGAGTCCTTAGGGCCTTCTTAGACCTTTTTTGAGTATGCACCTGCCTCTATGGATGTGTGTGTTGTTTTGGATTCCTAAGAAATATGTTAGAGCCTTTCAAAACTATGTGGATATCTTATTCCCTAGTTTTTACTTGTAGGCTTTTGTTTAGTCTATTGTTTGAATCAAATGGTATTCACTGTTGTAGGCAGCTGTGAAGATAAAACATTTTCCTGTAATTGTTTTCCATAAATGCTCATGAGGTGAAGGCTTTTCACACTAGGTGAGTTCCAAGTCAGGTCAACTTCAGACAGCTTGTTAAGTGGGGTCTTCCAGGGAACCACTAGACAGGTAAAATAATGTGACTATTCTTTGTGGCAAAAGCTTTGAAAAAGCTCAGGTTCCCTTCTCTTCCCTCCAGTGGCTAACAGGCAGCTCTAACAATGTGGGCTGTTATTTTTCAAGGCTATAGCAGCGCAACACATTAGGAGATAGAACTAGAGCCCGTTAAAATACCATAAATTTCACTGTTCTTTTCAATATTTAGCTCTTTTTCTTTAATAAGTGCTTGCTGGATTTTTAAGGCTTTGATGAGTTTCCGGTATTTTATAAAAGTGGATTCTGACAATTTTGCCCTTCTTTTGTGGCTTTTAGGAAGAACACATTTTCAGAGATTCTTCCTCAAGCATTGTGGGTTTGCTGCCACTTCTGTACACCGAATTTAAATAGTACAGTTTAAGCTCCCTGCCAAAAGTTTTGGATATCGGGCTGGAGCTTTAGTTCAGGATCGCTCACTCTAAAGGAGCAATCAAACCAGCAGGATGCTACTCACTGAATAATGCAGGCGATTTTCCAAGCATCATCCACGCTCTTCATTGTTACACGGTGTTGTGCTGTTCAGTTGCTCAGATTCACTCTGTGAGGATATGTGTTTCCCAAAGGATTTTTAAACTTTAACAAGTTAATAAAAAGTCTTAATTGCATTGCATTCTCAAGTGAGGAAATAGCAAGCAAGTATTATGATTGAAGTTAAAATAAATATTACCATTCACACTGAGATATCACCTATCATTGTTATCACCCATGTTGAGAAGATACTTTTTTTCAGACAACACGTGGCACTGTTAATATTTTATTTTTGTACATATGTAACATCTGTGAGTGTGACAAAGATTTTCTATTCAAGAATTCACATAGTACTTAAAAACAGAAAAAGATATATAGAGCCCAGAGCAGGTTTGCAGTTTGGTGACCCTTAAACAGATATCCTTAAATATTTTTTCAACATTTATTTGGTGATATAGGGAGAAACTGCATTTATAAAATGTTTACTTCTTTATTTTCACAACAGAAATTCTTAAAATAACATTTTATCTGATTTGGAAGTATGATGATTTTTTATTTTAATTAGCACTTTAAACTGGATAATTCAAAATTATATTAGTATTAGATTAACGTTAATTAATATATTGATGTCATTATACAAAAATGTTTCATTTGTTTATAGTTATAATACTGGGTGGTGACATTGAATGGATATGTTTTAATAATTTCAAATATATAATAGAACCTCACTTAGGTTGTCAAAAGTATATTTGTAATAACTTGATTACATATGTATGTATTTGTATAAATCTATATATGCATATATGTAATATGTATACATATGTACAAAGACATACACACACATGTATATTCATAAATGTAAAATCCTAGGTTAGAGATTATTGGAGTTTTAAATAAAATATGTATCTCAAGGAGTACCTTATCCGTATTGAAAGAGAAAATATATGTACTTTAAGTAAAATCAGACCATAATAAAGTAATGGATTAATTAAATGACAGGTGATATTATATTCTTAAACTCATCGACAGATTGAGGCCTTTGATTCTGAAAGGAAGGTCAGGATTGAGGATAGCATGAGTAGTCTGGATGATTACTAACTCTTGAGAATTTTCTATATTGTAAAATACTATGTAACTCCATTCTTTTTATAAATCCTACGTAAGTTGTATTGATGGCACAATGTCTGACAGGGAAAACATATGGTTTTGATATATGATATGTTTATGATAATTAATTGTCTATCTGGCATTGATATTTCCCCTTAATGGCTTACCCAGTGCTTGAATTAGTAAACTGTTTAGATGTTTAAAACTAGATAAATAGAACAGAACACTAGCAGGAAATGTATCAAGAATAATAACCATTTTAGTTGCTACAAAGATGGCAGGCTTTATCTTCAGAGATTATTGACACTTATTGACATTTGGCTATAAATGAACAATCTTAGAATTTTTCTTTTAATTATAATTTAGTATGTAAACTACACATTTTCATGAAGGTTGTAAGTGACAAAAGTTAATTTTACTTTGATATTTTCCTAGTGAAGTTATTTTATTTTTCTTAGAATACTTAAAAATAGCTTGACATGTTAGAAAATACAAAACCCATCTTCCTATATTCAACAAAAATATTTGAGCACAGAATAATGGCCTCAAAAGATGTCTTTGTCCTGATCTCCAGATTCTGTGAATATATTAAGGAATAAGGGACTTTGAAGATGTGATTTAGGATTATAAAATAAGAGTATCCTGGAGTGATGGGCCCAATTAATCCCAAGGGATTTTATGAGAGGGAAGACAGAGGGCTAGAGGTAAAGAAGGACTTGTGAGGACAGAAACAGAGTTTGGAATGATGCACTTTGAAGACCTAAGAACACACCATGAGCCCAGGAATGCAGATGGCCTCTAAAAGTTGGAAAAGCCAAAGAAATGATTCTCCCTGAGAGCTTCCAAATGGGACCTGAAGAAATTGTAGGTGGGGTGAAGTAAAAGAAGCATGTACAGAGACTAAGAAGCAAGAGATAAAATAGATTCAGAATGGAAAAAAAGGAGTACCTAGGTGGCACAATCACTTAAGCATCCTACTCTTGATTTCCATTCAAGTTATAATCTTACAGTTCATGGGTTCAAGCCCCATGTTGGGCTCTATACTGACAGTGCAGAGCCTGCTTGGGATTCTCTCTTTCCATACCTCCCCTGATCTCTCTCCCTCTCAAAATAAATAAACTTAAAAAAGAAGAATTGAAAGAAGAATGGCATGGCTGGAGAGTGGAATAAAATGGGGAGACTTGTGACAATGTTAAAGATTCCATAGGCCCAAACCATGAATGCTTTGGCAGTTCATATTGATAAGTATGTATTTTACTTACATGTGTATTAAGAATAAAATAGAGTTTATAGTGTACATCTTTAACTTATCAAAGTACGTTTAACTTATCTATTAACTTCAAGAATTATATGTTCAATTCCGCCTCCTGACTTTTATGCTATCATAAATTTTCCCTGTAGATATGTGATAAAATTCATGATACATTATTTTGTTCATATATCAACAATCTGCAAGGATATTTACATAATAAGAAAAATATTCTAATTATCCATGTGGTCACCACTTGTGGTACTCTTCACTCCTTATAGATCCATATTTCATTTGGTATCCCTTGCTTTTGCCTGAAAGACATTTCTGTCTAGAGGATATCAACATTTTTTTGTAGTATAGGTCTTTAGTAATGAATTCTTTTGGCTTTGTATGTCAGATAATTTATTTTGCCTTCATTTAAAAAGATACTGTAATTATATGTGTCTATATATTTTTAATATACTTAAATTTCTTTTTAATTTTAGAGAGAGAGTGAGCTTGAATGGGGAAGAGGGGCAGAGGGAGAGAAAGCATCTCAAGCAGGCTCCACTCTCACAGGGGCCAGACATTCAACTGAGCCACCCAAGGAGCCCCTATGTGTCAATATTTAATATTTCGTTTTTTGTTTTCTATTTACTTTGCTCTTTTTTTTAATGTTCCCTTTCCTACTACCTTGACATTTTAAATTATTTTTTTTTTTACTCACCTTTCCCTTTTGCTGATTTGGAATTTATACACTAGATTTATCTTAGCAATTGCCATTTACATTTGATCATGCATAATTATTAAATTGTACATCTTGACCTTCCTGCCTACCATATTGGACATGAATTACAATCTTTTGTTATCAAGGGTTTGGTTTATAGTCTTTTTTCTATTGAACTCCTGAATGTAGACAGTATTATTGTTCTTTTTTTATATAATTATTTCTTTAATGCTTGTATTATATATAACATATATTTATCTTTATTTTGTAGATCATGTTGCTTTTATACTATCTTCAAATTTGTTAGTTTCTTTCCATATTTCTTATATCCATCTGTTAGGCTTTTACTCTGGAGAGATTTTTTTCTTCCTTGAAATTAGTGCTTTAGAAGTTCCTTTAGTTAAAAATTTTGGGTGGTTAAGTTTCTTAATTTTCCAGCTGAAAATATTTTTTTATGTTTTTTATTTATTTTTGAGAGACAGAGAGAGACAGCGTGAGCAGGGGTGGGTCAGAGAGAGAGGGACACACAGAATCTGAAGACTGGCTCCAGGCTCTGAGCTGTCAGCACAGAGCCCAATGCGGGGCTCAAACCCACGAACCAAGAGATCATGACCTGAGCCGAAGTCGGACGCTTAACAAACTGAGCCACCCAGGTGCCCCCAGCTGAAAATATATTTTATTTAGTTCTGTTATTTTAACTTTTTAAATCCTTTTTAAAAAAGCCTTTGTATTTTCCATATTACTTGTCACTCCTATTATCCTTTCTTTGTAGATGATCTCTTTTTTTGAAGGTGATCAAATCTTTCTCTTTCTCTTTCCATGGTGTTCTACAGATTTACTACAATGTATCTAAGTGGATATTTAAAAATCATTAGCCTGAGGGCACCTGGATGGCTCATTTGGTTAACTGTCTGACTTCAGCTCAGGTCATGATCTCACAGTTTGTGAGTTCAAGCCCTGTTGATGGGTTTTGCCCTGACAACACAGATCCTGCTTGGGATTCTCTGCCTCCCTCTCTCTCTGCCCCTCCCACCTCCTTTCTCTCTCAAAAATAAATAAACATTAAAAAACAAAAATCATTAGCCTGTCTAATATATATTTTGGAATTAATGACTTTATCAATTGTAGAAAATTCTGTTATTATCTTCTTAAATTGGAGGGAAAGAAATGATATAAAAGGGACTGGGCAGATCTAGAAAATATTTATTTTAAGGGAAAAACAACAAATGTGGAAAGCTAGGAACTCAAAGGTTTCAAAAGAAATTTTGATAACTTTGAAAAAAGAGTTGGCAAACTGAAACCTGGATGTGAAGATATTGCCCCCAATGCAGTCTTTTTTCCCCCGTCATTCCTTTCCTTCTAATTCCTTGCACTTACTAATCAACTTTATTTACCCTACTTTACCAGAATCCAAGGTTTAGTTTCTTCCTCTGATTCTCTGATTTCATTTTACCATTTTTAAATTTGAATTTTTGGTCCTTGAGGCTTTCTCCTACTCATGTACAAGGTCAATAATACATTTAAAATATGTATACATGTGAGAGAATAAGTTGGGTCAGATTTTCATTTTAGAAAGACACTTTAGGACACTCTGAGAAGAATAAATTGTAGGTGCCAAAGATGAATCTGGTAGAACAAGTAGTAAATTGAGTAAGTAACCCAAGCAAGAGATATAGGCAAGTGTCAGCATATTTGAGAATAGTTTAATAGTTATGCTTATTAGTTGGATATGTGGGAGGTATAAGAAATCCAAGATGACTTATTTAAAAATTTTTTAATGTTTATTTTTATTTTTGAGAAATAGAGAGACAGAGCATAAGTGGGGGAGGAAGAGACACACACACACACACACACACACACAATCCAAAGCAGGTTCTAAGCTGTAAGCTGTCAGCACAGAGCCCCATGCGAGGCTTGAACTCACAAAATGTAAGATCATGACCTGAACTGAAGTTGGATGCTTAACCACCTGAACCACCCAGACAGGCCAAGATGACATTCTTTTTAAATTTTAAAATATTTTACATTATTTTTGAGAGAGAGAGAGTGAGTGAGTTGGGGAGGGGCAGAGAGAGAAGGTGACACAGAATCTGAAGTAGGCTCTAGACTCTGAGCTGTCAGCACAGAGCCCGATGTGGGGCTTGAACCCACAAACTGCGAGATCATGACCTGAGCCAAAGTCAGATGCTTAACCAAATGAGCCACCCAAGTCCCCCTGAGATGACTTTACTTTTTTAAAATGTTAACAGCACTTTAAAATGCAACTATTCCATAACTGTTCTAATAAAAGCTTGAGTGTTACAAATTTATAAGCTTTGGTTAATATTGTTCTATTTCTTTAGTGGACATTATTGTAGTTCTAGACATTTATGATCAGCTCAAGTTTAAATGATATGCCTCTGATATTGAGATGGTGGGGAAATGAACATAGACAAATTTTTGTGTAATCTATTTTCTGTAAAAGACAAACATCTTTCAATTCTTCCCTGCTTGCCTATGACAGAATGTTTCTTTCTTTTTTTTTTTAATTTTTAACATTTATTCATTTTTGAGAGACAGAGAGAGACAGAACACAAGCGGTGGGGGGGTGGGGAGCAGAGACAGAGGGAGACACAGAATCCAAAGCAGGCTCCAGGCTCTGTGCTGACAGCTCAGAGGGCTTGAATCCACAGACTGTGAGATTATGACCGCAGGTGAAGTCGGATGCTTAACCGACTGAGCCACCCAGGCGCCCCAGAATGTTTGTTTATTTCAAATCCAGGTGCAAGCTCCATTTTCTAAACTGGCATACCTTGTTGAACTGGAAATTATAAGATGGCTATTTTTATGTTGTGTTCTATTATTGTTTTATTAATATCTTTCTATCAAATACTTTAACTCCAACTCATGAATTAGTTGGTATCTATTGGCCCAGGTGAGCTATAATATGGTTAAATTCTGATGGAGTAGTGGATAAAAACTGTCAGCTTGCTATCATATGATGCTTGGGAGGTTTGACAATCTTATAATAAGGTTAATAAATATTTTAAATTTAACAATTTCTTGTAAGATAACATTGCTTAGTGAGTAAGCTGGGTATGTACATACAGGTTTCTCTGGCACTGTATTCAGTGTTAAGAATCTCTGAATGTTCCCAACTCTTGGAAAGACATATTTTGAAAGTTTTCATTCAGTCATTTTTTTTTCTAGAAAGATTTTATACATTGAAAAAATATAGGATTGTTTATCACAACTAATACCATTAAAATAAACTTCTGCTTTAAAATTTTTATTTTTTATGTTAGAGAGAAAGAGTGAGAGAGAGAAGAAACAGCAGTAAGGGAGGGGCAGAAAGAGAGGCAGAGATATCTGAGTGGGCTCTGCACAGATAGCAGAGAGCCCTACACAGGGCTCAAACTCATGAACCATGAGATCATGACTTAAACTGAAGGCAGTGACTTAACTGACTGAGCCACCCAGGCACCCCTAAAATAAACTTATGCTTTTAAAAGTGTAGACATATATCAATTTTTAAAATAGATATTTATTATCTAATTAATACCTGCTTATTATAGATTTATTGAAAATTAAATAAAAACAAAAGAAAGAAAAATAACCTTTGGTTCTATTATCTAGAGACATCCACTAACAAAAATTACATATTGAGTATATGATATATGTTTCTTTCAAATCATTTCTTAATTCCTCAATTCTCATTCCTCAATTCTAGTGTGCACTAATATAAATGACCAGATAATTATTCACTTTGAAAGCTTTAGTTAGCAGCTCTGTATTATGTTCTATATTTTAGTGCCCTAATATGTATTGTACCTTGAAAAAATGGAACAATACACGAATACGAAAAGATTGAGACCTAGGTGAAAGCATGCCAGACCTGCCGGGAGCTAATCATACTATGTGAAATAATAAAGAGTGAGCAGCTAGGTCTTTTCAAATGGCAAAAGAAGCAATTCAGAAGTCCAAGAACTTTTCTATTTACTTCCCATTCAGTTAAACCTCTACATACTGGACCATGAGGTACTCTGATCATGAGCCTTCTTCTGTGAGATCCTGATGATCTAAAGTGACCTGTTAAACATTAGTCCGTATACATTCTATGACTTCTATACATATCTAGCTCCCAAATGAAATATACATTTGCCTTTAATCAATGTGGACAAAAAAGCTAATTTGGCACTTGAGGGCATGGATAAAACTCAGTGATAGACAACAAACTAAGGTTTGACAGAGGGAGGTGGGAGGAAGGTGGGTAGGAGAGGGACTAGGTGAGTGATGGGCATTCAGAGGGCATTTGTTGTGATGAGCACTGGGTGTTGTATGAAAGTGATGAAGCACTAAATTCTACTCCTGAAACCAATATTGTACTGTATGTTAACTAACTAAAATTTAAATTTTAAAAAAATCCTTAGATAGTAGAAACATGTCTACCATTACAGTAATAGTTTGGCAGTTTGGAAGATGATTAAAGATATAAAGTCTTTATTGTTCTCCTACTCAACTGAATCACATTTAAAGTGAAATTCTTTAGAAAAATCATCCTTGGAAATAACTGCTTGTAAAATTAAGTACTTTAGTTTAAAGATACCAGGACATACCTGAATTAACAATCATATAACACTTCAGTTTACATTTTAAGGCATATTTCTAATCTCAGAACTGTAATTGAAATATCCTTTCAGCTCAGTTTCTGTATGCAGTTTTGTTTTTTTAATTTTTAATTTATTTGGAGAGAGAGAGAGCGTGAGTGAGCGCATGAGCAGGGGAGATGGGTAGAGGACGAGAAATAGAAAATCCCTAGCAGTCTGCATGGTCAGTGAGGGGAGGTAGGAGGCTCGATGGGCTCAATTCCACCACCAAAATCAAGAGTCATACGCTTAGCCACACTCAGGCACCCGTGTGTGCAATTTTGAATCATGGTGAAGGGTGCCTCTAACGGACAAGGTTACCTAGCTGGGGGTGGCAGGACACCGCCTCCTGACAACACCCCCTCCCCAAGCCCCATTCCCGGGAGCCCCAGGGCAAGCGGAGCTGCTGATAGTGGGAGAAGTCTGGGGTCCCCTAGGGACCCTGGCTGCACTGGCCGCCTTCTACCGAGTGGCTCGAAGGGAGTCTACTCTTCTCTCCCCCAAAGCTAGGAAAGTAGGGAGTAAAGGGCGAGGGCCTGGTGTCCCAGTAGTTGAAGATAAACCTAGGTGGGCGTGGAGGGCGGGCAGCGGGTTTTGCAAAGGGGCGGGGACGCAGAGGGAATGGGGGAAGATGCCCGCAACCAGTGGGAGCACCCCCGGAAGGCGCCTCAGCTCAGCTTGGATGTGGAGATGGACTGGGGTGGGGTGAGCTTCCATCTGTCTCTCGGACCTTCGGAATGTGGCACGCACAACCCTCGCGCCTCTGGGTGACTGTGCCTCATTCCTGAGAGAGCAGATGCCTCTCCTGGTGCCGGAGAGGACAGGGCAGTGGAGCCTCTTCCCAGGTTGCTGTGGGTCCAGGCCGGGTCACCAGCCCCTGCCTACTTCTTCCAAGTGCGCCACTGGGCCCAGCCCTGTTGAGGACCCAGATCTCAGATCTCCTCCAGCACCCCCGCCCCCTGCTCCACCCTAGGGGCCCGGGACGCCGTAGGGAAAATGGCTTTCCCTCCCCCAGCCGTTGCCCAGGCAACAGTGGGTGGGCCGCAGGAGAGCTGGGAGCGCAAGTGGTTGGAGGACCAGTCGGGACCCGCCCGAGGTCCGGGGAGGTGGGGCGGAGGGCACCTTTCTCACCTCCACCCCTCCAGTGTTGCCATGGAGACTGCCCGGGTACCTTCACCTGTACTTGCTGCTGCTGGCGCCGCCGCCTTGGAAACCGCAGCTACCAGAGCCCTCCGTTGCCCCAGAGGTCTCTTCCGGGAACTCTAATCCAGCTCCCCTCCCACAACTCTAATCCAGCTCCCCTCCCACAAACAGGAAATGACAGGGCAGACTTCCAAAATTCTCCCTGGGTTCCTCCACCACGCCTTCCTTTATTCGGCTTTTCACCCAGAATTGTATATATCTCCGTGTTTTCCACATAAGTTAAAGGTCTGGAGGATGAAAAAGTGGCTCCCTTTATACTGTGTCTGCACACACCTATTCTGGTGACAAACAGCTTATTCCACAGAACGCTGTCCTGGGCCAAATCTAATTATCAACAGAGATTTAAAAAGATTAATTAGATATGTGAAATTCCTCCTTTTTCTTTA
Source organism: Cryptoprocta ferox (assembly GCA_028646485.1). Taxonomy (NCBI): domain Eukaryota; kingdom Metazoa; phylum Chordata; class Mammalia; order Carnivora; family Eupleridae; genus Cryptoprocta; species Cryptoprocta ferox. The sequence goes on along the minus strand of CM053566.1, from coordinate 50,538,633 downwards.
TAGTATATGGGTCATATAGGAATATCCTTTTATGGAAATTAACCAGTCTTTGACAAATGAGTGGAATAATTATGTGTTGGAATATTTGGGGACAGAGAAAGAATGAGCTGTTCAGAAGCCCCTTCTCTGTGTTATTTTTTTTTCCAGTCTGTATGCCAATCCAATGCTAAAATGTCTCATTTCTGGGCTCCATACCATCCATGTTTGAGATCAGTTTTTGGCTTTGCAAGGGAGGTTATTTTAGCATGGGTCTCTGCCTTTGAACTGGGATGGGAGGTAAATTAAATACCCTAGAATATTTACACTTAGTTCAGGTTCAAGATTTAGTGCATGGATGCATCTCTACTGACTACTACATGAATGCACATAGGCAAGGAGAGCTCTCCCTGATTAAAGCAAGTTGAGGCATCTGTGATCTTGAATTGCCAGCCATACCCTGGCAAGCACAATGAACTGCTGGTGGTCTCAACCCCGTGCTTCTCAAATTTCTTTAATGTTTAATGTGTATATTGTACAGCTTTCATTCTCTGGAAGCACCCTGGTAGTTTTTGCTACTGATAATAATGACTTTCCTTATTACATAGTTCTGCAATTTTGAATAGACCAGCCTTTTCAACTGACTTTAATACTCCCTCTTTAGAAAATTCCAACATTGCAGGGTAACTATTTCTTTCCTAAAGGTGATAGGTGAAGTACTTACTAATTTAGTTTTGCCACACTTGGTGTGTCATAGGGTTTTCAAAGCCACCAAAAAAGATTTCTGTATAGTCTAAGGCCTAGGTAAAGCTATGAATTTGAAACATGTTTGTCTTCAGTGTCCTAATCTACTTGGTTGCAGCCTGTTGGGTTTACTAAACACCAACTCTGAAACCCCCCTTTCATTTGCCTTCCTACTTAGCTTCTCCTAAGAATTTGACTCTCTTCACTTAACCTCTCCTCTTCCTTGCAAATCTGTCTCCATCTTCATCTGTCTCTTCTCTAATCTCCTTTAAGCCTTTTTATATTAAGTGCTTTCCATTTTTCCTCTTCCATCTTTTATATTGCCTGTTGATCTTCTGCTTTATCCATTCTTCATATTTTCCTGGGCCTTCTCTTTCATATCCAAAACTTCATCTATCTCATTATTCTCTCATCTTCTAAATCCATGCTTTCATGTCCAAATTTTTCTCTAAGGGCTAGACTCTTATTCCTACCTACTTTTTGGACATTTCTACTGGTCTTTCCTTCAGGCATCTCAATTTCAACCTCTCCTTCACTGAACTATGTTCCTCTTCAAAACTTGCTTCTCCTACTGTATTTCATATCTCAGTTAATGACCTTACTATCCCCCCAGTTACACCAGATAGGAAACATAGAGCCACTTACTGATTCTTGTATTCATCTCATCAAATTTCTTATTGACCTCTAGCATGTTCCAGCTAGATACTGTCATGAAGCTTAATTCTAGTGGGAAAGACTGATTAATATATTTATGACTAAGTAATACAATTACAGCTTTTTTAGAAAGTCTGCAACAGAAGTAACCAGGGTGATATATGATAAAGAAAAGCTCTTGTATTAAGATGAAGGATGAGGGGCGCCTGGGTGGCTCAGTTGGTTAAGCGTCTGACTTCAGCTCAGGTCATGATCTCACAGTCCGTGGGTTCAAGCCCCATGTCAGGGTCTGTACTGACAGCTCAGAGCCTGGAGCTTGCTTCAGATTCTGTCTGTCTGTCTGTCTGTCTCTCTCTCTATCTCTCTCTCTCTGCCCCTCCCCACTCAGTCTGTGTCTCTCTCAAAATAAAGACATAAAAATTTTTTTTAAAAAAAGATGAAGGATGAGAAGAAGCCAAACATTTAAGTTGCTGGAGAAAGAACAGGTCGGGTAAAGAGAATAGCAGTCACAAAGATCCTGTGGTAGAGAAGGACTTCTTGTATTCAAGGAATTGACATAAAAATCAACGTGCATAATGATCAACGTGCATAATGAGAATGGAAAGTGGGGAGCAGTGAGGTGGAAAGGGAAGCTGGGGTCAGATTTTGTAGGACTCAGTGGGCCCTGATAATGAGTTTGGATTTTATCCTATGTAAAGTTAGAAGCCATATAATGATTTTAAGAAGACTGGCATGAGCTGTTTTATAATTTAAAAAGATCATTCTGGACACAGGGTGGAGAATGAACTAGAGGAGGTGATAGTTTAGTGATGGAGAGGAAATTAAAGACTATAGAAGTGTTAGTGATTAGAAAATTAGTGATAGATAACAGGGGGGAGGGTAGAAGTGGAGAGAGAGATGAGTGAACTCAAACGAGGTATTTTCAATAGTCCTTGTCACTCACATTGTGTCTCAATTTCATTTCTGTCCTATGCCATATGGGACTTTCTACATCTAGGTACTTACTACTAAATCCCAAGTGTTATGATTCTTATTCTTTTATGGCCTTAACTGTCAATGATTGTTTCGTGATTGCTGCCAAGGAGAATATACAGAACAATAGATATGGAAGAAGCCCTAGAGTCAGATGCCTTGGCTCATGTCCAAGATCCATGACTTACTAGTCCTGTCACTTTGAGCAAATTGCTTAAGCTTTCTGCTATAGAATAGCAATAATAGTGTCATACTTAGCTTCAGGACTTTAGAGGGATCAAATAATGCATATTAATACACAATGCATTGTAAGTGCTCACTAAAAGTTAGATGATGATGTTGGTGCTGATGATAATGATAGAGAACTTGATATCTCATTCTGATAAGGGTGTTTATGAAGCCAATTGAGGGAAGTTTTCAGCCTTTGCTTCTAACTCATTTATAACTAATTCTAAGGATCAGAAAAGAGAAGGCATTATGGCTAGTCTTGAAGGTAGGAAGAAATGGGAAATGTTTTGACAAACCTTAGGGTTGCTACTCCTCAGATATCCCTTTTTGGGAAAATTCTCCTTGAGGAGTTTTCTGTTCCTTTTTGATTTTTTAAAAAAATATATTCCTTTCCTTAAGCTTATGTTTTGTCATTTTATTTTTCCCTGAGTGCTTTGAAAAGAAGATGCATATGGTATTGTTAATCATGGCAAAAATGAAAAAATGCCTTTAAGTTGGGAAAACTTGGACCTTGCTGTTACTTCACGTGATCATTATAGTAAACACTAATTCCAAAGTAAACACTCTTCAGTAATTCAAAACTTTCATTTTCCTAAGTTCCTATCTGCCAATATTTACTCCATTTTATCAAGTATTCACTACCCTTCGTAAATGGCCTGTAACCCAAATTTTTCTTAATCAGTTATCAAGTCTTCTCAGTATTGAAGAGATGAATTAGTCTTTTATAAACTATCTCTCCCATCTTTTCCTTTCCTTTCTATTATTGTTACCCTCTGTTTAAACTAGACTCTCACTATAAAAATGCATTATCAAGGAATATATACATTATCCTTTTAACATTTCTCTGCTTGACTGCTTCATATTCATGGCAGATGAATTTTCTCAAAACATAGAACTATTCTTGTCACTCTCTCATTCAAAAAATTCAAAAGCTGTTCACTGAAAAGAAAGTTACAAACTGGCAAAGGATTCATATTCAGGCTATCTTTCGAGTTTCTATAAGTTAAAAAGACTACCCAATGGAAATTTGGGTAAGCAACTAGGAGAGATACTCAAGACTAGTTCTCCAAATGACTAGTAAATGTAAGAAAGGATCCTCATCCGCAATAGTCATCAGACAAATGAAAATCACAACTGCCAGAATGGCTACAATGAAAAAGAATGACATTCCTAAGTGTCTGTGAGAATGTAGCATAAATAGAACACTGGTGTGCTGCCAGGGAGACAATAAGTGATACAGCTACTTAAGAAAAAACTATTTTGATTTACAAAAGTTGAACATAGATATATTCTATGAAGCAGTTCTACTCCTTGGGTATATAGCCAAAAGGAATGAGTAATGGGTGCACCAAAAAAACACAAGGAAAACTGTTATAGCACAATTATTTCTAATAGCTGAAAACTGCTCCAATGTGGATCTTGAGGACAAGGGTTAGATAAATTATGGCATATTCTATAATGGAATGCTGTGCAGCAGTAAAACATTAAAAAATCCTGCTACATACTACATATATATATATATATATATATATATATATATATATATATATATATATGAATCCCACAAACATAATGTCATGACAAGATAGGCAACACTAATCCACGTGGAGAAGTTAGGTAGTCGTTATCTTCAAGGAGGTGAGCAAGGTTAGTGACTGGGATGGTTATTAAGATGCTGGTGGAGTGCTGAAACTTACATTTCTTGAGTTGAGTGATCCTCACATGGGTACATGGGTGTAAACTTAGCAGGCTATACATTTATGATACGTGCATTTTGAGTCTATGTCATATTTCAATAAAAATACTTATTTTTTAAAAGGCTTTCATTAACTACCATTTTAGATCACTCTCTCCAGATGGGCATTCAAGCCTCCCTCAACTGGATTTTACACCTGCTTCTCAAGTCTTTTCCTTATTACGTCTTGGCACATGTCCTATGTTTCTGTCAGATCTGACTAGTAAATGTGGCACAGAATTCCACTTTTTCATATTCATTGCTTTTTTTCCTTTTTAAAAATAGGACCCTCCGAATTTCAGCTGGATACCTGACTGACTTTGACCAATTTACTGACTACATTTTCTAGCTTTCTTTGCCTCTAGGTGTGGTCCGATGATTAAGTGTGGACCAATGCTGCTTGAGCAAACATGATGAATGCAATTTGTTTCTTGTACTTTCTCTTTTGCTTTTGCTTTTGGCTGGGAACTAGTGAAGTCTAGAAAATCCTTGGCAGTCACATGTTTCTAATAACAAGACTACTGCCCTTGCCAATCCACTGAGCTATTAGATGGGAGGGAAGTGCATTTCTATTTATTTAAATTACAGTATTTTGAGATCACTTTATTATAATATAGTCTCTGTTAGCACACGTAGTATTTTATAAGCATTGTGATTCATATTGCCTCTACATTTAGTGAGATGCCCTGACCCCAGGATTCTTCTACTGAAAGGATCACAAGGCTGTACTGTATTCATTGTTTTTTCTCTTGCAATGCATTCCATTTCCTATATATGTTACCATGGAGAATGTATTCATTTATCTGAGCTTCATATTCCTCACCTGTGAAATGAGAATGGTAGATGATTAATATGAAGATTAAAACGTATAATATATGTGAAGTGTTTAGCTCAGCCTAGGACACATATTAGGCTCTCAACAAATATAAGTTTCTTTTCACATTGTAGCTTTAATATACATCATGACATTATAGAATTAAGTAAAAGCATAGCATCGAAGATCAATGAGGGTTGGAGGTAGATATCCAAGTTAAGGTAGCTCATCCTGCTTTATGATTCCAGGCCTTCTAGAAATTTGTGATTACTTCATAAATATTGGAAGTTGTGCAATGTGAACATAAATATACCTTATAAGTAAGCATTTCTACTCTTAAGTTATATGTCCAAAAGAAATAAGCACATGTGTATACTAAAAATATGAACAAAATATTCACAATAGCATTATTTTTAATAGACGACTGGAAATAACTCACTTGTTTCCTAGATATAGGAGCAAAATTAATTCCTAATTTTGGCATATATCTTTTAACTGTTCCATGCATCTCTTCCCTCTTAAATCTTGGGGGTAATAATTCCTTACTATTGACTTCTTAAGGATCTGACTTATCTATTAAAAAGTGCTTTGGGAAAAATTGCTACAAAATCTCTAATGTTACAAATAAATTATGCTTGTAATTTTAGCATTTCCTTCCTAGAATCACCTAGCAATTTTCTTGAATCTAAAGTACTTCCTTTAAGTTCCCTTGATAAGGGTGGTAAATGCTTTTGGTTTTTGTTTCAAAATTCATTCTTGAATGATAATTTACTTGATTATACAATTCTACATTAATATGTATTTGCCCTTAGAGCCATGAAACTATTATTCCACTGTCTTCTGAGTTTGTGATTATTAAGAAGTTTGCAGTCAGATAAATAGCTGGCCTATAAGAGTAATAACCTGCTTTATCTTTCTGGCCACTTGTTAAAATGGTCAGTCTGTGGATCTCAGCAGTTTAACTTAGATGTATTCAAGAGTGGATTTTTAAAATATGAAATTATCCTGCCTGGAGTTCATTGTATTTCTTAAATCTGAATAGCTCTATCTAAATAGCTCTACCAATTTTTCTCCATTGTTTCCCCAAAGGTGAGACTTATTTTTCTAAATAAAGAGACAAATTAAAGTAAGACAAGTCACCTTGCCATCCCTGTTTTCAAATGGGCAGATTTTTTCCTATTCCATTTTTCTTTTGCTACATGTGCTGACCTTTCTTTTGAGTGTCTTGTTTTTATGTGGAGGTTTCTGTCTCAAGTATTATGGCTCCCTGCTCACATGACCCTAGAAATTTCCTTACCCTAAGAGCTGTGTATTTTTTTATTTTCATTTATTTACTTACTTATTTTTAAAGTTTTTACTTTAATTCCAGTTAGTTAACATATAGGGTTATATTAGTTTCATTAGTTATGTTTGTTTCAGGTATATAATATAGTGATTCAGTATTTCATACCTCATCCAGGGATTGTCACACTAAGTGCTGTTCTTAATTCCCATCACCTATTTATTCCATTCCCCTACCCACCTCCCTTCTGTAACCATCAGATTGTTCTCTAATAGTTAAGAGTCTGTTTTTTGATTTGTCTCTTTTATCCCCTTATTAATTTATTTTGTTTCTTAAGTTACACATGAGTGAAATCATGTGGTGTTTGTCTTTTTATGACTGGCTTATTTTTCTTCGTGTTATACATTCTAACTCCATTCATGTTGATGTGAATGGCAAGATTTTATTCTTTTTTATGGCTGAGTAATAATCCAGTGTGTGTGTGTGTGTGTGTGTGTGTGTATGTGTATCTTTACCACATCTTCTTTAAACCTTCATCTATATATCAGTGGACACTTGGGATGTTTCCATAATTTAGTATTGCAAATAATGCTGCAGTAAGCAGAGGGATGGATGTGTCCTTGAATTAGTGTCTTTGTCTTCTATGGGTAAAGACACAGTAGTGCAATTATTGGATTATAGAGTAGTTCTATCTTTAATTTTTTGAGAAAACTCCATACTGTTTTCCAAAGTGACTGCACCAGTTGGCATTCCAAGAGTTGTGGATTTTTACACTACGGTTGCTATTAATCTTTTCTAGTTATTTTATGGTAGAAAAGTCTTCCTTTTTTTAAAGAATATTAATGGAAGTGAATGTTTTATATCCTTGGCACTTTTTTAATTTTTCAACATGAATTGTTTTAAAATGTGAAGAAGTATTTTTAGAAATACATGCAATTAAAAGAGACATAATAGATTTTGTTATTTTTTTTGGTTATTTTCAATGATTTTTTTAATTGACCAAGGTTATTTTACAAAAAATTCTTTGAGCTGATTTTTGGTCCACTTAAATAACTTTCCACAGTGGTACACAAGAAGCAGTGCTTTCCCTCTCAAAACCAGTTCATGGCTTTTTTTTTTAAGTAGACTTCATTTTTAAGATCAACGTTAGGTTTGTGGCAATATCGAGCAAAAACTACAGAGATTTCCCATATATGCCCTGCCCTCTCACATGTATAAGCCACCCGCATTATCAAAATCCCATGCCAGACTGGTGCATTTGTTATAATTGGTAAACCTATGCTGACATATCATTATCATCGAAAGCCCATAATTTTACATTAAGATTTATTCTTTGTATACATTCTGTGGGTTTTGACAAATGAATAATGACACATATTTACCATTAAATATTATACATAATAGTTTGCTCTAAAAGTTTTATGTGCTTCACCTATTCATCTCTCCTTTCCTCCCTCCCTCCTTATCCTGGCGACTGATCTTCATGATGGCAGCTGTCTCCATAATATTACCTTTTCCAGAATATTCATATATCTGGAATCATACGGTGTGTGCCCTTTTCAGATTGTCTTATTTCACTTAGTAGTAGGCATTTAAGTTTCCTCCATGTCTTTTCATAGCTTGATAGGTCATTTAATTTAGCACTGGGTGCCACAATTTATTATCCATTCACCTACTGAAAGATATCTTGGTTGCTTCTAAGTTTTGGCAATTCTGAATAAAGCTGCTATCAACTTACGTGTGCAGGTTTTTGTGTAGATGTAAGTTTTCAACTCCTTTGGATAAATACCAAGGAGCACAACTGCTGGATCATATGGTAAGAGAATGTTTAGTCTTGTTAAGAAACTGCCAAACTGTCTTCCTAAGTTGCTGTACCATTTTGCATTCCTGCTATAATGAATGAGAGTTCCCGTTCCACATCCTTGCCAGGAATTGGTGTTGTCAGCGTACTGAAGTTATGCCACTCTAATAAGTGTGTCATAGTATCTTCTTATTTTAACTTGCATTTTCCTAATGGCATATGATATGGAACATTTTTTCATATGTTTGCTTTCTATCTGTACATCTTCTTTCATGAAACATTTGTTCAGATATTTTGCCCATTTTTTAATCAGGTTGTACATTTTCTTAGTGTAGGAATTTCAGAATTCTTTGTGTATTTTGGATAACAATCTTTTATCAGATATGCCTTTTGCAAATATTTTCTTCCCATCTGTGACTTGTCTTATCAATCTCTTGACAGTGTCTTTCACAGAGCAGAAGTTTTTAACTTTAATGAAGTCCATCTTGCCAGTTATTTCTTTAATCCATATACCTTGTTGTACTATGTACAGAAAAATCATTACCATGCCCAAGGTCATCTAGATTTCTTACTATGTTATCTTCTAGGAGTTTTATCATTGTGAGTTTTACATTTAGGTCTGTGATCCATTTTGAGTTAATTTTTGTGGAGGATGTATAGTCTCTGTCTGGATTAATTTCTCCTTCTCCTTCTCCTTCTACTTCTTCTTCTTCATGTGGATGTCCAGTTGCTCCAGCACTATTTATTAAAAAGACTCTTCTTTATTATATTGCCTTTGCTCCTTTGTCAAAGGTCAGTTGACTATATTTATATGGGTCTGTTTCTGCACTTCGTCTTCTGTTTCATTGATCTATTTGTCTTTCTTTAGCCCATGTGACGCTGTCTTGATTACTATAGCTTTATCTTAAGTCTTGAAGTTGGATACTGTTAGTCCTTTGACTATGTTCTTCTTTAGTATTGGCTGGCTCTTCTGGATGCCTTTACTCTTTTTTACCCTATTTTTTAGGAACCATCCCCAAATTCCATCTCTTAATATAAAAGGGGTAGTTAGATATTTGAAGGGCACAGATTATAATAAAGTAACAACTAACCTTTGTTGAGTGCTTATTAAATTCCATGCAAAGATCAAGTAATTCTCAAATAAAACCAAATGGATAAGTGCTATAATTATTTTCATGTTATAGATGAGGAAACCAAGACCCAGAGAAATGTAAGGGAATTGCCCAAGGAAGCTTAGGAAGTAAATGGAATATGGTGGTTTGCATGAAAGAGGCATAATTTATCACTTCCCAAATCTGACAGCATGAGTCAACTGTTTGGCAAAGAGATTCTACAAATATCCAGGTAAGAGAGACACAAATTATACTCTATTTGGATGTTTACTGATCAAGTACTGTATACGAAAGACTATTCTAGGTATTACAATTTCAAAATAATTATCACCAAGCATCTTCTCTCCATGAGTTCATTGTGCAATGTAAGGATCTTATAGTGATGAGATCATTTAAAATACAACATAGTAGCTATTTTCATAATAGTGCCAAACTGGAAGCAACCTAAATGCCAATCAACTGGAAAATGGACAAACTGTGGCGTAGCCATGCAATGAAATATTATTCAGTAATAAAAAGAAGGGACTACTGATGCAAATAAAAACATGAATAAATCTCTAAATTATTATGCTAAATGAAAGAGATGGGACATGAACAAGTACACAAATACACATCTGTCATCCCAGCTGACTTATATAAACATTTGGAATGGCAAATAGTAACCTTTGGTGATTGAAATTATCGGTCATTGCTTTGAAGGGGTTGACAAAGAAAGAGTATGAAAGATATATCTAGGGTGATGGAAATGTTTGTTGTTTGATGCATTTGCCTAAACGGGCTCAACAGTATACTTAAGACCCGAGAATTTCACTGTATATAAATTAGAAAAAAGAAAAAATGAACAAAAATAGAATATTAAATGCTAAAAATGAATTGAACCAAGGGATACAGAAGCACAGGGGAATAAGTATGTAACTTAGCTTTAAGGGGTCAAGGAAAGCTTCAGGGAAGACTGGACATATGAGATGGGTTTTGAAGGGTAGACCGGAACTTGCCAGTTGAAGAAGACCTTCTAGGGAGAAAGCAGAAAATGTTAATTTACTCACTTCTTAATTTATTCATTTTTCTGCTCAAAATTATGGTTCATCTATTCTCTGCTTGGTATAATTTTAGGTCCTTGGAAAAAAACAAATTCAGTCTTTGCCCACAGATAGCTTAAATTCTAATGGACAAGTCATATCATGAGTTGTACTGAATTTTCAGAGTAAGTGAGAAATTCAATGTGATTAGAATGTTTTGGAATGACAGGATGGATACAGGGAAGTAGTGGTAAGTAAATTGGGGCCAGATAAAGATTTAAGTGTATAATAAATTAAGGAGTTTGAGTTTTGTTTCATAGGCATGAGAGTCAGGTAGAAATTTATAAATCATAAGTTGATGTAGTTATAATTTTTAAAGAAAGATTATTTTAGCAATTTGAAGACACATTGGAACAATAAGAAGTTAATGGGAAAATGATAAAAAGAATACTGTTTCCATAGTCTAAGCCAGGGTTAGACTCAGTACATGTCCATCATCTCAGACTTTTGAGCCATAGTAGACACTGCTAACCCATAAAAATACACATTTCACCAAGCCAAAATGAGGCTTTACATACTAGTAGCCACTGTCAAAAATACATTTGGCACATGTAATGAAACCTATTTGTAATTCCTGGTCTAGGCTCCTAATATCATTTCCTGGGCTAGTAAATAAGGAATCCAGTAGAGAAATAGGGGCAAGAGTAGATTGGAGAGCCAGTCCAGAGGTAGAATTATTTGATTACTAGATGAGAGAAAGATTCAGAATGTTAGATTGTGAATCTACATAACAATACCATTAAGCAAAATGAACATTATCATATGATAGTAACACATAGCAAAGAATGTGTTTGGATTCTTGGGGAAGTATGATACTAAGGTTTTGACAAAGATCTCACACATCTCACTAGCTAAATCTTCACATTTACTTTTCAGTGGAACTCTATTGTAGCTCTTCTGATCAAGTTAGAAGTGAAGAATCTTTCTCTCCAGACTCTAATTCCTTTCCTTGTAATTTGATAAATAAAAAATTCTTACTTTATGTCCATATGTACCTAATTCAAGTATTATTCTTGGAATTTTCCTAAAACTAAGTCTTTCTCTTTTTCTTTCTTTCTGAGATTATGACTCACAAGATTGGTTTCTTAACTGCAAAGGCTTTACATTATTTTTTGTTATCAGCATCTCCTTACAAATATACTCCTGTGTTATAGGCTATTGACCATGGACACCATACATCTTTGATCTATTAATTTTTTACACCAAGTTGGTAATGAGTATTAGCATCTCTAAAACTCATTTTTACTTCCCTTGCTCTGGTTGTTAGTACTAAATGAATATAAGGGGTTTAGCAGTGTTAGGTAATGAGTAGGTCTACTAGTAAAGGAAAAATGCAAGAAGGTACAGTTGTGCTCCCCACTCACATGGAAGTACTGAATGATCCATAGCGATGACCAAAAAAGGTAGCACCAATTATTTGGTCTTTGGGTGAAACCTAAATTTATATTGAACAAATCGGTTTTCAAGGGGAGAATTTTAGTTTTTACTTTTTTTCTGGGATGCTGCATAAGTCATTAATGAGGCTAGTGCAGTGAAATAATTGAAAGCCAGGAAATAGGCAACCTAAATAGTAACTGGTTAATCAGTATCTCAGAATCACAAGTGATTTGTATTTCCAGGGCAACAGCAGTCTGTGTCAAGAAAGTGGTGAAAAGTCACTACTGTAATACAGTATCTGACAAGGAAAGTTCATTTTGCCAGCCTCTGAACATATGGCAAATCAGTGTTTCTCCAGACTTCTTTCTGCTGGCAGGGATTGGCCTTCTAGTAACTTGGATTTCTGTTTGTGCCAAAGAGAGGATGAATATTCTCCATAAATAATTGTAATTATCTTCTCATTGAAGCAACATAAACTTGGAATTCAGTACTGTTTTCTTGAATAGATCATCAATTTTGGAAAGAAGTGGAATTAAATTTTCTGTTTTTACAGATGAAGAGCTGGTACAAAAATTAATAATTTTGTATAGGTTTGCCTTTCACAGAAACATTCGGTTAAAGTACTTTAGGTTGAAATACTACATTTTTCTCTTTGTGCTGCTTTATTTTGTTGTGTTTTTTCTTTTCCCAAAAATATTGTCGACTTAAAATTCTACAAGTTACCTTGTCTTCCTTTTTAAAAATACAGTTGGTAACTTAAACACTTTTGAACCTGTTAAAGAATGCTGCAGGTTAAAAGTTTTTAATTTGGTTTAAAACATACTATTTTTCTTAAAATTAGAGTGCATTTCTTCAATAATTGATAAAATGAAAGTTTTTTTTAAGCTGAAGTTGTCTTACAAAGTATTTACTTCACCAGATGTTTGTTGTTTGTTTTTAAATATATGAGTGAACTGAAGAGGTAAGGCCCAAAAAGCAGGATCTTCCCCGAAGGTTAAAAAGGGAGGTTAGGGCTGCAGATGACCACTTTGAAAATTAGCTCATTCTGCTGGAATGAGAGTGGAAATGTATATTTCATGTCTCTTTCCTATTCATAGGGGATGACTGCTTGAGCCCCTAGCCCTGGATTTGTATCCTAGCACAACCTAGTGATTGGAGAACGTTACTTATATTCTTCATGCCTGCTTTCCTGTATGTAAATTGGAACAGTAACTGTGTCTGCTCCCAGAGAGTTGTTACAAGGGTGAAGGATCCTGCTTACACCTCGCACCACATCAGGGGGGACTGCCTGAGCACAGGGAGGGTTTCATGCACAGCAGCAGCTGTTGCTGTTGCTCGTTCCACTCCCACCTCCCATGCTGACCTCAGCCTTGTAGCTCTTACTTCATCTACCAGTTTTTCTCTTTCATTTTACTTTTTATTACCCACCCCTTTTTCTTTTTGGTCTCATTCATTTCTCTCCTTCGTAAATTCATTCACTGATGTCTTCAATTCACCTTCACATTTAAACAGTCACCAGAATGGCTGAATTTTTCCTTCCCAAATTTTCTCTCAATTGCCACTTCCCTTACCCTTTTGTTACAGTGGCTCTTGTTTAATCTGGATATGCTGTATACTTTACTGTTATAGTAGTTGCTTTAAAGCACTGGTCTGATTTTGTGATTCTCACGTTAAAAACCATTAGATGGTTTCTCACTACATCTTAAAAAAACGAATTACGTGAACTGACATCTGTGACCACATTAGATCTACCCCAACATTCTGCTTCATTTTTTTAAATGTTTATTTATTTTGAGAGAGAGAGAAAGAGAGAGCAAGCAGGGGAGGGGCAGGGAGAGAAAGAGAGAGAATCCCAAGCAGGCTCTGAGATGACAGCATGGAGCCTGAGGAGGGGCTTGAACCCACAAACTGTGAGAGCATGACCTGAGCAGAAATCAAGGGTTGATGGCCTATCTGACTGAGCCACCCAGATGCCCCATGTTTCATTCTCATCTGTAACTAACTCCTCTCCTGATTCCTTTACTGCATATTAGAATCCTTGAAGGAGATGTTAAAAACTCCTATGCCTAAGTGCACCCCTGATCTATTAAACACATTCTCTGGAGAAAGGACTTACGTATCAGAAATTCAAAGTTCACCGGGAGATTTCAATGTGAAGCCAAGATTGAGAACCAGTTATAGAGCATATTGGCTTTATCATGCTCTACTTGTTACTGTCTCTTTTGACATACTCATCTAAACTAATGGTAGACTGCAAGCTCCTTCAGGAAGGGAAACATCTTAGGAATTTTTCTTTGGAATTAGCCAAAGTAACCTATCACAGTATCTTGCACATAGTAAAGGTAATTTCTTTAAAAAAAGTTCTTTATTTATTTTGAAAGAGAGAGTGTGAGCAGGGGAGGGACGGTGAGAGAGAGAGAAAGAGCGAGAGAGAGAGAGAGAGAGAGAGAGAGAGAGATAAAGAGAGATAAAGAGAGAGACAGAGAAAGAGAGTGGATCCTAACCAGGCTCTGTGCTGTCAGTATCAGCGCAGAATCCAAAGTGGGGCTTGAACCCACCAACCGTGAGATCATGACCTGAGACAAAACCAAGAGTCTGACGCTCAGCTGACTGAGTCACCCAGGTGCCCTAGTAGAGTTAATTTCTTAAGCCTTGCCAACACTTTATATTTACTCATAATGCCCCACTCCTGGGCTTTCTGATTGCATCTCTCTGCAGAATTATATTCCAAGGCATCACCCTTAGGTAATTACAGTAGCTTAAGCTATATTTTGGGTCTCCTTCTGCCTTCATAGACTGAATCCTCCTCTTCTTCCATTCCCCCATTGCTTTATCTCAGCATATGACAATGGACTTGCCAATGGAAAATGAACTTACAGAGTCAACTGAATAGAGTAGGAGCAAGGGTACCTTTCAGTTTAGGTCGCACTTAGAAAGTATTGGCAAAAATTCAATTTTTTTATTTACGGATGGTCTCCATAAATTCTTGAGTTTATGACTCTTGAATATTGAAAGTTGGAAATTTATGTTTATTTCATTGTCCCTTTTTTCTTTTTATGTTGTTTTATTTGTTTATAAACTGACAGAGCCTTTATTTCTAAATATTTCACTAAAATTGTCATCCCATCCACTAGTTTATCATGATAATTTTGTCAGTTAAGATATCTGTTTGACAACAACTAGACTGAGGAAGGAAGGAAAAGTGATAGCTGTTTTCACTCACTGATTCCTAAACCATAAATGTGTTATATTGGCCTTAGTTTGAATTATGTAATATAATTATATGAGTAGATGTTATATTTGATATATCAAAAATTTGACTTTCAAATATTTTTCTTTAATTGAGCAAAAAGTTCTCACAAATTATCTGAATATGCTTGAGTGACATTGTAATGTCAATGTCTATGTGTATCTTATCACAGCTTACTAATGATACACGCAGATATCATCTCCTGGGGAGAATGGGAGTCAGGAAGGATTGCAGGAGAGAGACCTATCCCAGAATGGTTCTGTTCCCATCAGTTCTTGTTTAGCTTCATAATGTAATTGGAAATGAAAAATCTCAAAAGAAGTTGAATTTGAAACTTAGAAATAGCATATTCTAAATAGCTCCAGGAAGGCCAAGAAGAGACATGAAAAACTTTATGATAGTTGTCTTTAACATAATGGCATATTGATTTCACTATAATCATGTTCGTATCTCTAAGCTTTGTGTCTCTCACTTACCAATTTCAAGTTTGCCTTAAATTTTTATGTGTATATATGTTATCTCACTGATGGGCTGTTTGTAGGCTAGTAGGAAGTGAAGTAAGGATGATTCATTTTAGAGCTTAATTATTATCTTCCTTCAATATCATTTTAATGTGTTAATATAATACAGTTGGGGCATTAAATAAACCAAATTTTTTGAGCACAGACTTGCCATCACATATACAATTTACAAATTTGATTAGTTTTGCTATCATGTTAACTTTAATATAAATTTTTTCCAGTAGTACCTATTTTTTATAGCACCCTGAAGTGTTATGTTAGATTAGTTTTTTGAATTCTTGTTATCTAAGGCTTTTTATGTCAATGGTTGACTACAGGAACTGCACTATAAAATATTCACTTAATTCATTAAATATGTCATTCGCTCAACTTGAATGACATAAAAACAGTGGTATCCTGGAGCTAGTTTGTACTAGCTTAAGAGAGCTAATTGTTAAATTTTCAAATTTTTTATAAGCCATTTGTGAAACAGCTATTATTAAAAATTAAATGATATAGACTTAATTATTTACTCTGAGAGGTGGTAGATTCTCAAAATGTATCACTGCCTAATTATGTTATTATTATTCATATTCTTTTTTTAAAGTTTATTTTTTTTAGAGAGACAGAGACAGCATGAGTGGGGGAGGGGCAGAGAGAGAGGAAGAGAGAGAATCTCAAGCAGGCTCTGTGCCGCCAGCACAGAGCCTGATGCAGGGCTCAAACTGATGAAACTGTGAGACCATGACTTGAGCCAAAATCAAGAGTCAGACGCCTCACTGACTGAGCCACCCTGGCCTCCCTATTATTCATATTCTTGAGGTAGTTTTTCTGGTCTACTATGTGGTATTTTCACCATACTGATACACTGTTGTGGATCTCTTCCTAATTCTGGGTTCAGTGAGTTCACATTGGTGTCTTGAACTCTGCCTTGGTGGAAGTACTTACACCACAGAAATCAGTAAATACCGCACATCAGGGCTGGATTTATCGTTTTGTGTATGGTCCTAGTGCTGAAGCTGAAAAGAAATCTCAGTTTAATAAAATGTATACAAGGGAGAAATAGTACAACAGTAGAGTACATACCATATTAAATTACAGAAGAACTTATTAGAAAGAAGTCTGCAATGAAATTCCACTTGACGTATCATAGTTTGAATAAAATAATAGGCTGGTTTTGCTGAATAAGAGTTGAATGCAACTAATTCTGTGAGAATTAGTTGTCTATATGGAATTTACAATAAAAAGTATTACATATTTTGCTATTATTTATAAGTTGTATTCTATACATCTTTATGTTATTAAAATTTACAAAAACCTTATGTATTTTGGTGGGAGACAGTAAACATATACCAACACACTGCTATAAGTCTTGGTGATTCAGGCACTTTCATTTCCACTCTACATTCATGGGTTTGCAGGCTGTTAGAATTGTATTGTATGAACTCCTTTTTTGTTGTTTTGCTTCTTTGAAATTAAAATCTATGTTGCTGCAAATGGCAATAGACAGTATTATGTGAAGGGAAATAAGTCAGACAGAGAAGGACAAATGCCATGTAATTTCACTCGTGCAATCTATAAAACAAAAGAAATGAATAAACAAACAAAAAGCAGAATCACACCTCTAAAATGGAGAACAAACTGGTGGTTGCCAAAGGGAAGGGGATTGGAGAGACGGGCAAAATGGATGGAGACGAGTGGGGGGAGATACACGTTTCCAGTTATGGAATGGATAAGTTACAGGAATGAAAGGCTCAGCATCAGGAATATAGTCAGTGATATTGTAATAGTGTTGTATGGTGACAGATGGTAGCTACACTTGTGGTGAGCATAGTGTGATGTAGAGTATTTGAATCACCATGTTGTCCACCTGAAGCTAATGTAATAATGTGTGTCAACCGTACTCTAATGTTTTTTAAGATTTAAAAATGCATATTTAAAACACAATGAAATAAAACAATGAAATTAAAATTCAAAGCTATTGGAGACCATATATTTTAACAGTGTTTTTGAGGTACAACACACACCATGCAATTCATCCATGTAAATTACACAATTTAATGTTTTATATATTCACAGGATATAAAACCATCACTATTGTCTAACTTTAGAACATTTTGTCCCTTCTAAAATCCCTTCTTTGTGCCCATTAGAGTCAATCCCCATACACTCCTCTTCCTAGTTCAAGGCATCCAATAATCTACTTTACATCTGTAAATTTGCCTTTTCTGGATACTTCATATAAAAAGAATCAAGTAATAGGTGTCTTTTTATGTGTCTGGCTTCTTTAACTTAGCTTTATGTCTTCAGGTTTCATCCATGGCATAGCATGAATCAATACTTTATCCCTTTTTATGTCAGAATAATATTTCTTAGTACGGTTATACCACATTTTGTTTATATATTCAGTTCAAAGGCATTTTGATTATCTCTGATTTTTTGGCTGTAATGAATATGCTGCTGGATTTTGTACAGTTCATTTTGCGTGGACTTATGTTTTAATTTCTCTTGAATATATGTATATACTTAGGGCTTTTTAAGTCATCTGGTAAGTCTATGTTAAATTTTCAAGTTCCTGTCAAACTTTCCAAAGCACCTGCATCATTTTGCATTTCCACCAGCCAATGCATGAGAGTTCTAAGTTCTCCAAATCTTTGCCTGTACTTATTTTTGTTTATAGCAATCCTAGTCAATGTGGAGTAGTATCTCATTGAAATTTTGATTTACATTTCCCTGATTCCTAATGAGGTTGATCATTTCTCCTTGTGCTTACTTGCCATTTGAACATCTTCTTTGGGGAGATGTTTATTCAAAATCTTTACAATTTTTTTTTTGTTTTAGGTATACAGCATAATGATTATGGTATAGATATATAATGACTATATGATTATAATGAATATATAATGAGATATATATCAAAATGATCACCACAATAATTCTAGTTAATATCCATCACCACATATAGTTACAACTCTTTTTTTATGAAAAGAACTTTTAAGATCTTAGCAATTTCAAAATGTAATACAGTATCTATAGTAACCAGGCCATATGTTATATCCCCAGGATTTATTTATTTTATAACTAGAAGTTTAAACCTCAAAATTTTGACCATCTTCATCCATTTTATCCACATCCTACTTCCTGATCATGGTAACCACCAGTCTGTTCTTTGTATCTATGAGTTTGGTTTTTTGTTTGTTCGCTTGTTTTTTTAGATTCCGTATATAAGTGAAATCATATGGTATTTGTCTTTCTCTATCTGTCTAATTTCTCTTAGCACAATATCCTCAAGATCCATCCATGTTGTTTCAAATGGCAGGATTTCCTTTTGTGTGTGTGTGTGTGTGTCTGAATAATATTCTAAGTGTGTGTGTGTACCACAGTTACATGGTAGCACAAAATGTGCTTTATATACATATGACCACATTTTCTTTATCCATTCACCTGTCATCAGATAGATACTTAGGTTACTTTCATGACACAGGTATTGTAAATAATGCTGCAATGAAAATGGGGGTGCATGTATCATTTCAAGTTAGTGCTTTTGTTTCCTTTGGATAAATCCACAACTGGAATTGCTGGGTCATATGGTAGTTCTCTTTTTAACTTTTTGAGGAATATCCATACCATACTGGTTTTCATAGTTCTGCACCAGTTTACCTTCCCACCAGCAGAGTGCAAGGGATCACTGTCCTCCACATCCTCACCAACACTTGTTACTTCTTGTCCTTTTGATAATAGTCATTCAAACACATATGAAGTGATAACTCATTGTGGTTTTGATTTGTATTTACTCAATGGTTAGTGATGATGAGAGCCTTTTCCTGTACCTGTTGTCCATTTGGGTGTCTTCTTTGGAAAATGCCAGTTCAGACCTTTTACTTATTTTTTAATTGGATTGTTTGTATTTTTAGCTGTTGAGTTGAATGTGTTCTTTATATGTTTTGGATATTAACCCCTTATCAGATATATTATTTTCAAACAATTTTCTCCCACTTCTGTGGATTATTTCACTTTTTTGATGGTACCATTTTCAGCATAAAAATATTTTAATTTTAGTACAATTCAATTAATTTTTCTTTTGTTGCTTTTACTTTTGGTTTTATAACCCAGATGACTTTGCCTTACCTAAGATTAAAAACGTTTACTCCTATAATGCAGTTTATTTTTAAAAGAATTTTAAGTTTTAGCTTCTACATTTAGGTCTATGGTTCATTTTGACTTAAATTTTATGTATGGTGTGAAGAAGTGATTTGACTTCATTCTTTTGTATGTGGTATCTAATTGTCCCAGTATCATTTGTTGAAAAAACTATTTTTTCCCCACTACATTGTTTTGACACTTCTGTTGAAAATGAATTGAACATTAATGTAAGGGTTTATTTCTGGAATCTTAATTCTATCCCATTGGTCTATATATCTGTTCTCATGTTCAGTACCATGTTGTCTATTATGTAAGATTTGTAGTAAGTTTTGAAGTCAAGAAGGATGAGACTTAGAAATTTCTTCTTTTAAAAGATTATTTTGGCTATTCTAAGTAACTTGCATTTACATATAAACTTTGACTTGTCAATTTCTGGAAAAAACTAGCCATAATTTTTAAATAGGGATTACACTGAATTTGTAAAAAAGTTTTTGGAGTATCACCATCTTAACAGTATTAAGCCTCTGCTCTGTGAGCATAGGATATTTTTCCATTTATTTGGATCATTAAAAATATTTTAAAACAATGTTTTGTAGCTTTCAATGTGCGAGGCTTGCACTTTTTTAACATTTTATATAAATTTATACCTTGTAGTCTAATTTTTAGATGCCATTGTAAATGAAATTATTTTCCAAATTCATTTTTGGATTTTTTATTGCTAATAAACAGAAATACAATTATTTTTGTATATTACTTATGAATCTCAAATTGGCTGCACTCACTTACTACTTCTAACAGTTATTTGGTGGATTCCACAGAGTTTTCTACATAGAGGATCATGTCATCTACAAATAGAGATAGTTTTTATTCCTTCTTTTCAATCTAGGTGACCTTTTGTCTGTCTTTCTTTCCTTCTTTCTTTCCTTCCTTCCTTCCCTACCTCTCTTTCTGTCTTTCTTTCTTTCTTTCTTTCTTTCTTTCTTTCTTTTCTTTCCTTTTGCCTAATTGTACCTCCAGTAAAATATTAAATAGCAGTGGCTAGAGCAGACATTCTTGTTTTGTTCCTGTTCATAATGAGAAAGCAGTCTTTTATTATTAAATATTAGTCATGGGGGTTTTTATAGATGCTCTTTATCATGAGAAAATTTCTTTCTAGTTTATTAAGTTTTTCTCAGGAAAGTATGTTGGTTTTTGTCAAATGCTTTTTCTGCATCTATTGAGGTGGCTTTTTGTCTATTATTCTTTCTTTTGGTGTATTATATTAATTAATTTTTGAGGGCACCTGGGTAGCTCAGTCACTTAAGCATCTGACTCTTGATTTCAGCTCAGGTCATGATCTCGCAGTTCAGGAGATCAGCGCTCTGTCAGCATAGAGCCTGCTTGGGATTCTCTCTCTCCCACTTTCTCTGCCCCTGCCCAGCTCCCACATGCACACACTCTATCTCAGAATAAATGTATAAACTTTAATTAATTTTTATATATTAAACCAACTTTGTGTACCTGGGATTATCCTACTTGGTTATGACATTTTTGACTTTTAATAAGTGTGGGTGTAAATTGAGCTTCATCACAATTGCAAGTAAGCAGATCCATATGACAGAAGGATAATAGGTGATTTCCCTTCCCCAATGTATGTGATTTAAATATCATCTTGATTTACACTGAACTTAGGACATCTTGATTTACACTGAACTTAGGACATTTCATATATATGTTCCCATTGCCCAACTTACACCTTCTGTACTCTAATTCTGTGCTCGAATTCATACAACCTGTAGTTCTGTAATGGCCACCTACAGAGTTTAAGACTTAATCCCTGAAAGTTGTAAATGTTACCTTGTTAAGAAAAACGAATCTTTGTAGATGCAATTAAGTTAAGGATATGGAGTGAAGATTTTACCCTGGATCATCTGGTTGGGCCCTAAATGCCTTCAGATAAAATGAGTCATTAAGAGAAAGAGACACACAAAAAACCAACTCTGCTCAACTGTTTTTTTGGATTCGATATTATTTATTTCTGCCCTGATATTTATTATTTCTCTTCTTCTGCTGGGTTTGGGGTTCTCTTGCTGCTCCCCTTCTAGTTCCTTTAGGTGCTCTGTTA
>CM053566.1:50483488-50516362 GCA_028646485.1 Cryptoprocta ferox | reverse complement strand
CGCACTCATAGGTCTAACAGGAGAAACCCAACACAGGACCATGGGGAGGGGAAGGAGGAAAAGAGTTAGGGAGAGGGAGGGAGACAAAACAGGAGAGACTCTTGAATACTGAAAACAAACTGAGGGGGGAAGGGGAAGGGAGAAAGGTAATGGGGGGTGATGGTCTTGGTGGAGGTCACTTGTGGGGAAGAGCACTGGGTGTTATATGGAAACCAACCTGACAATAAACTATAAAGTTAAAAATAAATAAATAAATAAAAATAAAAAATAAATAAATAAAAAAAAAAAGGGAAAGAGACACACAGAAGAGAATAACCCCAAAGGAAGAGGGCAGTGTGACATGGCCTCAGGCCGTGGGATGCTACAACCACAAAATCTGCAAGAGGCGACAAATGGATTCTCCCCTAGAGCTTCCAGAGAGAGTGCAGCTTGGCTGACATCTTTGAATTTGGACTTCTGGTCTCCAGGGCTAGGAGAGAATAAATTCTGTTGTTTTAAGCTACTTATTTTGTGCTAATTTATTACCAAAGTCACAGGAAATCAGTATACAACTCTAACAATGATTTGTTTCAGTTTGATTTTCTGTACTAGACTGTGAACTCCACAAAGACCTAGATTATCTGTCTCGTACACCTTGGTAATTTTAGCACCTAGTAGAAGGCTTGGCCGTGTATTTGGTCTTTCTGGGATAACTGTTGAAGCAGTGAATAAGTAGGCTGTGATTCCTACATTTTATTAACTGTATAAGATTACTATATATCTGATTATCCAGCAGAGGAACTGAGAGGAAACTGTATAAATTTAATGAGTTGGAGAAAAGACAAAATTTTATGGGTGGTTTTGCTGGTGGGTAGAGCTAAAATTTGGATATCTAGCCTAGGAACAGTGGATATTCTCCGAGGAGTAGTGTCGGTTGGGGTGATTGGGGGATGGGCATCTGAAATGGTGCGTCCCAGGCACTGTACTCTAAGCTACCACAGTTTTTTGTAGGTAGTTATGGCCATGCTTCATGCAGTTTCTCTGTATTTTCACTACACATATTGGTCTGTGTCACAAAGCAATAAGGGATTATCCATGAGACCCCGTATAGAAGAAGAGATGGCTTAAAAAGTTAAAGGAGAGAAGTGAGAAAGATCTAAAACCTAATGAGGAATCACATGCATCATACATAGGTAACTGTGGAGTGCTTCAAATTTAACAGAGGTGCTACACACAGCGCACATATATTTGAATATATATTTATTTGAATATATATGCAGTTATTTAAATATATATATGTATATATATATAGTTATTTGAATATGCTGCCTCGGAGACTGCTACTTCTGAGACCTATGATAAATCAGAAAAAAACTTATAAAATCCAAACAAAAAAAATTACTGTGTGACTTGTTTTGAGTTTTGCGGTGAGCTCAGTCTGCTGGGATTATTGTTCAAAGAGGCTTTTGCCATTTGATTCATTGACTGCATAATAATTTAGCTCTGATTAATCACTCTCTTATGCTGTATGCCGACACTAAGGCCTACATCATGTTACTTCAGATTGTGCCTCAGGGTCCACATAAGAACATTGTGTGTGTATGCATGTGTGTGCATGTCTGTGTTTGCAAATAGGAAACCGTTTCATGTAAGATTAAATTTCTTTCTTATCTAATTCCAAACTTCTTATTCTTTTCTTATAAATTTATTTCACATCATTTATGGGAGCTTTTTACTTTTTGCTCACTTCCGACCACCATGGCTTATATCCTGTGTGAATTCCCACCCACATCAAATTCTGTTTCTTCTAGGAAGCTACTTCAGCCAGAGGTGATATCTTTATTCTTTCAACTCCTAGAGTATGTTGTTTATATTTTTATCACAGTCGTTAAAACGACAAGAGCCACTATTTGTCGAATGTTCACTATATGCCAACCATTGAGTCACATCCGTTTCCTATGTTATTTCATTTAATTCTTACAATTCTGTAAAGCGATCTCTATTATCTCTGTTTTCCAACTGAGAAAACTGAAATTGGAGAAGAGTGAAATTTAGGGGAGTTTTAGTGATTTGCACAAAACCTACAATTTCTGAGTGGAAGGTCCAAAGTTCACACCGAGACTATCTCTAGAGCTTACATTTTTAACTTGAACACTTATTGCCCCTTAGTCTAATCTTAGATTATATAATGTTTAAGGTTAGGGATTACATATTATTTCTTTTATTTCTCTAATAACAGCTTCCAGTATCTAGCAACTCATTAAATATTGACTGGATGAATAAATCAATGTTTAGAATGAAATTATTGTAATAAATATTATTAAGCCTTAAAATATATTTTAGAATAATTTTAGAATGTTATGCTGATGGCAACAGATAAGTCATTATAAAACTTAAAAGATGGTATTTATGGGTAAGCATGATCACTATGCCAAATATCTTTTTTCATATTTCTTAAAGTTCTATATGTAAATGTGTGAAATTATGCAATATTCACTCACAATTTTCTGAAGTTTCCTATCTGGATGATTTGGCTCAGTTTATCAAATGTTTTTGTTTAATTAACTCTTTGTCTTAAATACACATTTCTTTATTAATTTTATGTCTTTTTTTTTTTTTTGGTTTTGTTTCCAGGATGGTGTAGGGGTAGATGAGAAGCTGTCTTTGCGGCGGGTAGCTGTGGTTGAAGATTTCTTTGACATTATCTATTCGATGCATGTGGAAACAGGGCCAAATGGAGAACAAATTCGGAAACATGCTGGACAAAAGAGAACTTACAAAGCAGTAAGTTAAAAAAACAAAAGACAGAAAAAGAGAAAGGCATGCATTTTGAGATTTGATATTATTTATGTTTGTTGAAAATGGTTTAAATATTTATAAATAGTCTATCTTCAGTGTAAATTAGACCATATCATGGTCACAGCCAACATTTAAACTATTATTGCTGATTCTGTTTTGGTCATATATTCACTAAGTCTATTGCATATAATTTAAATCCGTCTCTAGCACTCTGATTTTGTTTTCTTTAAATATACATAAAATGTGGTAGTCCCAGTCAAATGCCCACAAATGTGAAGATATATTTGTGTTATATATTCAATGCATAGTATATATTCAAATCATAATATATGAATTATGGACTGGGTCATATGAACTTTTGTACTATCACTGTAGTCTTAACATTCCTTCCCCTTCAAATCATATTATGTATTATAAGTATTTCCTATTTAATACTTATATTCACATGGATAAGAAAATTTGATGTACTTTTCTTGTGTCACCTTATATTAAATACATTTGTCCTGAAGGGTATGCATTTCTTAATTTTCCAGAATAGAGGATTAAAATATATGTGTTGTTTTCATAGATCCAACGCCCTTGAACATTTTAAAATGAAAATAGACAATTAAGTATGTCGTAAATTATGTGGAAAAGAGATTTAATTAACTGTTAGATATTGAAATATATATATTCTCAAAATGGAGTTATATATTATTTCTAAAGTTTCTAATTATAATACAGTTTGACCTAGACATTTTAATCTAGCTTTTATTTAATCAAACATTTAATAACATCATCGTATAGATATTTCATCCTTTCTAGGAAAATTGAACAGTAAATTATTCTTTTCCAATATGAGCAAAGTATACATCAGAAGTGTTTTATCAGCAATCAAAATAATATCCTTTTTTAGAATTCTTATTGAACTTTGCTTTTGGCTACCTTTTTATTGACTGTTTTCAGCTATATTGATACACAATATCAGTCTGGATCCATTTTTTTTTCAGATACAGAAAAATGTGTGAAATGCTCAAAGTTTCAAATACAGGTACATATGTTTGAAAATTAGCTACTGAGCATAAGAAATAGCTTCTTTTCCATAACTATTTTTTGCTGTATTTCCAGGGTCATATCGAATCTTTGTAGTTGCATAATAACCCCTAATACATGTTGTATTTATCTCTCCTTCTCTATGGTTTTGTTTCTTGGCTGTTTCCAAATTGCATGGTTTGTGGGCAGGCACTATTGTAAGTTTCCTTACATAATTCTGCCACATAAACTTTCTTTTGACTTACATATCCTAGGAGACATTCTTATCATGACTAATGACAATGGCCTAGCTTCTTAAAAAATTTTTATGTAGACTAATATTACTGAACATACTCATTTTGCTTGTCTCCTAAGCTAGGGTTTTATCTTTGGATATTGGATATTAACAAGAAAAAAATATACATCAATCTACTAATATCACTAACTGTATACTCTTAAGATAATGCATTTTCATGAAATAGCTACCTGAACTTGATAGAACTTTGTATGGTAGGAATGCATAAGTTCAGTTGTGAAATGAAAACAAACACATAAACAAAAAAGTGGCTTCATTGTCAGTAGTAGTGTGGCAGCCAAATCTGTTTAGGTGCCAAAAGCAATTTAAAATGATTTGATCTTTGAAGTACATTTATTAGATACCTTGAATTAAAATGGAAACATGACATAGACCCAACTCTCATCGTTCTCTTCGATGAAATGTAGGGAATGTGATCCATTGCCATTAGGCATGCTAGACACTTCCAATAAATTGGTAAACATGTTTCCAACATATATGATTTTGCATTAACATTATGAAGACATTTTCTGTATTTTGGGGTGGAAATACCAACTTTGGGTATATAAGTAGCACTGAAGCATCTATTCCCTGTTGAAAACATCCTATTTGAAGATCCTTTCCCAAGTTTATTTTTAATTTCCACATCTAAGATATTTTCACCCTTTACTAATATCATGAAGTTTCTTTTTGGCATAATCTTTTGCCTTCTGCTTTCTCTTAATTGAATCCTAATTAGGAAAGATTTCCATTTTATAGAGTAACAATACATCATAGAACAAAAGGAACCACTGCAATGCCAGCAAAACTGCATATCTCTCTACAATAAATTAAGTCTAATGTTAAAATTTAATATAAATGTTCAACTAACGGGGCATAAAGCTAAATGCAATTTGCAATGGAATAGTTTAGTGGTACTAAGGGCCTACACTGTTGGGTCATTGTTTAATTCTCAAGACTAATGCTAGAATTGGCTAGTCATTGGTAGAATTAACTATATACCAATTGCAATTACAATGGTTCCCATTAAGTTTAAGATTTTTTTCTACTTCTAACACATTAGTCATAGCGCATGCATGATTATGTTTATTGACCTTTTTCTCCCTTTTGCTACATGGCCAAGAAATCATACTTATACAACTAATCATTAAAGCGTTTCATATTGTTTTAATAATATTATCAATAGATTTAGTGGTCATTTTATTTACTTTGCCTTTTTTGCAAATCTTTCTATGTTTTCACTCTGCAGGAAATGGTGGTCCTTTAATATTGGATTAACTTTTGAATGCTATTTGTTTTGACCTATCTGCAGTATATCATTCCTTGAAATATCTAGGCATTATACAACTTAACTATTATTGCAATCTGATCTGATTATAGATAAAATTGGAGGGCATATATTCTACTACTCATGAGCTCTTTTTAAAAATCCACATAAAATGACACATTTTAGGAATATGTAAAGGCTATCATAATTATTTTGTTCAGTCATTGGGGAATTCTAGTGTCTTTTAGGTCTTTGCTTTTTTTCTGCATTTATCCTTGTGTATATGTGAACTATTACTGCTGCATTAAATGTATTTCCTTCATTATATTTGATGATGGTTAACTCTTGATTATCTACATTAACAGACTGGAGAGGAGGTATCACTCATTCAGCTATCACATTTGAATTTAAAATATATCTTTTTACTGAAAATTGAATGCAAGCGTGCTTAACAATTTGGAAGTTTACTTCAAAATTAATGATGTAATATTATAAGAAATTGTTGCGTGAGGTCTAGGCTTCTAGTACTTAGTTCTTCCCAACTTCTGCCTGAACTCTACCTTTTGGGACTATGTCACTCTTCTTCAGTTGTCTTTTGTCATTTGTATTTATCACAGGCTAAGCACAGGTGCCCTTCCAGTAACATTTCTTAAGTTAGGGTCCGATTAAAGGATTAAATTTCAAAGCTCTTTCTTTTACATGGAAAATAAGAGGAATTGGGAACTAAGGGAAAAAGTTAGTGTTTTCAATAGAGAGAACAGTCTGCATATAAATGTGTATACACACACACACACACACACACACACAACTTGTAGTGTGATACAGTAACCTACATGTATTATTCACATACATAGCTGCCAATAATTACATTCATTTAATTCAGAGTGGAGAACATATGCTTTAGCTAAAAAAAAAAAAGTAGGCTAGAAGCCAGACAAACTCAGTTTCAGATTTCAAATCTAGCACTTCCTATCTGTATCAGTTTTGGCAAATTATTTACTTTTTTTCTCCTCCTGTTTGGAGGGAGATAACAATATGCATGGTGTGGTGAAATAAATGAGTTCATATATGTAAAGTGCTTGGCATATGATAAAATTTGGAATAATATTATGTCTTCTTTATTCAATCACTATTCAGGTTCCAGGTAGAAGAATAAGGAGGACAATTGACATAGATGTGTCATTGCCCTAGTTACAGTAATGGATATAATTTCCTCTGCCTGCCTCAGTGCCTCTCTGTTGGGAGATAGGGATAGTAATAACTTTTCGTCCATTCTTTTATGTCACACTCTAGATGTGAGCATCCCTGGAAGTCCATAGTGTAAGTTTCATCCGAGGTTTCACTGGGCAGAAGGGAAGCATGAAAAGCAGGCCAGGATATCCATGTTCAGGAGCTCTCCTGCTTGATGGAGGGTTATGAGAATTTCACTCATTTTATTTGCTCTTTCCAAAGTTTAACTCTGTTAAATTACTTACAGATGAATTTTTTGAAAAAATTTAAAACTGGCTCTCTTTAAAGAATGTGTTTTCAATATGAATTGAACATCCCTTTCTAGGGATGTACTGTAGAAAAATAATATATTGTGTAGAATGTATTGTGTATTCCTACTCTGAAAATTAAAAACATACATCTTTATTCTGTCAGCCTCAGAATACTTAACCTTAACCTTTATTTAGCATAATTTTTGTTTGTCCTTCTTATTTAAAAAAAAAAATTTTTTTTTTGGTTTATTTTTGAGACAGAGAGAGAGCACAAGCGGGGGAGGGGCAGAGAGAGAGAGGGAGACACAGAATCTGAAACAGGCTCCAGGCTCTGAGCTGCCAGCACAGAACCTGATGCGAGGCCTGAACCCTCAGACCACGAGATCATGACCTGAACTGAAGTTGGACACTTAGCCGACTGAGCCACCCAGGCACCCCTGTTTGTCCTTTTTATAAATACCTATTGCTGTAGTGTTTCCATGGCTGAATAGCATATTTTAACTTGCACTAGTTTCTGATAATTTGTTATGTAAAATTTTCTAGGATTCTTGACAACTTATAATGAGACTAATGAGCAAAATTTGTAGTCATTCTGGTGTGAAAAAATAATACTACACTAAAATTTAAGAGTTTTAAACAATTTAACTTCTTTTTGGCTTAGGGTACAGTTTACTCAGATATGAAATGAGAGGGCTACATTTCAGTTTTGTTAAACTCAAGGAATAACTTGAGTGTTTTATATATATCTCCCAGTGTTAATGGCATGTCTGGGGCCATCACTGTGCTGGTGACTCAGTAGAGATAGTAACCAAAGTGAGTAAATTGCTTGGCACCAGAAATGTTCAAACATAGGGAGTGTATCCTGCTGTTACAAAGGCAGATTGGCTGATAAGCATAGCATAGAGATAGAACATTTTGGCTCCACTCTTATCTAGAGAATTCTTCTATAAATAATCATAATGATGGTGATAAGAGTGATAATGAAAAGGATCTGTAGTCATTGGACTTCATATCTCTAGGAATTTAAAAGAGCAATCAAAGGAGGAAAGCCCATAAAATACTATCAAGTGTCAGCGGATCTTCACTGCCCTCCACTTTTGTTAAAAATTTTGCAATAATATGAACCATATTATGAACGAGCATCTCCGTAGTTATAATAGGATTTTAAGCAGCAGCACCACACATACGACTATAAGTCAGTTGCATTTGTTCTTGTCCAAAACATGACTTTGCTATATATCCCATTTGTTTATTTATGGTTTTTCTTCTGTATCTTTATTGTAAACATAATGATCAGGTGAAGATCAGTGTTACCTGTCTTATGGTACTATAGTCTGAGACAGCATTTAATAAAGATTTGCTAGATCTTATTATTGAAATAAGGGGCTATCTATATAGTTCTGCGATTAGTGCCAGAGAGGCTTTGCTTTCCAAATGTTTTTCCCTTCCCTATCACAGTGCCTCAAGTTTTACAGTTAGGATGTAATTTACTTAGGTTAAACCATGATCCCTATATCTTTATACGGGCTTCCAATATCCTTGAGCAAGAAAAGTTGGAGAATAAATTAGGTGGCTAGCAGTCATTGACACCTTGTGTGATCATTTTACAAACTTGCCTCTGTCTCTCATATCTAGCTGGGTTTAACTCAACCATGGAGAAGTATACAGAATAGGAATGTGAGTTGCCCTAAATAAACGTTTTGATATCTGACACCCCAGGTAGCATAGGATCTATTTGATTTTTGCATGAACCCTAGTGTGGCATTACATATCATACCTTTGAAACATGTATGATATTTAGAGGTTGAGATCTCATGTCGTCAAGGCAAGGATGAAGAGCCTTTACAAACATTATTTGAAAATATTTTCCAAAAAGAGGATACCATTTATTTTAATATTTTTGAAACATGAGAGCAGTGTTTAAAAATAGACAGAAGGGTTGGAGTGCCTGGGTGGTTCAGTCAGTTGAACCTCCGACTCTTGATTTCGGCACAGGTCATGATCCCAGGGTTGTGGGATCCAACCCCTTGTCGGACTCCATGCTCAGCATGGATTCTCTCTCTCTCACACTCTCTCTCCCTCTGCCCCTCTCTCCCCTTTCTCTCTCTCTCTCAAAATAAAAAAAAAACAGATAGAAGGGCACTTGTTATGTGACCACTGGGTGTTGTCTGTAAGTGATGAATCACTAAATTCTACACCTAAAACTGATATTACACTGTATGTTAACTGGACTTTAGATAAAATTTTGAGAAAGAAAAAATTAAAAATTGATAGGAAGTATTTGATTTAAAACTCTGAAATTTAAATCGTATTTTCTAGTAAAAGTACTGTCTAATCATGATTTAATAATAGAATATCAAAGTGTATGCTTCTGTCCCTTCTCGCTCCCTTTTACTATTTTGAATTCTCTCCTTCCCTGCCACAGAGTCAAGTGCATGGATAGGGTGTTACTGAAGCTAAGTGTTGAGGAAAATATTCTCTGGGACTTAGAAGTTAATATTATGCTTATAAGCCATCTTCTTTGACTTAATGTAAAGAAATATCAAAGCAAAATAACATAGCAGATGAATGTAGATTCCTGCCTTTCTTATGCAGGGAACATTGTTTATTTCATTATTATAAACTATAGTGTCTTAAATTTTTTTTTTAATGTTTATTAATTTTTGAGAGACAGAGACAGAGTGCAAGCAAGGGTGGGGCAGAGAGAGAGGGAGGCACAGAATCCAAAGCAGGCTCCAGGCTCTGAGCTGTCAGCACAGAGCCTGTCGTGGGGCTCAAACTCAGGAACCATGAGATCATGACCTGAGCTGAAGTTGGGCACTTAATGAACTGAGCCACCCAGGAGCCCCTGCAGTATCTTAAATAAACAACTGTTCTGGATATCAAATAGAGAAAGAAAAAAAATCTGAAAATTATTCCAAATTCAAATATTTTTGTTGACATTCTCCCATCCAAGTATTAATCAGGCCTGACCCTGCTTAGCTTCTGAAATCAGACGAGATTGGGCCCGTTCAGGGTGGTACAGCCATAGACTGTTGACATTCTCTAATATTGAATTCAATGATGATGTTATACAATTATAACTAGTTTATCCCTGAGAGTTTATGAGTAGAAAACATTATTCTGTGAGATATATTTTTTGCTCCTTTTGTGAGCCTCCTTTTGTTTGTTTGTTTTTGTGTTTTATGACTAGGTAGATGTTAAAATAATCACACAGTTCCTGACGATGGGGGCACCATGTCTGTTTCTCGTACCACTGTCTCATAGAAGGTACTCAGTTGTTGAAGAAATAAATTCTCTTTGTCTTTGTGAAGTCCTCGCCTTTTTGATACCAACTAAATAGTATAAAGATGTTACTATCACTGGAAATAATGAAATAAGATTAGAAGTGTATCCCCTGGCTGTAAAGACTGTGCACTGCACAGCCCATGTTTACCTTGAACAGAGCACCAGATTTATGCAATTTTGTAGGTTCTGAATAAGGTAAAAAAAATATTTTAATACAAGTGCTTCTCATTTGCTTTTCAGGGAAAACTTGAACGCTCCATTAAATACTGCTATCATATTTTGGGTGCCTGGGTGACTCAGTCAATTAAGCATTGGACTCTTGATTTCTGCTCAGGACATGATCTCACGGTTGGTGGGTTCCAGCCCCGCATTGGGCTCTGCACTGACAGTGTGCAGATCATCTCTCTCTTTCTCTCTCTCTGCCCCTCCTTGTTCTCTCTCTCTCTCTCTCTCTCAAAATAAATAAACTTTAATTTAAAAAAAAATAATGCTGTCATCTTTGAGGCAGGATATAAACACTACTTGCTTTTCCAGACATTGGTTTATTTTGATCAGATATACACTTAACCTACATATTCCACACATACACACATATATAGGTTTTACACAGGTGATTTCTAAGTATTGAAATCATCTATTAAATTTAAACATGGTACACATAATGTTAGATCTGCTTTTATATTAGAGCAGCCATACTATTTTTGAAAATGAAAAATAATTTTCAGCCTAATAAGTCAGATGTGTAAAACATCTCAGAAGGAAAAAAAAATTCAATGGCATCGCAATTAGAATTATTACACAACCATTGTGAAACTGAAGACTAGTGTACAGCCATCCATCAAAATTGATTTATTTCTCATATAGGTGTAGTTAGAATTATCACAGCTGGGCAGATTAATAGTGCAAATCCATTATACTCAGAAGCTGTCTTTTTGATAGTGGAAATCATCAAAAGACATAAGAACTCACCAAAACCAGTTAATCATCAACTAATGTCACAAACCTGTCGTTAATAATTTTTGTATTAAACGATAATGTCCCAGTGAATAGATACATTCCTTGAAAGGGAATGGACCTTCTGGAGAAACCATTAACTCTTAATGTCCAGCCTAGTAAATTGCTACTTCAGTGCACCCTTGTGGTGAAAGTGAGCCAGTGCAGCTTTACTACTAAGGATGATTAATGCCTACTAGCCGGGGATTCTCACTCAGATCCAGAGATTTGGGTATTCCTGGGTATGATGATGGCATAACAAATAAAAGTCTCCTGAATTTCTCCAAGCATATGTATATGTGCACCTATGTAAATACCTATATATGTATTTAATAGGGATAAAAATACAACAGGAAGAAGATACAGGATGTGGATGACTAGGATGACGTAGTAGAGAGAAAATGGTTCCCGTTTTGATGTCAGCCAGACTTGTTTTTTATTTTTACTGTTTGCTATTGTGGACAATGCTGCTCTAAGCATTTGTGTTAAGTGTGCTTTTTTAATGTTTATTTTTGAGAGAGAGAGAGAGAGAGAGAGAGAGAGAGAGAGAGAGAGTGAGCGAGCATGAGTGAGGGAGGGGCAGGAAGACACATAATCCAAAGCAGGCGTCAGGCTGTGAGCTGTTGGCACCAAGCACTACCTGGGCTCGAACTCACAGACTGCAAGATCAAGGCATGAGCCCAACTCTGATGCTTAATCAACTGAGCCACCCAAGCACCCCCAGACTTGTTTTAAATCCCAGATTAGGTAACAAGTTAAGCTTGTATTATGTGAAGGATTTGTTTTGAGGCTCAGAAATAATATATGAAAATTTTTAACAGTAATTCCTTCAAACATGATATTATATTGAAGGGAATGGAAACTTTTTTTTAAATGTGGAGTTTTTGTGGGGTGACAGATGCTATAAATGGCTTCTTTTAAAATCATTTATTTATTTATTTATTTATTTATAGAATAAGTGATGGGGAGAGAGGGAAAGAGAGAGAATCCCACCAGGTGCAGAGAGAGAGGGAGAGAGAATGCAGAGCCCAGAGTGGGGTTCCAGCTCACATGGAGTGGGGCTCCAGTTCATCTGATGCAGGGCTCAAACTTATGAACCATGAGATCATGACCTGAGCCGAAATCTGATGCTTAACTGACTGAGCCAAACAGGTGCCTCTACATAGCTTCTTATTGACTAGATTTTGAAAGATCTATTTCTTTCTTTGTATCATCTGTGCTCCTTGTTGGCCTATGGATAACACTCACCATGTCTTCATTCTTTTTTTTTTAAATTTATATCCAAGTTAGTTAGCATATAGTGAAACAATGATTTTAGGAGTAGATTCCTTAATGCCCCTCATCCATTTAGCCCATCCCCCCTCCCCCAACCCCTCCAGCAACCCTCTGTTTGCTCTCCATATTTAAGAGTCTCTTATGTTTTTGTCCCCCTCCCTGTTTTTATATTATTTTTGCTTCCCTTCCCTTATGTTCATCTGTTTTGTATCTTAAAGTCCTCATATGAGTGAAGTCATATGATATTTGTCTTTCTCTGACTGCCCATGTCTTCATTCTTGACTTTCACAGAATTGAGATTATTATTCACTAGCTTTATCAGAAGCAAGTGTCATTTCATGATAGGTAAAAAGAAACCAGCCTTTACCTATTTCTTGTCTTTTTATCTGCCCTACTCTTCCCCATCCCCCACATTTTTCTGGGAAGGTCCTCTCCAGTCAGTATATGGCACAGCCGTGTTTGAGCACGGCTCTGCTCCTTGGCCACAGTAATGGGAAAGGAGATGAATCCCGGAAGAAACTGACTTAGCTGGTACTTTTGAGAATTTGGAGCTTTGACCAGAAAATCTCTATCAGGTATGCTTTTCCTCTAAGTAGAGAACAAGTAAACATGGTATCTTTGACCTATGAATCCATTATTTGTATAATTATTGTATAATCTAGGACAACATTTCTCAGTAGGACTCTGTAGGCCTTGGAGGTGGGGGCAGTAGCTTCGTCCAAACACTCCAAGCCATTCAGCATCCTTCCCCCCTGAATGTTATGTTCCAGCAACACAAGCCTGGCTTCCTGTGAGAATCAGAATTCATCCCTGTTATCTGTTTCAGTTCACCTCTGTAGCACAGTAAATACCCCAAGTTGAGAGACATTTTCTGGTTTTTAAAAATTTTTTAATGTTTATTTATTTTTGAGAGAGAGAGCAAGAGTGGGAAAGGGCAGAGAAAGAGGAAGACAGACTCTGAAGCAGGCTCCAGGCTCAGAGCTGTCAGCACAGAGCCTGATGTGGGGCTGAAACTCACAAACCATGAGATCATGACCTGAGCTGCAGTTGGATGCTTACCTGACTGAGTCACCCAGGCGCCCCGAGAGACATTTTCTAAAGGACATCATGTGGTCAGTTCTCTAACTTAGTATCTCAGAAAATTGTTATCATTTGCCGACTGTTGAGCAACTGAAGAATTCAGACAATGATTTCTGCATCTGTGGCACATGATTATCCTCTCATGACTGTGCACGTTGCTGGCACATATCTCGGAGAGTTCTGTAACTCACTGGACGCCCGAGCAGTGAAGTCTGGCCTTCTCCAGTTTCTTCCATTTCCCCTAAGATGCCTAATTCTTGCCTGCTTTGAGTAGCTGCAGCAACGGTATTCTTAGGTACCTGTTTCAAAAGAAGCACTGCATCCCCACTGACTAGCAGCACATAGTAGTAAAGGTAAACTTTAACAGAGGGGTTTGCAGTTGGAGAACCAAGGTAGAGCTTGAATGTGCTGATGAATTCTAGACCAGGAAGACTGAATTCTTTTTTTTTTTTTAATGTTTATTTATTTTTCAGAAAAATAGCATGAGTAGAGGAGGGACAGAGCGAGAGGGGGACAGAGGATCTAAAGAAGGTTCTAAGCTGACAGCAGCAAGCCAGATACGGGGCTGGCGCTGACAAACTGTGAGATCATGACCCGAGTCGAGGTCCAATGCTCAACTGACTGAGCCACCCAGGCGCCCTGGAAGGTTGAATTCTAACTGGTCTTCCTAAGCCCCAATAAAAGCACTAATATTTCATATTATAACACTCTTCAGAAGAAATCAAGAGAGGAAGTAAATTCTCCACAATTCCCATTGTGTGGTTGTGTAGCTCTTCATGCTGCAAGTAATTATATAAGCATTTGCTTTGCTGAGTCATTTTATTTACATGCAATAGAGATTCTATTTATTTTACTATTAGGAAACATGCATGAAGAAAAACTTTTCACTGCCCATCTGCTCATTTTTTTTTCATCTAATATAAGAATTCTCTGTTATGACAATCTGTTTGTCTCTGTCTCTATTTCCTTCACAGGCAAATATTCTGACATAAGAAGTCGCAAAAATGGCATCCACAACTTGAGAGATCTATTGCCAGTTGATTTGATTATCTCTCTTTTTGATGTCTCATTTGCTCAATTGATGACTATTTAAGTTATTGTAAAAAATACAGCTCCAAATTAAAGATGTACATCACTATAAGAGAGATAAAAAGGATCTTTTTTTCGCAAAGCAATACAGCTATGTTTGAACTGTAAATCAATGAAGCAAAAACTGTTTCCAGGAAAAGTTAATTAATTATAATTAAATTACATCACACGCTATTTCTTGTTTGCCTGTGCCTTGATCTCCTAGTGTGTAATGGTATAATTCCACATTCATCTGCTTTGCCCTGGAATGTGGTTCCCTCTCTGATTACCTCCTCAATTCACATCATGTGGTGGATTTCTGTTCTTCTGCCCAAGCAGAGTGTCTTTGCCCTTTGTCTTTCACTCTTAGCATCTCCCTGTTGCAGGAGGACACTGACTTCTACCACTGTGCTGCCTTCACTGTTCATTCCCTTCATACTACATTCGATGCATTTGCTTCAAGTTTTAAGATTGCTTTGAGCTGTCTACAGTTTGACCTGAACTGTCTAAAAATATCCCTGCCTGCATTAGACTTCCTTTGGATTTGCCAGCCTTTATTTTAAATTTGACCACCCATCCAGCATCTTCTCTCAACCCCACAACAAAAATCTTTGCATTGACAGACTGCATTCTTCTGCTTCAGACCAGTTTTTTTTTTTTGTATTACATATCACAGCCCTTTAGTGAGTTATCAAGTCAATTCATCAAGTTGTAAATCCTTTAAAAAAATTAAATGGAGGGGAACAAAAATGATTGGTTTTAATTTATTAATGTGTATATGTGTTAGCTTATCATGTAAAATATATTTACACTTGTGCTGTGGGTCTTAAAATTTGGAAAACATCACTTTAAATGGGGACTGTGATTTCAAATTGCCTCCATACTTTCCAATAATCACTTCCACTTCCCCTGCCTCTCACTTCAGCTCTTGGTGCATTCTTAGATTTTCCTGACATAACAATTTGTTTCAAATGTAAAATCATCTTCAGGCTCTAACCCATATTTTTACTCATCTTAGATAAATGTACCCTGTGAGATTACCAGATTTAATGAATAAGACACAGGATGCCCAGTTTATATTAGAATTTCAGATACACAATAATTTTTAAGATGTTTGTCCCAATATTGCATGTTTATGTGGGATTCATATTTAATGGGACATGCTGTGTTTTATCTACCACCACTAATCCTATTTAAAAATCAGTACTAGACCCTAAGGGCAGAAAAATTGCAGTGCCTCCCCCCAATCTGTAATTCAAAATAAAAACAGTCATAAGCCCCAAATACGTATAAGGATGATCTGAATATGCCATGTTATGCTCAATACTTTTTTTTTAAATTACAAATTAAATTTCTCCAGTTGTGAAAAATAATAAAATAAAAAAATCATAAAACTCAGCACTAGGTATTCCCTTCTGGGCCATGCCACCCACCTCAACTAAGTGAAAAAAGCAAGGGGAGCTGATGAATGATCCAAGAAGAAAGAAGATGATCAGAAAAGAAAGAAGGAAAAGGAAAAGTGGACCCTGCTGTGACTGAAACTAGAAAATGATGATAGCACCAGAATCATAGCAAATCAAGCCATAGTGCAGGAGTCATAGGGACTCAAACAAAACATGGGATTCCTGTCGGGGCGCAGCCATGACTTTGGGGATGAGGTGCAAATGCAGCATCAACATGGTTTGGGTACAGGAGACATTATACAGGTACAGGAATGCAGTTGGTCATTTCACAGGCATTTAGGGGTCAGACAGATGCAACATAACACCAAATCTTTCTAAACAGTACTTAGGGTTTTGAAGCAAGAATTGTTGAGGTCCAGAGTGAATGCAGTTTTGAAGTAGGTTGGCCAAATGTCTGGCTTTTAGTCTATTTGAATATCACTACACATGCACTTTTTATCTAGGAGCATTTATGGTGAGTCCTGATGAAAGCATTTTTCAGAATGACTTTAGAATGAATCAAATAATTACTAATAGGTGATTGCAATAATTTGATCTATCCAGGCACATTAGTGATGTAGAACCATATGTAGAAGTACTCAGGGATAATTATACTATCTATGCAAATGTTTAGGTAAAAGGTGAAAATGTCTTCATCTTTGTTTTTTCCTTTCCTTTTCTTTTTTTTTTTTTCTGAGAGTGTGTGAGTTGGGGAGAGGGCCAGAGGCAGGGGGGAGGGAGGGAGGGAGAGAGAGAGAGAGAGAGAGAGAGAGAGAGAATCTTAAGCAAGCTCTATGCTCAGTGTGGAGCCCAATGTGGGGCTAGCCCAAATGATGAGTCAGAGGCTCAACTGATTGAGCCGCCTGGGTGTCCCATAAATGTGTTCATCTTTGAAAGACAGTTTCCATATGCACCTCTGCAAACTAGTAATTATCTCTGTAGAAGTACAAGGATGCTTACTGCTCATCTTTTCTCATGCATGAAATGGGTAAAAGAGAATCCATATAAATATAAGAGCAGACCACTGGCTGGACATTTCAGTTTTGCAGTACATCTAGAAAAATGTCTGAGCCAGGTGTTACAGCATTTGCAGGCTTTGTTTTTGGTCCTAATTCTCTCCTTTCAAATATATTCAAAGATACACAATGTGTAAAGTAGATAAAGGCAGAGTAGCCCTTGTTGAATAGAAGATACTACCCTGAAATAAGACTTCCCTTCCCTGGATAGAGGTCTCTCTGGACTATCACATGCTGCTATTTCTTTATGAATCAGGACATATGGGGTCTTTAATAGCATTTAGATTTATAGGCTTTATTCAATTATATTTCAATTTTACTATTTTTTTTTGAAAAATTTATTTATTTTGAGAGAGAACACATGAGCAGGGGAGGGGCAGAGAAAGAGGGAGAGAGAGAATTCCAAGAAGGCTCCGTACTCAGTGCAGAGCCCACTGTGGGGGTTGATTTCATTACTGTGAGTGTGATCATGACCTGAGCTGATATGAAGTCAGATGCTTAAATGACTGAGCCACCTGGGCATCCCTGAATGTTATTACTTTTTAAAAATTCCATTTCTGTAGTTGTATTATCCATTTGTGTACATTGCAGGTGGTTTGTGATAGAATAGCACAGTATTACATATCACAGTACCAAATACAGCAAGATAAACAAATTTCACTAGGAGACTATTTCTAATTTATTTTTTTGTTCAGAATCTCAAGAGTGTTCATAAGAGGAAATATCAAAAGTTTGGCTCCAAAGGCAAATTCTTCCATAAGTTACTACATGGTATCCAGCAACAAACATGGTTTTAATTCCAGTAAAATGAAGTATTATTGCTGTTCTCTAAATTCATTTTATAAAATAAAGGCAAAAGTAATTTTAAAAATAGTATGATTAGACCAGTTTTATTTGCTCAGAGGCTCAGAATCTGAAACGAAGCACACTATACCAAGACATCAAGCTGAGGAATAACGCAACTTATAATGAAATTCAGCACTTGCCTCCTACTTTTCCAAATTACTCATATTTAGCAACCTGAAAACTGTTGTGTGTTGCTTGTTAAAACCTTAGCGAACCTAGGACAAAATGGTGTGATTTGGGTTGATAAATCTTTGGACTTGAGCTGTTTTGTCTTGCTTTAAAAAGTGTTTGCTAATGCTCATGATTCGCCAGCATCATGTAGTGTCTCCATTTCAGCTCACGTTAGGCTTGAATCTTAAGCCACATATGGGTTCTCTACTGGTGAATTTCCTTCAACAATTAGAATTCTTATTCCTTTAAACAGGCTACTC
The DNA here is from genome assembly GCA_028646485.1 of Cryptoprocta ferox. Lineage (NCBI taxonomy): Eukaryota > Metazoa > Chordata > Mammalia > Carnivora > Eupleridae > Cryptoprocta > Cryptoprocta ferox. The sequence continues at coordinate 50,498,091 of CM053566.1, read as the reverse complement.
ATACTCCTTCTTGTACATTCTATTAAAAGCAGAAGTCCTATGCCTTTTTTTCCTGGCTGTTGAATAGGACAACATTGTCTCAAAGCCATCACTTTAGCCACTGGTTCTGCTGAACAGCATGTTCGTTTCCTCCACGTGGAGCTCTCCATCATTACTGCACAGTCTGGTGTGTTTCTTGTGGAACTTTGTAACCTGAGCCAAGGTACAGAGCATTTGACTGCCCCTTGTATTCAGAATGTCACCTCAAGCCAGTTAGAGCATCTTAATCTTACAAAGAACCTCATACTGGGGAGCATGAAAAACACTTCAATGTTAGCCTATGCTGTGAAATTAATATTCCAACTCTTTATGGGTGAGATAGTCTCTCTCTCTCTCTCTCTTTTTGAATGTTGATAAGCAGGAGAGGCTATAAAATACAGTGATTAAAGGGAGAGTCTCTGAAACCAGCTTGTCACCTGAATCCTGTCTCTTTAGTTGTTCAATAAGTTATACAACCTCTCTGGAGCTCAGTTTTCTCATCCTTTAAACAGAGATGACAGTGGTGATATGATAGTAATCTTTTCCCGGCATTGTTGTGAGGATTGAAGTATAAAAGCCATGTAGAATCCTTATGTAGCATAAGCAGTTTTTAAGGACTCAATTCATGGAAAACTTAAATGCACATGTATTGCTCAGGAAACATTTCCTTTTGGGTAAAACAGCAACAGTGAGCTATAGTTGGCATATATTGAATGATATCTTAATTTTGAGAATTGTCCACTCTACCATTTCAGGAACCAGAGTATTGCAGATATATGAGCACTTTTCTACTGAAAATGTTCAGATATTAAACAGTTAAAATTAGAGAAGAAGAGACTCGGGACTGAGGAAAAGAAACATAGAACAAAGAGCCCTGTTTTAAAATTCTTCTCTGTTAGCGATGTTGCTATCACAATTTTATGGCTTGGGTTAATGAGCTAAACTGTACTCCCTTAACTGTGAGACACACAGTCTGAGAAAGTAAAGTAAAGTGGCAATTTATTATTCCATTGCTTTGATTGACTTATTAACTTCTTCAATTTTTCTAACTCAACGTTACTTCAAATATTTAGATCTAGGTAGGAAAGATTTATGTCTGTAGACAAAGCTCTGCTTTTCAAAAGTAAATGTAAGAAAACTTTAGGAATTATATGTTATTGAATTTATAAGATAACATTTGCAAATCAATTTAACTATGGTTGATCTTTAAGTGTCTTTTTTAATTTTTAAGTTAATTTTTTAAGAGAGAGAGAGAGAGCGTGAGCAGGAGAGAGGGTCAGAGGAAAGAGAAGTAGAATCTTAAGCAGGCTCCACACTCAGCATGGAGTCTGATGCAGGGCTTGATCCCACAACCCTCGGATCATGACCTGAGCTGAAACCAAGAGTCAGTGCCCCACCGTCTGAGCTACCCAGGCACCCCTATTTCGATTGCTGACATTTTTGCCTTAACAGAACTGTGTTAAGAGGAAGCCAGAATTTGACTTTATAATCGTAAGGTTTTGAAAAATATGGTTTCTTCTTTCTTCAGAGTGGCAGGGACATTGACAAAGTAAAATGCCCATCCTCTTTTCAATCATAAAATTTGCCAGTAAACTTTTCAGAAGTGTGTCCCTGATTTTTTTTTTTTCTGTTGTTGTTTTAACCCACAAGTGGAAGATTGGCACTGCTACCAGTGCCTCTTATGGGACTTGATCATTAGGTCTGCATTGGGTGGATCTGTTTATCACTAGATTACTAATGTCATACAATCTTTGCTATAGAGGCCGAGTTTATTGTTTAATCCATCAAAAGATGCCCCAGTTCAATTATTTTTATGTAGAAGTATTATGTTTTTTTGATGGGAGAGGTCATTTCTACTCCTTTATGATAATTTGGTTCATGATATTCTGCATTGTTGATGAAGTCCGGTTTTAATGGACTTACAGAATATAATATTTTCATTGAAAACAGTATTGATAATGTCCAATACAGAGAGGGATTAAGGTCTTTAGAAGTGGTAAGTAATGAAAAAAATGTTGTGCCCCAACATCCCCACCCCTCAACCACAGCCAATTCAAACTTAATAAGAGCAGCAACAACAAATCTTCAGCCATAATTCAAATTTAAGGAAGTTTCACAAGTGCTGATTTTGTCCTGTGAGGACACTTTGATAATTCAGGTGTTTTTGAAATATACAATTAAAAAATCTATTTCGATGTTTCTGCTTTCTTTGGACACCAAGCATTTGTCTGTCAGATAAGCTGATCATGGTCCATTCAATTCATAGAAATAGACCAGTATTGGGCAGATCCGGGCTTGAATTTCAGCTCTTTGCTATATCTTTTGTTGCATAACAATGGCAACTCATTTCATCTCTTTTTACCAGTCGATCCACTTATCAAAAAACTCATGTAAAATCTGGTTAGCTACTATCTAAAATAATGAATGCAAAGAGTCAATGAAAAATATAAAGCATTATATAAATCTAAGAAAACAAGTCTGGATTTGTAGGAAAAACATTTCTGAGAAAGAGATGCCTCACAGGTGTTTACATGTTAAATAATGTTTGGTATTTATAAGTTTCAGTGTGGCTAGGTTCTAGACCTTCCTTTGGATGTTAATTTCTTTTATAAGCAGTCTATGTGGTTTGTCATAAGGCAGGTGTCCTTTTAGTGTTTAGAGCAGAGAAAGCAAGACTAATATCCATTCATGTTGTGTTTTGCTTCTTATTACTAAAGAGATGCTGTGTTTCCTCATGGACAAATTCTAACTAAATACTCTCTATCCTTCCAAATTATAAATACAATTCTAAGAACACATTTTCAAGTGACGTGTTTTCCTCATCGGCATTCTAGAAAATGTTCCATACTCTCTATTCAAAGCTCAATTTCTATCCTAGAAACAAATAAGTCATTAGATTTGAAGAAAGGGTCAAGGAAAGAGACATTTATGAATGATTATAGCATTTAATATAATTAATTATAGTATTAATAGAATGGTATTTTAAGTGTCTGAATCAAAATATTTTTCAATTTTCATCCCTTCTAGGTTTTATTTGCAACTACTATTACATACTGCATGAAGGATGTTAGGACTTTGATAAATGGAGAGCCTAGAAGAACACATCCCTGAGTTTTATCACCATTTATGAATATCTATTTAAAGTTGATTTAGCATTTCAAACATTGACTCCCAGCAAATGGAAACAGGGCCTTTCACTAGAGAAGCAGCCATAAGGGCATTTTGCCCCTGCCTCAATTTCTAAAGAGGCTTCACGTGTGGGCTTTCAATGTTATCTCTAAATGGGGTTACAGGAGGATACCGAGAGGATCAAAAGACAGGGCTTTAATTATGGAATGTATTTATTCAAATGTACTATAATTTAAGAGCTTTTAAAGAATATTTCTTCATTTTTCTAAATATTCTAAGAACTTCAGCAATGAAGGTTGCCTAGGATTCTTAATTTCAAAGAGGCCTGGGAGGGAAAATTCTAGATAAGGAGAAAAATTATTTTCCTTCTTCACCTCCATAGTAGGAGAAATATTATTTCAGAAATGAGTGTAAGATGTGAAGAGTCTATTTGGAGGGTCTTTTCTCCTTGTGCTTAAGAAGACTCTGAGGTCGGCAAGCCCCAGGGAGTGTGAGGTGGGGAAAAGGATTCAAGGAGAGTAGGATGCCTTGGCACATCTCCCCATAAAATGGATTCTGAACACCAAGAAAAGTACCCCCAAATAAGTGCTTGTATCTACTTATATAACATGTGGTGACATGGCAAGTGCTATGCCAGAATAACACCACAGAGAATAATGTGATAAAATGCTTGCTAAAATTTCTCTTCTAAGATACACAGCGGGATTTTATACTTTTTTCCATACCCGCATGTACACAGGAACACAAACATATTTATGACCATTACAGTGACTCGTTTTTTAGAGTTAAACCATTAAAAGAAATGTAATATGATTAATAATGATTCTAAATCAATTGGTTTGGAGCTAAGTAATGCTAGGGCAAGTAACACAATTGGGCCAGGTCAATGATAAATCTGTCTCGAAGGGATTCCTACGCACCTTATTAGCATTGGGAAAAGGGAAGATTGGAGAGCATCAGGACCCTGGAAGCAAACACAGAGTGTCTTCAACTCCACATTTACCCATCATTGTTTCAATGGAAGGTTTCTATTTTATATAAATAGATAGGGTGTAATAGAAATCCTCTGAAAATCAATAGAACATTCTGCTTAAATCCTATGTGTTGAAGAATTTACTGGTCAGCCCCATTAGTTCTAATGGAACTCCATGCTAGTTAAAGTATTAGGGCCAGGCATGCATCGTGGACTTTTTTTGTAAGTTCTGAATTATTTTAATATAGGTTTTTGGAGAGTCATAAAAAAAAGATCTCCAATCAGATTAATAAATCAGACAAAGGTGTGAGTTCCTTCAATAAAACAGATGAATAAGAATCAAATGTGTGTGTGTGTGTGTGTGTGTGTGTGTGTGTGTAGTTAGGGAAATAGCATAAGAGAAAGTGAATGAGAATTTAATTTGTGTATATGTTTCCTTATTAAATAACTAATATAAAATAGTTTGATGTGGGGCACCTGGGTGGCTCTGTTGGTTGAGTGTCCAACTCCTAGTTTTGGCTTAGGTCATGATTCCAGGGTTATGGGATAGAGCCCCACATTGGGCTCTGCCTAAGATTCTCTCTCTCCCTCTGCCTCTCTTCCCCACTAGTGCTTGCTTGTTCTCTCTCTAAAAAATAAAATAAATAAAATGAAATAGCTTGATGAAATACTTTCAAGTTGTTCTGTTTATTTTTCTCTCACAATTCTTTGTACAGTATGAAGTATTTTTTTTTAACTGGACAACATCTTAATTTACAAATGATAATAAATTAAAAACCCTAGTATAGTTGAATTTAATTACCTGTATATGGATCATACATGATAGATTTTAATTGTGGATTTGTGCCTTCTCTTTAGTATTCTTATGGCTTTTTTGCCCTGATCTAGGATAAGTGATACAAACTGATTTTATTATTAAATGCAAGGCAAAGTTTGCTTTACAGTTTTGGATTTTAGTGTATGGGGTTTCTTCAATGTTGTGCTTTTTCTACAGCATGAATAAGTAAAAGTTGACCCCGTCACCATTAATGGAATTGGTGTAGACTTGTACTCAATTATACACAAGGTGCATATTTCCTTTATACAAACTTAAAGTATAGTAGTATTCATAATAGCTGTACATGCACCTAAGAAATTGTCTGTGGCATTTATGTCTCACTTACAACTCAACTCACTTCTTCTTCTTTCTGGTATATCTTATGTACCAGTGTTAGTGCTGTGGTAGAAGATTGATGCCCTGCATCACACTTCTTAGGAGCACTGTCTGAGTCAGTGTCTGCTTTTATTTAGAGATATTTAACAATCTGTCAGTTTCACTTCAGAAGTTTTTTGCTTTGATGAGAGAAATACCTTGGATTTTGAAAAATTAATATTTTAAACATGACTGACAAGAGTATTGATTTCTAATGGGATTCTAGATCATGGTTCTGAAAATAGAAGCTCTATAGAGTGTACGAGAGAAGGTTGCTCTGATAATCAGCCTGAGATATTGTGGACATAAATTTTGAAACACTGACATAAAAAAAATGAAATAAGTGGCCAAAATGCATTTCCAGGTGTGTCATTTTCTGTGGAAGGGATGATTCACTGCAGCAAATATATACATGAGTTCTCTTAGAATTTTCTGTTATTTTTACTTAAAATGTTTTGAAAAGCCATACTGAAGAAATGTTCTTTAATGCAGAATCCAAAGTTTAGTGTTTCTAGTTGGGGCTAAATTTTTAAAAATATATGTAAAAATTGGATAAAACTTTGATGGTGCTTGCTGTAAGTTTAAAAAAACAATGTTGGCAATTTTTCATAAGGAAAATTCACCAGAATATCTGGACACTGTGATTACTTTTCCTAAAAGAATTGCAGAAACATAAACAGATATGCATCCAGATGTGGGTGATGTTTTGTTCTCCACATCACATTAGTAGTTATTCCTAAGAGACATGCCATCAAGTTGGATAGATATTTCTTGAAATGATGCATGGTACGCAGTGCATGCTTTCATTGTGCTTCCTGCCATTATGGAATAATGCGTCTTATTGGGAAATACAGTGATCATTTCTGTTGACTCATGCACAGTCAGCTTATATAATAACACCTCTATTTTGTGAATCATTTCAGATTTCAGAGAGCTATGCCTTCTTACCAAGAGAAGCGGTGACGCGGTTTCTAATGAGCTGCTCAGAGTGCCAGAAAAGAATGCATTTAAACCCAGATGGAACAGATCACAAAGGTAGCTGCGGTGTCAAATAGTGAGATTTAAAGTCATTTTACTTATAATGGCAATTTGTATCCTGCATCTATATAAAAATGTGGTAGACTGAAATAGTTCAACAAGTCCAATCATCTCGTTGATTCAAGTTGGAGGCAGCCAATTTTGAATATCCACTTACAGAGTAATTCTGTGCCTGTTCTCAGAAGAAAGGCAGTTTTGACTGTGGCAAATAACTTTTTTCCTATAATAATATTTTAATTTTCACATATCGTGTATATTTCATGGTATTTTAAATATATTTAGCAAGGAAATTGATGTTCCATCAATATCCTTTTAAAGCTACCAATTCCTTATTTCTGTAAGTGAAGAGTATAGTATGGAGCTCCTCCACTGAAAATTTCTACATGAAAGTTATACTTTGGCTTTAGTTCTCATTATAAATTACTTCTATGATTTTCCTAATCTGTGAATTCCTCTGAGAGTTTAAAATAATCTCAAACAACATTTAAATTGGACCATTCCCATGTGTTGGGGGATGAATAGACATAAAAGAAAAAGATGAAAGGAAAAAATGTGCAAATTTCCTTTTTTACTCAAGTAACACATAGAGAAAGTAGGTGTGCAAGCAAAGGAGAAAAATACAAAAATACCAACAATTGTGTTTAATCACTATATTGGATTCACCCATTGTTACCAAGGTATAAAAAAGCATTCCTATAGTTTGAAATAACTATTTTATCCATAGCGCTAATTTGTCCCATACACCTTGGTATAGTTATTTTTTTTCTACCATCAATCCGTAATGCTACAAACTTCCTAAAGCCTTGGTACCTAGAATCAGATTTCAATTTTAACAACGTGGATTATTCTGAAATTACAGGTAGAATGCAGTATCACTTTCACACCCATTAAAAATGTTTTATTACAGATAATGGAAAACCTCCCACTTTGGTGACCAGCATGATTGACTACAACATGCCAATTACCATGGCCTATATGAAGCACATGAAACTGCAGCTGCTGAACTCACAGCAAGATGAGGTAAAATGGAAATATTGACTTACAAGGCAGAATGAAGTTTGATAACCATGACTATCGTATTAAGCATGATGGCATTTTGAAGATGGTAATTTATTTTTTAATGAAAGGAATGTCACTGGGATTGCACAGATGGAAAAACAGGCAGAAACTTCTAGTCCTCGACAGAGAGTCCCTGTCTCAACACATCTACCTTACGGCTGTGTGGGAATGTGTTCATTCCCAAGAAAGATTCTTTTCCCTTAATTGACCACCATCAAGCTAGCCTTGGTAAAGTGCTAGAAATTTCAGAGGAAAGTATCCCAAATGAGTGAGTATCCAAAGAAAGTGTCCAATAGTACTCAGGCTATTTTTCCTGGAAATCACAAAAGTCAATTTAATGGGTATTTCAAGTATAATCATTTCTCCACTATCTAAATCTTTCATATGTGTTAAATTGTTTTCATTATTCTATATATCAGTTTGTCTACTTCTCTGTATCTTCTAGAGATAATTTGTTGTGATTCTTCCTAATTAGAGGTATTTTGATGTTTCGAATTATCCTGTTTAATTTGTAGAGTAGAATCTAGATGTGTACTTGCTGGCATGTATTAGACACAAATGCACATTTGTTAAGTATTCTTTAGGACACTAACTGTTCAATTTGGTATCTGAAAGTATCTCAGTATCTCAAAGATCGGGACCAAGTTATATATATTCCCCCACCAAAACTTGTAGCAACAGGGGCTTAGGAAATCCTTGTTAACTAGTTAGTTAACAAGCCATTAATCAACAGTCACATTCAGATGATCAATATTAGGAATGGTTTCTCAGACTAATACATACACTCCTTCTTGAAATTTCTCAAGAACAGGAAATGTGGTTAAATATTTATTTTTCAAATACAGCATTATTTGGTGAAGTGTTATAAAATTCTTTCAAAAATTACATTGTTGAGCTTACTTTAATAAAACTCATTTTTTGTTTTCTTCTTTATTTGAGCAGGTTTAATCCTAAAACTATATTATAAAATTGTTTTATCTTAAAAAACCATTAAGAGTACACTCTGTGAGAAGATCTGTATTTGTACAGTGGCAGAATTGGATTTCATACTACCAGATGGCTACATATAAATGATTAAATAAATAGTAATGAAATCTTTGGGTTAAAGATATAAAAGACAACTGAAAAATATTAATGTCTATCTATCCTAGAGAATGGAAAGTTATTCTCATGATTTATTATATAATTGGAAAAAAATTTAGACCTCATAAACTAGTTGGAGCTGTCAAATTATTTGTAGGAAGCTCATTTAGATGTTGGTACATTTATTTCTAGGCTAAAAAGTAAGAAATCAACTTTGTGCCAGCAGTACAGCCCACATATGCTGAATCCTTCTGGCTTCTAAAAAATCATAAGTATTTCACACAAAGGGAGTAGATCCTTTTAATTTATAACTGGATTAGGAAAATAGCTCTCATCCTTACATTTTGAAAATACCAATTGGATGTACACTGCCTTAAATATATATAAACGACTAGATTATTTGTAAAATTTTAGAAGTTGTGATTGTTGAAAGATAGGAAGGTGATTAAGTAAATTACATTAAAAGGAATTCAAGTGAGATATTTCTTTGTCCTCAGGTGTAGTTAAATTTTAATGTGTTAATTAGTTCAACCAATATTTATTGAGTACCTTCTATGTAACTGGCACTGTTGTAGATAATGGAGATAACCTGAATAAATTGACAAAAATATTGTCTTTATTAAACTTATCTTCTAGTTGCGGGGGAGAAAATAAAGGAGGTAAATAATAAAAGTATGTGTATAAGAAGATGCTAAATGCTATTAAGAGAAACAAAGATGGCCAGGAATGAGAATCCCATTAGGATTCAAAATACTTTTTCCAATGTAAGATCAGTTGACCTTCTTATAAACTGTTGATGGAGTTTGAATCAGAGTCAACTTACAGGGGGAGAGTTTGGCAATAATTATTAAAAAAAAAACTTTTAAGTGTTACCCATATGCTTTGACTAGAAATTTATACTAAGGAATATGATGTATAACACAACTTAAGTATTAGGATGTTTGTTGCATTGCTAATAGTGAATGATTGGAAATATTTTCAGGATCCAACAATGAGGAATTGTCAGATTTTCACTGCCTGATAGGGTAGCCATTAGCTACCTGTGGATATTTAAATTTAATTGGATATTAATTAAAATTAACTGAAATTAGATTTTCAGTTCTTGAGTTGCACTAGCCATGTTTCAAGTGTTCAGTAGCCAAGTATGGCTCGTAGTCACCTTACTGCCTAGGGAATATTAGAGAGTAATTCCATCAGCACAGAATGTTTTTCTGAACATTACTGGCGAAATAACCAACGTTAGGGGAGCCCATGGAGCTCATTGCACTGCATGTTGCAGGATCCCACCCCAAGATTCTGATTCTAGATTTACTGTGTGATGCAGTGATCTGAATTTTTAACAATATCTACACTCTGAGGGGGTGCATTTCATAGAAAGGCTAATAATATGGGCTTTAAGTTGGTTTGAGCATAAGGTAAGCGAAAAACAACAGAGATGAGATTGTGGGAGTGGTTTTCAAGCAGTCTTATGGAAAACCCTTCATGTTTGAGCAGCTTACACATTACTTGGTAGATTTGGATTGACTTGAATATAGCTGCAAATTTATGAGCAGAGAGGTAGCACTTTCTGAAGTGGAAAGGTTAATTTAGCAGTAGTTGATGAACAGGACTGGTGGGGAAGAAATTGGAGGTGGATAGATACCTAGGAGACTATTATTAATCATTCAGGAAATGGGAAAATGAGATCAGGACCAATAGCAATGGAAATCAGGAGTCGCATGGTACAGACCCTTTAGAGGTAAAACCTGGAACTTGAAAACTAAAATAAAATATGCAGTGGATCAGGGATCTGAATTTCAGGCAATTGTCTTACAAGGAGAAAGCCTGAGGATAAAATGATTTGTTCCAGTAAAATATTTATTCTAATTTTTAAAAATTAAGCCTTAGGGAAGCAAATTCTATGGTAGTTGGCCATGGTGTTCATTATCCTAAGATTTTAATAACATAAGGAATAAAGTCAGATCGTAGGATGGGAAGACTCTTTTTCTGATTTTCATGCAGAATAAAATACCCACAGAGGGAAGAATTAAGATGAATGGCCTACAGATGATCATGAATAAAATAAAATAATATCATATCAGTCAAGTTTTCCAGTTCTTCACTCTTAGAAATATTTGGCAATTTCTTCCTAGAGTTAGCATTCCTTGACAATTAGCATTGTCTCTATGTTGATAATAAAAAACCACAACATTATATTTTATGCACATTTGCCACCTTATTAAAATTTAGTAATTTAATCAGTTACTAATTTGAAAAGAACTTACAGAATGAATAAATGCACTTAGTTTTGTTGAAGCCCTTTATAAATGTAAGCAATTTGATAATGTATATTCTAAGAAGTAGAATTGTGAAAATTAAATTATAATTCATAGGAAATCATAAAAAATATTTAAGATAGTCACAATCATTAAGACACCTATGATAAATAGAATGGTGATTTTTTAAAAAATAAAATACACAGCAGGTACATTTGGTTATATAACCATTTAATTTATATTCCAGATTTCTTAAAATGTATGCTTATAAGAGTGTTATTTATTGATAAATTGTGTATCGATTATTCATAATGTGCTATAGCAGTTTGTGTAATCATTCCATGGGTCAGATATTGAGATCTCTTTGTATCTAGCTTTCCTTTAAACTCACACATACATTCTGATATATACATACATTTACACACACATGTGTACACACACATATATATTCAAGATGCTATATATTAGAAACGATATTTTACTGGATTATGTATAGTTAGCTATTTTTAGTATACATAATAAACACTGATTTTAAAGACTATGTTTATATAAAATACACAGCTACTTTATAAACACATATTGGTTGTCTTTACTCTTATATTTAAATTTATTTTTTGTATGTGTTCATGAAATGTAATCAATATAAATCCTATTATATACTATAGAGTTTCTTATGTATTCTACATAAAAATATTAAAAGTTTTATACTTATATATATGACCTTGTCCTACATTTAAATATTATTATATTTGCTTAATCTTTATATAGCCCTATGACATTGATACTATTATTCCCATTTTATAAATGAAGAAATTGAGGCACAGAAAGGTTAGGTAATTTGCTGAAGGTAATACATCTAAGTGGCAGAACTGGATCTGAATCAGTCAGTCTGGCTCTAGAGAATGTACTCTAAAATATTATCATATCATAGACACTGTATGTAGTATATATAATAAATATCTGTGTCACCTACATGTATGCATATATATGTATGTATATGGTACACACTGATGAGATTGACATGCACATTGAATCCTGTTATTTTTTCTCTTTTTAACATATATATTTATTTCAGATGCTTTGGATTTTCTTAGAATTTAGAATTGGAGAAAACATAATGTACCGAGAGAGGGCATGCCGCCGGGAGAAGTCTATGTGGCTCAGTGCCCAGAGGCCTCACAGGGTGGCATTTACTTGCTGAATTAAGGAAGAGCTAGTGCTTCTCAGTATACCCAGACATGATCAGACCTTTCGTAAAGGAAGGACACCAAAATCACCTTGACCTGACCTATGGATCAGAATGCCAATTTGTTAGTCTACTAGAACGTTCCTGTCCCCTAACCATAGCAACTTCCTTGCTGATACCAAGATGTCATTTATGAAGCCAAGGTAACTCTTCCTATTCAAAGAAGTTATTTTCTCAAGCGTGAGTGACTTCATATAAATCCCAGTTCCGGTATATGATAGTGGGATACATTCTTTAACTGCTCTGTGCCTCAATTTCTCAATCTGTAAAATTGGATGAATCCTGGTACCTGACTCACAGGTTGTGATAAAGATGAAATGAGTAAACAAATATAAAGAACAGTTACGTGTAACATAAATAGCACTACTACCACAGCTGTTGCCAATTATTATATTAATACTAAACTTCAGATCAGACATTTACAAGTTAAAGTCAAACCTGGTGATTTTGATTAAATACTTACAATATGTTACACAAGTTTCTCAGCCCTTTCTGCCTACATAAGCACACCATTTGGCCAAAAATCAGTTCTCTAAAAGGAGTTTGCGTCAGTGAAATGACTACAGCAAAGTATCTTATATTTGGTTTAACTTAATTTTTGACAGATTTTGATGAATTGGCCATTTGGAAAACTGGCCTTTTGGTAATTCAGCCACTCGGCAAACTGGCTTTTGGAAAATGGATCTTTCACACTTCTACCAAAAACTTCTTTTGTGGTTGCGGTACCGTGCATACTCATTTGTAAGGAAAGAACGGATGTGTTAAAACCTTGCTTTTAGTAAGTGTGGATTTTCAATCTAGCCATGTAACTTTGTCAATTATTAGAATCTATCCTGTTTTCCAAGGAAAATTTTTTGGGTAAGGTTTTTTATCGCATCCTAAGAATTTTGCTTATAATATTTTATTAGGTCATTTATTTTTGGACTCAAAACATATTTCTCTATATTTTATGTTTCCTGATGGACTGTTCTAGGAAGGGCTTTACTAATTAAAAAAACATTTTTTCATTATTTAGGATAATTCTCCAAGTATATCCTTCCTAAACACGTTATTTTGCCTTTTAAATCTGCCTGTACATAGATACATTGTTTGATTTTTCACAAGCCTTGAAATTCCTTAAAGAGAGAAATCATTACATTATTTGTTATTTCAAGTATCTGTTAATATGTAACACATTTTACTGAGTTCTGTACTGGCTAACCTCTAATTGACCCTGTAGATATAATGGTCACTATTTGTGCGATATTTTATGATGCTTGATGATATTTTAAAACCATTTTCAGGATGAAAGTTCAATAGAAAGCGATGAATTTGATATGAGTGATTCAACACGGATGTCAGCTGTGAACTCTGATCTTAGCTCCAATCTTGAGGAGAGAATGCAGAGTCCTCAGGCTCTTCATGGCCAGCAAGATGGTAAGCCTTTCAAACTGAACAAACAAATTAACAAAACAACAAAAACCCAAGTCAGAATTTATTAAAATAACAACCACCTCATGCTCTTGTGCTGATGTTTTTATCTGTTCCTATGGGGACTTTTCTGTATCCTCAGGTTCCATTATCCACTTCATTATTTTTAGACTCAAGTACTTTGTTCAAAACTAGGGTGATAGACTGGTTTATAAACAGATGTTAGTTATAAAAATCCAAGCTTTCCCATGTTTTGCTCCCTGAACTTAAAATGTGTTGTATCAGTGTAGTTTGGGTTTCTGCGACGTTTCCTAGCTTTGGTTTCTTGGGCCACAATATTAAGAGTCTAAAAATGATCAGAAGAGTAGTTTCAATGTTTTAATTTTCCTGAAAAACAAAGTTGTAATTAAAAAACAATTTATATAAGAGGATAATTTTACCAGGGTGATTTTGCTGGGTAAGATGATTTTTGGTGGGATTTTGAGCTACTTTATGAAGCTGTAATGGAAAAATCAATCATAATCTCTTATTCCTGGGTCCACTGGAAACTCTTGAATTATCCAATTGTTGTTGATAGGAAGAAAACTGGATACATAGAGAAGGTAGAACAGGCAGTTAATATTTTAGGTCTACTGTTTGCAGAGATCTTTAAAAATTATCTTTGTAGATTTCTGTCGTTGTAAGTATAAAATTATGTATGGAAGTAAATGTGCCTTACTAAGGTAATTGTGAATGAAAATTAAGGGTTATAAATAGAAGGCAATTGGCCAATTTCATCCAACATTAGTTTATTATTCCTGTAATTAACAAGTTTGCATGAACTTTTTGAGTGTGGAGTTTTGTGTCTACATCTGTAGATAGGGAAATGAAAAATCTTCCTTGCTTTCTCTGATGCTTGCTATTAAAAACTGGTTGTAAAAGATTGCTGCATTTCTAGCTGCGGTTAGTGATCTGCTTTTGCTGTCAAAGTTTAAGAAATTCCTACGTTTAAGTATACCGAAAGTTTAAAAGACAAGGTGGCAAGTGTGTTTCTTTTTCAAATTTCAGATGAGTCTAAAAGATGTTGGTGTCCTTGTTGGCATGAATTACAAGGAATGAGGTGTGCACTGATCAGTGACTTTAAAATCATATCTTACCTACTACAGAGTGGAGTAGCTATTGTAGTAGAAAGGACATTTACTTGGGAAATTCCTGTTTCTT
>CM053566.1:50430588-50482988 GCA_028646485.1 Cryptoprocta ferox | reverse complement strand
AGTTTAAAAGACAAGGTGGCAAGTGTGTTTCTTTTTCAAATTTCAGATGAGTCTAAAAGATGTTGGTGTCCTTGTTGGCATGAATTACAAGGAATGAGGTGTGCACTGATCAGTGACTTTAAAATCATATCTTACCTACTACAGAGTGGAGTAGCTATTGTAGTAGAAAGGACATTTACTTGGGAAATTCCTGTTTCTTTTTTAATTGTTTATTTTTGAGAGAGAGATAGAGAGACAGAGTGCGAATGGGGAAGGGCCAGAGAGAGAGGGAGACAGAATCTGAAGCAGGCTCCAGGCTCCACGCTGTCAGCATGAAGCTCGACAGGGGGCTGGAACCCACAAACCTCGAGGTCATGACCTGAGCCAAAGTCGGACACTTAACTGGCTGCGCTACCCAGGTGCCCTAACTTGGCAAATTTCTAAGAATGAAAGTCTTCTGGTTTAGCTATAAATTATCTTTTTTCTTTTAAAATCTGAGTAGACACCTACAGATTTTGACTTTTTATTGGAAATTGTATAGCCCTAGGATCATAGAATAACTGAACTATATATCAGTGATAAATATATTTATGGATATATCACTCTACTAATATTTGTTCATGTACTTTGCCTATTTACACCGTCATCTTTTTTAGTCTATAATTTTGGAGAATAAATAACAAGAGGATATGTCTCATGATACAAATTCATGGTTTTTTTGATTGAAGTTGTAAGTTGTGGATATTTTGCTAGGGGACAGCTGATGTGATATAGATCTATATTGATTCTAATAAGATTCAGTGGAATAATTTCAAATACTGTTTACTCTTAAGGGAAAGCACTTTCTTGTCATATGTTGATGCACGCCTCAAGGATAAGGACATAGTCATTCCTTCTCCAACCTAAACCTAAGTCTTCTCTTATATAAATGTATTTTCCTCTCACTTCTCACTGTGTTTTCTCTTGCAAGTACTTCTTTTCTTTTCCTGCATCATAGGTTTTCCCCAGGATCAATATATAAGCATGGTGTGATAGATAAATGTCCTCTTTAGAAAGCTCTATTTATCCCATGGTGTCCTTCCATTCAGTGCCCCATTTCTCTGCACCATTCCTGCAATACACTTCCCAAAAAAACTCATTTAAAAGTTGTCTCATCATCTCCACTTTGTCCCCTCTACTTCTTTTGCTGATCCCAGGTACACTTTCATCCTTGCCACTCCACATTGGGGTGCTCCAGGGTGCAATCCTGAACTCTCTCCTCCCTATACTGACTCTCTAAATGATCACACTGACTCATGTAGCACCCTGATGAATCCCAGATTTGCTTCTCTAAGTGCTGATATCTCTCCTACCTCAGGACTCTCTTCCCCAAACACCTAAATTTTAATATTCTTCAGAGGACTTATCACTGTATGAAATATTATTTTTCTTATTTATTCGCTGTTTCTTTTCTAGAATACAAATGCCATATTAGGGAATAGATGAATGCTTTTGATTTTCCTTTCAGTTGTTCAATTCGAGGTAGTTCTTAAATGCTCCATTATTTAAAAAAATGAAAATACAACTTTTTACCATTACCATGATTTTTCGCATAACTTTTACATTTTTTTTGCTTTTTTTTCTTTTCTCCTTTCCCCTGACAATAGCACTCCCATAGGTAATCCGCATTGACAAACTACTGTATCATTTCATTTTTCTCTATACTTACACACAAATACATGCATACATGAACATACCTAAACACACAAACACACACACATAAACAAACATATGTACATACTGAGAAGGTTTGGTTACCATTCTTTTATAAAAATACGTTTATTCTCTCTCTTTCCCTCCTCTCTGCCTCTCCCACACTCACTCTCTCTCTCTCAAAATGACAAACCTTGAAAAAATATATAAAAAATAAATTCATATTATTTGCACTATTCTGTATCTTGTTTTTCTCATCCATTGTTACCTTTTAGAGCTTTCTATATGCTGCATATAAATGTAGTTGAGTGGGAAAAAAAGACATAGTCCCTACGTCCATATAACACACAATCTAAAGGAATAAAAGTATACATGATATAGCCCTTGTTTGATTACTGTTCAACTAACCAAATGTGAAAATGCCAGCCTCTGTAAAAATAAGAATTCATAGTAGTAAAACCTGTAGTTTACATCTACCTTTCTTAAGTCAGTGGAGACTCTGGGTGCTAGACCTACATTGGATCTAGGGGTACATTACTTTCTTGTACATGGTGTATGTGATATTTGGGAGTAGTCAGAAGATAGGGACTTATGATATAACAAATCCAATTTTGGGTGGGCAATCCACACACACCTTCAATCTAGTCCCTTCCAAAATTTCTCAACTTGGGCACTAGACACATCATTCATTATTGTGGGGGATATCCTGTGCATTGTAAGATACTTAGCAGTGTCTCTGGCCTCCACTCACCACATGTCACTATTAAAACCTGTCCCCATGGGGAGCCTGGGTGACTCAGTCGGTTAAGTGGCCAACTTTGGCTCAGGTCATGATCTTGTGAATCTTTTATTTATTAAAAAAAATAAAACCTGTCCCCTGAATTGTGACAACCAAAAATGTTTCAGACATTTCATGAACATTTTTTTAAATGTTTATTTATTTTTGAGAGAGACAGAGGGTGAGTGGGGGAGGGGCAGAGAGAGCAGTAGACACAGAATCCGAAGCAGTCTCCAGGCTCTGAACTGTCAGCACAGGGCACTTCACGAGGCTCAAAATCATGAACCATGAGATCATGACCTGAGCTAAAGTCGGACGTTCAACCGACTGAGCCACCCAGGTGCCCTGTTTCTTTTTCTTTTTTAATGAAAAAAATTTTTTTAATGTTCAGACATTTCAAATGTCCAATGAGGGGGGCATAATCTCCCTAAGTTGAAAACAGCCGGTATAGGTGGAAAAAGCGAGTCCGGGTAAGAATCCTGTAAGATGGAGACTGAAGAGATCCAATAAAGAGAAGTTTAGAAGTGGAAGTTGGGGAAGAGTTTAAGAAGTGTGTTCAATCCACTTTCTGAGATAATGGAAATGTTCTCTATTTGTGTGTTCTATGCTGGTGGTAGTCACCAGCCACACTGCAGCTACTGAGTACTGAAAAGTACTGCTAGTGCAACTGAGGGACTAAGGTTAATTTAATTTTATTTCATTTTAATTAATGTTAGTTTACATTAAAATAGTCACACATGGCTAGTGGGTACTGTATCAGACGTGTAGGTCTAGAATATTGTTTTACTCTGACTTGGTGGTTAAATTCCTTTCTCTATAGCTGTGGGTTTGGTGTGTCTGAAGTCTTTGAGAAATTGAGAAAAATCTCATATTTTAACAGTCAGCTGGAACTCGAGTTTAATATTTATAAATATGAATAATACAACATTTTAAATTAAAGGGTTCTATTTTCTTTAATACAATATGATTAATTTATTCTTGCAAAGAAATTAAAATAAGGTGTTGTGATTTTTAAAAATCCTTACCTATGATTATAACACAGGTAGGTATAAGAATGTCTTTATTGGGCACCATATAAAATGGAGAGTTAAAAATCCCTTTTAAGAGTTTTTTTCTCACTGTGGTTATGAAAGATTTGCAATATATTCAGTACCAAGGGAAATAGTATAAATTCATTGGGGGATATATGTATATTATGTATATTGGAGAAAGAGAGGAAAAGAAGAAAAATGTCTTGCCCCTAAGCTAGAGAATTAGGTGAAGGTCAAAAAGACACAAACTGGAATGAAGAATTTAGAAAAGGGAAGATTGATGTATAATATTCATCTTCTTTTTTTTATTTAAGCTTATAATACTTCCCTAAGTCAACAAAGTTTATTTAAGTTTATTTATTTATTTTGAGAGAGAGAGAGAGAGAGACAGAAAGAGAGAGCGAGAGAGAGAATGTATGCACAAGCAGGGGAGAGGCAGAGGGTGAGGGAGAGACAGAATCCCAAGCAGGCTCTGTGCTGTCAGTGAGAGCTCGATGCAGGGTTTGACCTGAGCCAAACTCAGGAGTCACTTAACCGAATGAGCCATCCAGGCACCCCAAACCTATTTTACCTTAAAAAACTTGAGATTTAATTGATTTATAACATTATATTAATTTCAGGTGTACAACATAATGGCTCGATATAGGCATTTATTGTGAAATGATCACCACAATAGGTCTAGTTAACATCCATTACTACATAGAATGTTTTCTTGTGGTAGGAACTTTTAGAATCTACTTTTAGAATCAACTTTGAAATGTACAATACATAATTATTAGTTATAGTGACCATGCCAAATTTATATCCCTAGGACTTACTTATCTTATAACTGGAAGTTTGTATCCTTTGGCCACCTTCATTGGATTTTGAGTAGAACATAGTAAGCTATGTAAAACGTTTTTTACAGACAAAATAATGCCTGTAGGTTAAAATCATTTAAAGATTGCATAATCCCCTCAGCTAATCAAAAAAGCAGGAGGTCCTTGAAACTATCATGAAATACAAGTAGCTTATCATGAAAGAGGCACCATTGTGCAAAGGCTGTGGTTTACAGAATTCCAAAAGGGCATTCCGGATCAAAAAACTTAAAGATGCTCTGTATTCAGGTGTTCATCAATTTGTAAATGTCTAATTCTGCCATCTATTTAAATGGATTATAAGTAGAAATGTGGTCACTTAGACTTCTGTCCTTGAATCCAGATTCTAGAAATTCATGGGAGCATGTAATAGCTCAAGAAAATACTTTTTTGTTAATTATTTTATTCTGAATTTGTACATTCTATAAACAGCTGATTTATTTGTTTTGCTGTTACTGCCTGAGGTTATTTATTAAAAGATGCCTGGCTTAAGAAAAGTGTCAGATTTAGAGACAGAGTTGAAAGTTTCAGTTCAAAATAAACATTCAAGTTCATTTGATAGAAGTATACTTTTATAAGAACCATTTTAATTGCTTGTCTGAGTCAATACTGTGTTGTATATTACTGATAGTTTTGCAAGGGAATATTTGTACTTTATTAATCTCAAAAATGTTATTACGTAACAGCAAAGGATTTCTGTATTTTTGAGACACAACAAATTGTATTTTTCCCTGTTGCCCATTTTCTTAAGACTGTTGGAGTACAGGAGCACCTGGTGGCTCAGTCAGTTAAGCATCTGACTTGATTTTAGCTGAGGTCCTGATTTCAAGGTTTGTGAGTTTGAGCCCTGAATTGGGCTCTGTGCTGACAGTGCGGAGCTGCTTGGGATTCACTCTCTTCCCTCTCTTTCCCCATCCTGCTTTCTCTCTCTCTCTCTCAAAGTAAATAAACTGGGAAAAAAAGATTATAGGAGTACAAAGGGAAGTTGAGGTACCCCTTTAACTCTGCACAATACCTTAATCATCTTTAAAAGTAAGGGGATTGCAATAGAAAAAAATGTACACATTTCCCATTAGCCCTCTTTTTTTTTTATGGTTTTGGTGATGACATCACAGAATATATTGCTTTTAAGAGTGTGTTCAATGTCCTCAGATTGCTTCTTGACTCAGTGGAATAATAATAGAGACTTTTTTTAGCATAGGTTTTTTTTGCAGTATTTGCTACTTCATTTATGTATCAATGACTTCTTTATACATTTGAAACCTTAACAAACAACATCCTATGTACCAGGCAAAGGGCTGTGATCATGCGTAGAAACAAAAAAGAGAGAGAAGGACTCTCTTAAAGAGTTAATTAACACTTCAATGTCTACCCATGATGGATGGAAGAAGTATATTCAAGGCAATGTTTTCATTCAAAGATGTATTTGATAACTCTGTTGGCATGTGGAAATATATAGTTTATATGATAGAATTTAAAAATCCTCCCCTTCTGCATAATATTTGTATTCTAGATATGTTTTGATATGTTTCATTTGGTCAGATCATTTTTGAGAAATAGGAAAAAATTGAATTGGAATTTAGTGGATAGCCTGCATACAAATATTTAACTATTACATATATATCATATATACACACATACATACATACACACAGTCATCCTTAATTATAATAAACTGAAGAATTTTTGGTTTTACCTCACTGCTAAAAACAGGGTAGCTAAATAATAGGTAAATATTCTGCATTTTAATCATTTGAATTGCATACCTTTGAGTAAAATCATATATATATATATATATATTTAAATATGGCTCTTGGGTTCTGTAGGTCAGAAGACAGTTTCTGAAACTTAGAAATATATCTTGTTTTGAATCTTGGGAAAAAAATTGAATCTCACTGATGTCCACTTGGTCTTTCAAACCCTAGTTTGATTAGAACAGATGAGTAGAATAAATATCTCTCTCTAGCATCTAGCTAGGGTTAAATTCCTGTTTCAGCAATGCATAGATATTTTATTTGATAACATATCAGTCTAGAACACTTTTCCTATATAACAATATATAGTGTACAGGTTTCTAAATATGTTAGTAAGAAACCAATTGAAATAACATTTCTGTGTGAAATATTTTTCCAAGATTTTTAGAGCCCCTTTGGCTTCTGTAATAGGGAACTTTACCTCTCACTAAGACATACATGATACAGCATTAACACCCCCCCCAAAAAAGAAGCATATTCAGGAGCTAAGTAGACAACATCAAGGCACATGTCCCATTCAAGCATATAATATTAATAAGCACCTTGGAGCCTTGAGCATACTTAGGCAAGGGTAAGTGGTGAGAGACCCAGTATTTCATTATTAATTCAACAAAAACCTATTGAAACCCTGAATGAGCTACACAATGAGGTTATAAGCATGAATCTGACATGTAAGGTTGAACCATATGAAATTGCCATATTGGTTCAACCTAATAGTTCAAGCTCTAAAATAACTCAGAGTAGAATATAAAGACCATGAAAAGCAAACTGTTATTGAAACTGGGATTTCTGTTTCAGAACAATGATGCATACACATGTGCATTGTGTATATCTTGACTTACACATTTGTAAAATGACCAGATTCATGGCACCACCTCAAATGAGAAAACTGAGACAATCATAGGGGAGAAGTCTGGAGCCAGTGTTCCAGGCTGTACTTTTATTTTCCTCACATTTCTACCTGGCAGTTTGGGAGGGTCAAGGTAGCAACAGTCTAAAAGGTAGTGAGTCATGTGGCTAGTCATGTTCAAATGCTGTTTTTAGCCAACATTTCCTTCTGAATTACCTTCAGATTGAGGATTGATATGCGTGGGTTTCAATTAACCCTGTTTTTTTAGTTATGACAGTTGTTATATATTGCAGTTCTTTAATACTTCCAAAAATGCTCCTCTTCTCATCTACTAAATTTTACAATCTGTTTGCAGTCTTATTTATCTGAGTATCATACGCATTTGGACTTAATTTTAGAGTACACATACACACAGCACTCTTTTACTGTTGTGTATATGTGAATAAAATTTTATTAAAAGTATTTTCATGACTAAAATTGCATCTAATTTAGCTGAATGGGATAGTTTCAAGTAATTATTAAAGCATATAAACCAGCAATAAAAGCAATGACTATTCACCATTTAATTTAGTTGGAAAATCTAATAAAACATGTTTTTAATAAAAATGATGTAAAACGGTATACTTAATACAAAATTAAATTTAGTGTTTAATTTTTTATGATGGTGAGTTTTAATTAGAAAAGCCATTAACATTTTTTTAGGTGGAATACCAAATTCCCTACTGACGTTATATTGTCTTGTGTAAGGAAGTCACTTTCTTTGTTCCAAAACTTTGTTTTCCTTTAATAGTTTCTAATTGTTTAGGAGATTTTACATAAAGCAAAAAATATTTAAAAGCAACTTTTTACATAAATACGATAAAATATTTTACTACCCAAATTGAATCTGTTCTTAATGGTGTTATTCTCAATTTTTAAGTTGCATACACTGCCTGTCTTAAAATACCTGAGAATGATATAATGATGCTACTTTTTATTAATCCAAGTTGTTCTAATGCCAAGTTAAAAAATAATTTACATGAGAGATTTATTTAATTAATTATTCTGGGTTGAGGTAGTTACATGGGTTTTTTTTTTTAAATATTTTTAAAAAATGTTTATTTACTTTTGAGAGAGGGGGGATTGAGGGGCAGAGCGAGAGAGAGAATCCCAAGTAGGCTCCATGCTGCCACCAGACAGCAGTACCCACAGGTCTCTGAGATCATGACCTGAGTCACGATCAAGAGTCAGGCGCTTAACTGACTGAGCCACCTAGGTGCCCCACACCAGTGAAATTTTTAGAAAGCTTTCTCTTCACGGTGGTTGCTCTATGAATAATTATATCATAATTTTCATAAATATAAAGTATCTTTATATGTAATTTAAAGAAGATAGATAATTAGATGGAATGTTTCTATGAATTGGAGGAAATTTTGATTTCTAGATTCTTTTGTAATAATATATATGCGCGTGTATGTGTATGTGTGTGTATTTAATCATTTGAAATTGCTTTTAGGCAGTTACTCAGTTTCCAAAAGCAGAAGAAGAAATAGCAATTTAGCTTACCTGTAAAACATAAGTATGGGGAAAATATGCTTAGTTATGCATTTACTTTAAATGCTTTTATAGGAAATATTTTCTTATATTTAGGGTGATAATATTTGAAATTTTACTTTTAAGTTAAAATTCCACTTCTTCATTTTTACTCATATTGCATAAGTGGTTTTTCATATAAGTGAGTGCTTGTTTAGCCTATTGATTTCAGTCTAAAGCTTGCACACTCCAGATACCAGTCTAATCTTAGCTAGGTCCTGTATCTCTGGAAAATTAAGGGAAATTGGCTAGGCTCCAGTTTGACTTGGAGAGTCTAATCTGATCAGTGAAGGATGTCATATTAATTTGGAATTTTACTTCTGGGTTAATTCTTTGTTTTGAAGTATTGTTCTTGTGTGTGGTCATTAACTTCATGGCAGTATTCACTGGTCCATGAATGATTACATGGATCCAACATTCAATATTTTAGCACCTCCAGGAGATGCCAAAATTCTTTTGGGACTAAGTAGAAGATCCTAGACGCTTTAGTCCTTGGATATTGAGTTTTGTCTGCTTGATAATGCATAAATAAGGTAAGAATGCACATGACACTGGGGAGATATTAGAAAGCATATATCTTCTGAACACTAATTCAGATAAATTTAGAACCTGTAAATTCATGTGTCCATCTGTATTATAGAATCAGAACCACTTGAATTTTACATTTGAAAGTCTAAGTAGCTAACTTTTTTTTTCTAAATTTTTGTTTTACTGTCACCGTTTATAAACTCTCACTATAAAGTCAACCCCATGTTGTGTTTCTTTACAACTCTCTTTTTGCTAGTGTGGGTCAGCGAGTTATGACTTAAAAGAAAAATAAATAAACAACTTTAGCCTTTGGATAAAAATAATTTCAGGGTTGAATAATTTCAAGGCTTTGAAGCTGGTGTTGCATAAAAGTTGTACAGAGATAAAGCAGTTACAAAATGGTGCTAAATTGACCATAAACATCTTTATCTACTAAGTTTACAAAGATCATAATTGGATGATACGTTAATAAAAGGAAAGAATAGTCAGAGGATATTGAAGAAAACAGTTAAAAGGATATTTATTTACATTCATTATAAATTTCTAGTAGAATTGTTTTCTTACCACTCTTATTCGTTTGACTGGGAATGCCTTCAGGTGGGAAATGGTACATCATCTGCCTTCTTGCACCCTGCCTTTGGAGCCCAGAACAGTGTTTGACATATCGTAGAACATAGTTTTTGAACTGAAATAGGGTTTGAAATTTCTTCTTCATCTGCTTACTTCTGAGATGAAAGTGGACTCAACTCTTACAGTCAGTCTTTCTTGCCAAACATTAGACAGGCAGTTGATTTCCTTGCCTATGAATGAATATTCTGTCCTTTCTACATCTCACTTTGGGGCTTCTGATGCCTATTGCTGTCTCCCTTGTCTTCCTCCCAAACCCACTCAGACGCAGCGGAACAGTAAAGTACCTTTGAGATCCTGAAGTGAATTCATTAAGGAGGCAGCATGAAGAATCTCTTAAGTTTAAATCTTGACACCTGGTTTCTTATCCCAGCTCTTCCAGTAACTAGTTTTGCAGTCTTATTTAAGAAGTCTTATCTTTGGGCAACCGTTTCTACATCTGTAAATGAGAAGCTCAGATAACCTCTAAGACTTACTCTAGCTCCAGAATACTCTGAATGTGCACCATTTTAAGATTCTCTTTCATATCTGTAATATTTTCTGTTGTTTTCATCCTGACAAAACATTTTCCTTTAAAAGATAAATAGGACTCTATCATTTTCTATGTATCTTTGAACTGCTTTAAGTATTTTCTCAGGCTAGAGGAAGGGATGAAAGAATGATGTAGACACCCCCATCCTTTTCCTAGCTAACCCTTGCCATATTTTTTCTAAGTTTATTTATTTATAAATAAAAGAGAGGGAAAATGAGAGTGGGGGGGCAAAGAGAAAGGGGGAGAGAGAGAATCCTCTGCAGTGAAGCCTGACACGGAGCTCAAAATCATGATCTGAGCTGAAATCAAGGCACCCCATAGCCTTTGCCTTATTTAAAAAGCCATTTTATTTATTGATTATTTTGGTTTTTTATTTAAACTCCAGTTAGTTAACATACAATATAATATTAGTTTCAGATATTTTATTCCAAGGTACATGTATGAGGTGTACTTAGGGAACCAGGGTAATTGTGACCACTTTCCCTCCAATCTTGACTGCAAGAATCTTCCAGAGTCATTTTCTGTCTTGTTTTTGCTGCCAATCTTCCATGCCTTTGGTAAAAAAAACTGTAGTCAACACAAAGGCTGGTAGGTATTGCCAGTATGTGAAATTAATGCTCCCCCTTTTCCTCTCTTCTTCATGAACATCATTCATAAGAGCCCTTATCCCTTATTCCTTCCTAACTATATGTATATATGTATGTACATATGTATGTATGTGTGTGTATATCAAGAGAGAAAGGAAGGGAGGGAATGGCTGTGTGTGTATGTGGAAGGGATGGGAGAGAGGGTGGGAGGGAGGAGGAGTTAGTTTTAATAGTTTCAACAATTATGATTATCTTCCTTCAAGCACTTTTCATAACATTTATCCTGAGCTCCTGAGGTGCTGGAGGGTTTCCTAGGATTTCCTTTAACAGAAACATCATTGAAGCTTTGACAATCTTAACTGTCTGTATACATTTCAGGAGCTTTGCAATTTTTGGCAGTCAGATATCAATCAGCCCATCTCTCAGTCTGGGGATTTATTTCACTAACATATCATTATTGCTACTGCATAAGAACATCTTGGAGAATACATTCTAGCATCATACAGAAAAAAATTACAACTCATTACTGCTTAGCTCTGTTTTTATTCAAATCTGTGATAAAGCAATCAAGAAAAATCAGATTAGCATTATAGGTACAGGGGAGTTTAGTACACTGAACAATGATGCCCGGGTTCTAAATTGGGCTCAGCGAGGACATGCTTACTCACTTAATGCACGTCAGCGACATCAGCAGTTTGTTCATCTCAAATATGATGTGCATAATTCTATTTTTGAATTGATGAAAAACATCTAGACTCTTATCCAAATTTAACCATTGAAAATCAGATTGTTGTAAGATATTTCCAATAGAAAGTTGAGGATAAGCGATGACTAGAACTGTCTTGATTCTTTATGTAGGGCGCTGCCCCAAGAATTAACTTTTCAGATTTTCACAACAATCCTATGAAGAATGAACTGTTGTTATTTTTATGGTAGAGATGAGGACACGGAGGGTCAATAACTCGTCTGTCATTACCCAGCTGCAGCATACTAGAAACAGGATCAGAACACGGACGGTATGAACCTGGAGCCCATCTCTCTAAAGACGAGTTTCTAAGTTGCCACAAGTCCACCTCTGTCATCACTGCATTTATCATATTCTGTAACTTAGGCTTGCTTACGCACAATATTTTATGCCAGACATGCTCAGGTGTCCCATCACGTTCTTATTTTCTGAACAGGGAATTAATATTCTGGCTCATGTTTTAGTATTGCCTGTGCTTTTTAAACTGTCTATAATAGCTACTTGTAGATGTTTTCCCATACTTTACTACTTTCATGCCTGTAGCTTCGTTTCTGCAATGTTCATAAAGAAATTAAAATACTATTTCTAGCCCTTGAAATCTATTGGCTTCATCAGGAGTAGCAAACTTAAAATCTGTTTATTTCAATAACACCTCTTGACAATAATTGCCCTATGTTTAAAATTCATGTTTCCTTTTATCTGTTAAATATGTAATTGACTTTTGACAATTTCTTTCATTTCCCTTTATTCTTCCCTTGTTGGAAAGGACAATAAGAAATTATGATTGACCTCCTCTGCTGCATTCATTATTGCAAATCTTCTCATTTTACTTTACTGTGCTTTGTTCTAAATAATAAGACCAAGCTTTGGCAGAAAGGGGAAAAAAAACACTTTTCATTCATGACCATCCAATTATGCCAATAATGATTTATCTTATAAGCTTTTGGGGGGGTAACATTTCAGTTTTGCTTTGTGTGAATAACAATAAAGTGTACACTTTTTGATGAAGAGGACTGTTTTCCTGCATAAAGCATCCAGATGAATAGGCTATTTTGAAAATACCAATCATACAAGGCACATCTTAAAATAACATACTTTATAACAATAATACTCATGTTAATCTAATAAAAACATTTTTGAAAGAATATTAAAGGTTGCATAATGTGGAAAATATCCATATTAAGTTAGGGAAACTTACATAATAATGGTATATTCAATCATACCAAATATGAGTAAACTTTAAAAATAAAACAGCAAACTTCAAAAGAAGTCTTTTGATATTCAATATTATAAATTGAAATTACTGTACTTGCATTTGTGAAAAGAACACAACTAGACCCCCTAAAGGTTATAAATGCTGGTAAGATATTGTGGCTTTGAGAACTTATATTGAGTGAATTGAGGGTTAATAATAGAACCAGTTACCACTTGGGTGTATTTTTTGTCTAATAATTAGAAATATCCCTACATGTTCATAGGGCTTATTAACTGGCCAAGCTGTAAAGAGGTCAGCTTTTGCATTTGCATCTAGAGATGAGGACCAATCCATGTTTTCTTAAAAAGAAGACTATAAAATGTTATTCTGGAAATGAAACTTTTATAAATAAGCTCTGGATAGACGAGATAATTTGACTTTCTTTAGAAAGTGTTTCTTACCCCATTGTGGTGATATTATAATAATGTCATTCGGTTTAATAATCAAAATGGTCTTTTGGGTCACATATTATTCTCATTTCAAAATTAAACCTGTCTTTGGTTTTCTTTCCATTAAACCATGCTGCTTTTTTGTTACTAAAAATATTGTTTTACCTTGTTAAGGAAGTGTTTTACTAAGAATTCTTTACAAAGCAGATTCCAGCCATTGTTAAAGGTGGCAGTGGATAAGGTATGTGGTATAATGGATGGCGGTAGGCCAATGTTCATAGGAGCAAAGTATAGATCCCAGGTCTATGACATAAAATGTCCTGATGCATGCCGTTTCATTTTTATTAGCCTAAGCGTCCTCCATTTGAAGGTAATACTTGCCTTATTAACCTCACAGAGTCTATGAAGGGAACCAATAAGATAATATGACCATTTACAACAAATACTTATTGACCACCTACTATATGCCAGAACTATATAAAGTGCTTGGAATTCAGTAGTGTATAAAACATAAAAAAGGTCTACACTGTTGACATTGATATATAGTCTAGTCGAGTGTAGACATAAGACTAACCTTGTGATTACAAATTGTGACAACCACCGTGAATGGAAGGAGCCTCATGAGAGAGGATAGCAGTGGCACTGACTTAACCTGGCCATGGAAGAACTGGAAACGCCTCTCTGGAAAAGTGATATAGATCCAGAAGGTGCAAACCAGTTCACAGGTGAAGATATGCACAAGAGCACTTCAGGCAGAGGCAACTGCAGGTGCCAAAGCCATGTGCTTTATACACTTTTAGGGAAAATGGGGGGATATTTTGATGTTAAACTGTGTGTGCTTGATTTTTCAAATCCTCTTACTTCTGCTCACCATATCTCCTTTCAAGCAGAGTCCAGGGCTTTTCAAATGAACTGCCCTTAGGCTAAGCATATTATAGAAAAAAATAAAGAATTGTTTGGCTTTTGAGTGCATAAGTAGATATTTTAAAATTAATAGCACAGATATACATCTGTCAAACCATGGCTTTCACTGGCAAGATCCAAACATAGAATAGAATTCTAAGAAATTGGCTTTAAATAGGAGCAAAAGCCTCGAGGTCTGAATGAATAAATTCTAGGAGAGACAAGAATGCATAATTACATAAGAACTTTTGCTTCCTCCCCAAAGTTAACCTTCCTACTGTATGTGGGAAAGAGCAATTTAGAGAGATGAGCTGCAAGGTTCTCTGGGAAAAGCCTAGTGGCCATGGCCAGGGCAGCAAAGTAATTGGAATATGCTTGAAGGATAAAAGAACAGAGTCTCATTACACAGAGTATGGTTAGGAAGACTGCAAACCTCACAGAGAAATGCCCTGTGTCCAACATGGCATCTGAAGAGTGAGCAGCAATATGTGAGGCACTTAGGTAATAGGCTGAGGGAAAGCCTTATAGATCGACTTGCTAATATGGGGTAGGTAGGAAGAAGCAGCTGAGAGGTCTGTTGAACCAGAAGAATCTCTGAGGTTGGGAAGAAATGTCCCGAATCTACCATTTGGAAGCCTTGGCAAACTCATGGTCATCATCAGCAGACTCCACAAGGGTAGACATCTGGTGAGAAAGTTACTCTTTCCATGGAGGAAAGTTGTTTTCCCATGGTGGACAGTGAGCACAGAATAAATTGGCCTCCTTTTTCTTCTTCCTTTTCCCGAGCTTCATTCAATATCATGTCACTGAGATCCCTAGGAAAAAGGGGAAGGAGTGTGAGTCATTAGAATCCTGACAAGTTCACAAGACAGAGTGGTTCTGTGAACAAGACTTGAGTTTTCACTGGAAATGACTGAACATGCTTCCTGTGGCATAAATTTCCCTCCCTGACCAGGAGTGGGGCAAATAAAATGAATTCAATTTAAAAAGGAAAATGCCCCCTTTTTGTACACTTAAGTTGGTGATCATGCGAATTTAAACCAGTTCTACATGGAATACAGATGTCAGTGGTAATCATCATTGAATTTGGGGTAGAGCTTGGAAGTTGATGTTTCTAAGGTACCCTCACAGTTGTCTTAAATTTATCATCCTGGGCAATGGCCTTCTTTTTTTAATACTCTATAGGAAATTGGAAAGCAGGTTCATTTTGAACCTATGTTCTTTTATAAGTAATCACTAGGCATTTCAAAAATCCTTTTCCAGATCAAAAGATGTTTTAAAACTATGCTGTTTTGATCCCATGTGAGTGATTTTTACATTACTGCTTTTATATTGGCTTGTTGTTAGGTATATCCAGTTGGCTTGAACATGATTTATAAAATAGTTTATCTTCTCCTACACTTACCTATTTAAAATGAATTATTTGCGGGGTGCCTGGGTGGCTCAGTTGGTTAAGCATCCGACTTCAGCTGAGGTCATGATCTCATGGTTTATGGGTTCAAGCCCTACATCAGGCTCTGTGCTGACAGCTTGGAGCCTGGAGCCTGCTTCAGATTCTGTGTCTCCCTCCCTCTCTCCTCCTCCCATGCTTATGCTCTGTCTCTCTCAGTCTCTCAAAAATAAATAAACATTAAAAAATAAATATTAAAACATTTTAATGAATTATTTGATAACATAGCAAAGAAATGCTTTCTTGTGGGAGGTAATTTTTTTGTCATTGTTATGGTGATATCATTGAGGGTATGTGTCTTTGTCTCAGGGGAGTTCTGTAGCTACAACATCTACTGTCATTTGACAAACGCCTCTGCTTAAAGACATTCTTTGCATTTTACCAATTGTCTTTATTAATAAGGGGCAAAAGTCATCATTAACAAGAGTGACTTAAATTTGGGAGAAGGGAATTGACATCATCTGAGACTTTTCACTTTCAATTAGAATATAGTTTACATCTACCTAATGCGAATTTCTGTGAACTGACCAATGTTGAGAGGTTTATATCCATCATCCTTCAAAAACCTTTCTTTCATTTTAATATAAAGAAAAAACATGTTATATATTGCCTCCCCTGCAAGTAAAATCATGTATTTACAGCTCACAGATTTGAATTTAGGCTAAAACACCTTGACTCAAGAAAATACTAACATTTCGATTATCTGAGATGAAAAGAAATAACACATATGTACACTGGATTCCTCTTTGCGTGAAATTATTTTACAATTAGAAAGGTAAATCTCTGGATTTAAAAACATAGTGACATTTTTCAAGTGTAAAAATAATAGAATATTTTTATGTGATAATTTGTGGCCAACCTACTTTGGAGGTTAGTTTTATATTTTTTGTTTTGTTTTTCTATATATCTGAAAAGATATTTGATACTGTTTTCACCTTTGCCATTGAAGGTAATATCCTGGAACACTTGAACACTTTATGTTTTATGCTGAAAGAGGTAGTAATGAAAAATAGTAAAATCACCAGTTACTCTAATGACCACTAGAGGTCTACTGATATCAAATTTTTGCCAACATCCTTCATTTCTACAAATATTTAATTTCATATGAATTAAAGTAAATTTCTTCTGTTTTGTTATTCATCTTTTTTTTTGTGGACTTCAATTCCACTTGAAATTGAGGATATTTGATGGTTTGGGAGGTTTTATTTTTGTTTGGGTGCTTATTTTTTTTAAGTTTATTTATTTTGAGAGAGAGAGAGAGTGTATGCATGCACACATGTGTACAAGCAGGAGAGGGACAGAGAGAAAGGGAATGAGAGAGAATCCCAAGGAGGCTCTGCACTGTTAGCACAGGGCCCAACGGAGGGCTTGAACCCACGAACTGTGAGATCATAACCTGTCCCGAAGAGGTCAAGAGTTGGAGGCTCAACTGACTCCACCCAGATGCCCCTATTTTTTGTTTTTGTTTGTTTTGTTTTCCTCTCAAGTTGTATTTATATACTATATCATGACTATTAACTTTTAGGAAAAGTTAACTTTTAAGTGGTTATTGTGTGTGTATGTTTATGTATATATATCCCATGTGTGTATATGTGATAACATTAGTTTAAAAATGCCTGGCTTGCTTTTAATTCAGTAGATTTTATAAATTCCATTTGATTCTAAGTCGAGACTTTACTGCCCAGTAGGACACATTTTCACACTGACTTGTGAGTACACCTTCAGGGAGTTAGCAGTGTACATACACATCAAACATAAGTAGAGTTCACCATTCAAGGACTCATGCTGTAGTCAGTCATATTGCTAAAAATAGATGACTTCTATTTTGCTAGAAGCAGATAAGTGTTACTAGCCACCATTTTGTAGAAAATTTGTGTCTAAGAACCCTGGAAGTATTAAATGTTACTGTGCTGTTCAAATAATCTGACATTTTACATGCTTATATATAAAAGAAGGTAGCAATTTAAATCAGTGTGAAAGAACTAAGGAGCCCATCTTTGAGATCTGGTGCTTAGGAAGAGTTCAGTAAGTGCTATTCAACTGACTTGTCTGTCTTGGACCAGAGGTGACATCTGGAACTCAGAAACACCCTATAATCAGAGAGTCTCCTGCACCTACATGCTTTAGAGTCCCAACTCTCAAAGCTCAGCAAAAATGTCACGTTTGTTATCCTCTCATTCTAGTACATCCAGCTCTGGCTCCATTCTCTTGCAAGAAAGAATAGTGAAATTAGAAATGTGCAGTCATCATGTCGGAACAAGGAAGAAGGGAAATGTGTGAGTTCTGGGATTTTCTTCCGGTTAGCCAAAATAGTTATGAATACATCTGCAATAAAGAGAAAACCTCAAGTTGAGGAAACATTACATCTACACTTTTTGGAGCATTTAGGGAACTGCCCCCGAATTTATTTTCAGACAGCATTCTGTTTAGGAGACAGGAGTCAGATTACAAATGCAGCTAAGGGGTGACTTTCATTCAGGCTAGTTAGCGCTAATTATTTTTTGCCATATGTTGCTGGGTAACTGTATTTTACACTATCCAGGATGACCTTTATTTGAGTAAGCAGAATAGGCTGCTGTTGATGTAAGGGATTTGGAGGATGCCAGAAATGGCTCCCCTGGGCTGCTGTGTATAGGTTTGAAGTGATCAAGTTTGTACACTCTGCAAAGGCTGCTGTTGACCATGGGGTGAGTGCAAGATGATTATAGGTCATGTTCTGCTCTGCCAAGCCAGATGTGCTGGTGCAAGCTGCCTTCACCCAGGGGAATGGGCATCTTTTTATAATTCATCTGAAAAGACAGACACGTCTTGCAAGTAGCCGGCCTTTCTGTCATTTGCTCAAGGCTTTCTCTGCCTGCCCCCTACCAAAGTATCACTCTTATTCACCTATCATGATATATAAGATTTTACCATTTTCATATCTCATATTTTCCCCCTTATAAGTAAAATAACATACACTCTCAAAGTATAACCTTTGCAGCTATGAAAGAGCACCTAAATTTAAATTGTTAACTCCTAACTGGGAAGACTCAGGAGGAGCTTAAAGGTTTTTAAAAAATTATGAAATGTATATGTTATATTATAATATATATTATATATGAAATATATAAAGAATTTCAAACATAAACACAAATAGAGGAAATAGTAAAGTACATATGTCTTATAGTAGATGTACTTATCTCCCAGCTTCAAAAGTATTTGCTTGTAAAGCCTTTGTTGTTAAATTTTTAAAAAATGTTTATTTTTGAGAGGGGTAGTGGGGAAGAGAGAGAGACACACACAGAATCCAAAGCGGGCTCCAGGCTCTGAGCTATCAGCAGAGCTGAAGTCGGATGCTCAACTGACTGAGCCATCCAGGTGCCCTGTAAACTCTTTAAATTGGGGAATGAAGAACCCCAAAAGAGAACATACTTTAGACTTTTGAGAATTCCACCTCACTTCAGCCATGCCTTTCATGGTTTATGTGGAGACTAATCCCTTCTCTCCTTTTGTTCAACTGTGATCTAATGAATGAAAATTTTTATTTCACGTACTACTTCTGGAAGCATTTCATAAAAATGATTGAGAAGACTTAAGATTGCTGATATAGTGGGTTCAAGAATAATTTATCCATTCTTTTTCAATTATTAAGCCCTTACTATGAGGCAGAAACTTATTTTAAGTTTATTTATTTTGAGAGAAAGAGTGGGGGAGGGGCAGAGAGAGAGGGAGAGAGAGAATCCCAAGCAGGCTGCACATTGTCAGCGAAAAGCCCAACACGGAGTTCCGTCCCACAAATCTGGACCCTGAGACCATGATCTGAGCTGAGATCAAGAATCAGACGCTTAATGATCTGAGCCACCCAGGCACCCTGAAGCAGAAACTTTTTTACTGCTAGGACCATAGCAATAAACAAGACAGACAAGATACCTGTTATATTAGAATTTATATTCTAACAAAAGAAAGGCCTAGATATGTAAAATAAACTAAAAGACTAAATTCTATATATGAAAGGAAGCATAGACCATTAAAAGGTCTTTTTTTAAGGAAAGAAAATTAGAAACAAGTGTTTCTTTTAAGAAAGGAAATTTATTTTTATTAAAGTTGTTTAATAACTAAAGGGGAGAAGTCCAATAAAGTATGTGTTTATTACAGTGTGCTCTGCTCTTCTCTAGGTATCTATGAAAAGGTAATCTTACTTGGTCTATG
The DNA here is from genome assembly GCA_028646485.1 of Cryptoprocta ferox. Lineage (NCBI taxonomy): Eukaryota > Metazoa > Chordata > Mammalia > Carnivora > Eupleridae > Cryptoprocta > Cryptoprocta ferox. The sequence continues at coordinate 50,463,271 of CM053566.1, read as the reverse complement.
AAATTTGTTTCCCATCCCACCCATAAAATGCACTTAATGACTCTTCATTTTTGAGTTAGTTTCATACTTTATGAAATATTGCTTATAAAATTAGATAAGCTATGAAAGAATGACCTCAGTAAAAACTGTTTATTCAAATGTTATCAGTTGAGATAAGTAAAACTATATAAGAACTTGTTTTTCTTGTGGTTTAATAGGGTACTTCATTCTCAAAGCTATAAAAACTACCACATGCTTGTGATAGGCAAAAGGAACCTAACTACTTGATATTTTCCTGCTGTGAAACTAAAAAAAAAAAGATTTTGCCATTGTTTTTTCCTGAACACTAAATATAAAGCTTTATATTTTGTTTCTTCTTTTTTTAAAGTTAATTTTTGAAGCAGTTTTAGTTTTGGACTTTTCATATCCACCCTGCCCCCACACATACATAGTCTCCACAAGAGAGGAAGGCAAACAATAAGAGACTCTTAAATACAGAGAACAAACTGAGGTTCCTGGAGGGGAGGTGGGTTGGGGGGATGGGTTGAATGGGTGATGGGCATTGTGGGAGGGCATTTTTTGGGATGAGCACTGGGTGTTATATGTAAGAGGTGAATCACTGGGTTTTACTTCTGTAGCTGAGACTACACTGTATGGTAACTAACTTGAATTTAAATTAAAAAAAAAAAAAAAAGAATGTGGTACTTGGAAGAAGGTCATCTCCCAAAGAGAAAAAAAAATTACTCACCAGAATGGATTTTTTTTTTTCTTTACCAAGGATGAACCTATATTAACTCATAATAATCACCCACAGTCCTTGGGGTTCACTCTTGGTGTAATACAGTCTGTGGGTTTGGATAAATGTAAAATGACATGATTCTTCATTATAATATCTAGAGTGTTTTCACTGCCCTAAAAGTCCTCTGTGTTCTGCTTATTTATCTCTCTCCCTACCCACCCCTGACACACACTGGTCTTTTACTGTCTCCACAGTTTTGCCTGTTCCAGAATGTTATATAGTTGGAATAATACAGTATGAAGCCTTTTCAGATTGATTTCTTTCACTTAGTAATGTGCATTTAAGATTCCTCCGTATCTTTTCCAGACTTGATAGCTCATTTATTTTTGGCAGTGAATAATATTTCACTGTCTGAATGTTCCACGGTTTAATTATCCATCCACCTATTGAAGGTCATTTTGTTTGCTTCCAAATTTTAACAGTTATGAACAAAGCTGTTATAAACAACTATGTGTAGTTTTTGTGTGTGCATAAATTTTCAGCTCCTTTGGATAAATGCTAGGGAGCATCATTGATGGATTGTATCATAAGGGTATGTTTAGCTTTTAAGAAACCATCAAAATGTCTTCCAAAATGGCTATGTTATTTTGCATTCCTACGAGCAGTGAATGAGAGTTTCTGTTGCTCCATATCCTTATCACCATTTGATGTAATTGGTTTTCTGGATTTTAGCTATTCTAATAGGTATGTGGTTGTATCTCATTGCTGTTTTAATTTATATTTCCCTAATGACATATGATTTGGAGTATCTTTTCATGTACTTATTTGCCACTTTCTTTCTCTCTTCTTTCTGAGACGTCAAGTCAGGGCTTTGGCCCATTTTTTAATTGAGTTGTTTGTTTTCTTATTATTGAGTTTTAAGGGTTCTTAGTATATTTTGAATAATAGTCCTTTATTATATGTGTCATTTGCAAATTTTTTTTCCAGTCTGTGGCTTGTCTTCTCATTCCCTTGATATTGTCTTTTGCAGAGAAGTTTTTTTGATTTTTAACAAAGTCCAGTTTATCAGTGTTTCTTTCACAGATCATGCCTTTGATGACTTATGCAAAAAGTCGTTACCATACTCAAAGACATTTAGGTTTTCGCCTGGTTATTTTCTAGGAGTTTTCGCCTTTTCATTTTATGTTTAGATCTGTGATCCATTTTGAGTTAATTTTTATGAATGGTCTGGGCCTGGACTAATTTTTTTACATGTGGACATCAGTTATTCCAGCACCATTTATTGAAGAGACTATCTTAGCTTCATTGTATTGCATTTGCTCCTTTGTCAAGATAAGTTGACTATTTATATGGGTCTATTTCTGGGCTCTCTATTCTTTTCCATTGATCTATTTATTTAAACTTTGGTCAGTACCACACTCTCTTGATTACTGTAGATTTACCATAAGTGTTTAAGATGGGTAGTGTTAGTTCTCCAACTTTATTCTTCTACTTCAATATTGTATTGGCTATTCAAGGTATTTTAACTTTCTGTGTAAACCTTTGAACAGTTTTTCAATATCCATTAAATTATTAATTATTAATTACTAATTCAATTTCATTGATAGATATTGGCCTATTTAGATAGTCTGTTTCTTCTTGTTTGAGTTTGGCAGCCTGTATCTTTCTAGGAATTGGTCCAATTCATCTCTAGATTACCAACTTGTGGGCATAGAGTTGGTTCATAGTATTCTTTGTTATCTTTTTAATGTCCATCGGATCTGCGATTTCTTTTCCATTTCTGATATTACTAATATGTTCTCTCTCTCTCTATCTCTTTCTTTCTTTTTTGTTAGTCTGTTGAAGCTTTTTGATCTTTACAGAAAATTATTTTTTGTTTCTTTGATTTTCTTTATGGACTTTCTATTTTCAATTTCATTGATCCCTTCTCTAATTTTTATTCTTTTCTTCTGTTGAGTTTGAGTTGAATTTTTACTTCTTTTTCATGTTTCGTGAAGTGGAAACTTGTTAATTTTGGACCTTTTATCTTTCCTTATATATATATATATACACATAATATATATAATATAGTATATTCAATACTATAAATTTTACCCTGAGCACTGCTTTCACTGCCTTCCACAAATCTTGATAAATTGTGTTTTAATTTTCATTTAGTTATAAATATTTAAAAAGTTTTCTTGAAATATCTTCTTCGATTCATGTGTTATTTAGAAGTGTATTGTTTTTGTGGCTCAGTTGGTTAAGCTCAGGACATGATCTCACCACTTGTGAGTTTGAGCCCTGTGTCGGGCTCTGTGCTGACAGCTCAGAGCCTGGAGCCTGCTTCTGATTCTGTGTCTCTTTCTCTGTCCCGCTCATGCTTTGTGTTTTTCTGTCAAAAATAAATAAATGTTAAAAAATTTAAAAGTGTATTGTTTTGTTTTATTTAAATTCCAGTTAACCAGAGTATAATATTAGTTTCAGGTATACAATTTAGTGATTCAACACTTATTATACAACACCTGGTGCCCATCACAAGAGGTGCACTCCTTAATCCCCTTCACCTGTTTAACCCAGCCCTCCCACCCACCTCCTCTCTGGTAACCATCAACTTGTTCTTTATAATTAAGACCCATAAGGCTAGCTGCAGGTTTCTCAACAGAAACTTGGCAAGCCAGAGGGACTGGCGTGATGTATTCAAAATGCTGAATGAGAAAAATTTGCAGCCAAGTATATACTCTATCCAGCAAGTCTATCATTCAGAATAGAAGGAAATATATAGAGTTTCCTTCTATATAGCAAGGACCTATAGGACCAAAGCCCTGACTTTTGCTTTCATGGTTTCTGAGAAGTAGGAGTACTTCTTATCTTTGTTCCTCTATAGGTAAGGTGTTCCTTCTAGTCCCCCTCCCCTACTTCTTTCAGAATTTTATCTTTGATTTTCTATATATATACAGTTTGTCTATATATATAGACAAACAAAAACTGAATGGGTTCATGACCACTAAACCCGCCCTGCAAGAAATATTAAATGGGGGACTCTTTGAGGGGAAGGATAGTAATGTATTATTTAATTGCCACATATTTGGGTTTTTTCCATTGATTTTACTGGTATTGATTTCTAGTTTCATTCCAACAGGGTCTAAGAGCATACATTATATAATTTCTATTCTTTCAAGTTATGATTTATGGCAAAATGTAGTCTAACCTGTTGAGTGTCCCATGTGAACTTGAGAAGAGTGTATACTCTGTTGTTGTTGGACGAAGTAGCCTATAAATGTGAATTTAATCTAGTTGATTGTTAGTGTTGTTGAGATCAACTATCTCCATACTGATTTTCTAGCTGCTGGATCTATTTCTGAGAGGGAGATGTTGAAATCTCCAACCCTGATAGTGAATTCATCTGTTGTTCCTTACGTTTTATCAGTTTTTTGCTTCACATAGTTTGATACTCTGTTGTTAAGCACATACCCATTAAGAATTGTCATGTCTTCTTGGAGAACTGACCTCTTTATCATTATGTAATACCCTTCTTTATTCCTGATAAATATCCTTGATTTGAAGTTTTACCATGTCTGTAATTAATATAGACACTCTGCTTCCTTTTGATTATTATTAGCATACTAAGTTTTTTCCATCCACTTACTTTTAATCTGTATGTGGTTTTATTCCTATTTAAAGTAGATTTCTTATAGACAACATATAGTTGGATTGTGTTTTTTGATTCACAGTGACAATGTCTGCCTTTTAATTGGTGCATTTAGACCATTCACATTCAAAGTGATTATTGATGTAATTGGATTAATATCTAATCACATCTGTCACTCTTTGTTCCTCTTCTTTATCTTCTTTTTTGTCTTCCACTATTTTTCTGCCTTTTGTAGCTTTAACTGAGCACTTTATGATTCCATTTCCCTCCTTTCTTAGTATATCAGTTATATTTCCTTTTTTACATTTTTAAGTGGTTTCCCTAGGGTGGGCAGTGTACATTTATAGATAATCCAAGTCCACTTTCAAGTAACATGTACCACTCATAGGTAGTGTGAGCCCCTGATAGTAATGTGTGTGTATGTGTGTGTATCTATATATACACACATATGTATGTATACAAAAACAGACATATTTGCAAACATTGTAGGAATTATTTTGTATAAACTATTATCTGTTAGATCAATTAAATAAGAAAAATAAAATTTTTTATTTTATCTTACCTTACTCCTTCTTTGATGCTGTTTCTTTATGTAGATCCAAGTTTCTGAGCTACATTATTTACCTTCTCTCCAAAGTTCTTTTTTTCTCTTTTAACTTTTTTGTAAGATTAGTTTACTGAAAAAATATTCCCTCAGTTTTTGCTTGTTGAGGAAATCTTTGTTTCTCCTTCACTTTGAAGGATATTCACAGGGTACAGAATTCCAGAATGATGCAGTTTTCCTCTTAACACTTCAAATATTTTACTCCACTCTCTTTTTGCTTTCATGGTTTCTGAGAAGTAGGAGTACTTCTTATCTTTGTTCCTCTATAGGTAAGGTGTTCCTTCTAGTCTCCCTCCCCCTCCCCCACTTCTTTCAGAATTTTATCTTTGATTTTCTATTATTTGAAAATGTATGCCTAGGTGTAGTGTGTGTGTGTGTGTGTGTGTGTGTTTAATTCACCCTTTTGTATTCATCTTGCCTATTGTTCTCTGAGCTTCCTAGCTTTGTGGTTTAGTGTCTGACATAAGTATGGGGAAATGCTCAGTCATTCTTATTTCAAATATTTCTTCTCTTCCTTCCTTTCTTCTGCTTCTGGTATTCCCATTATGTGTATGTTACACCTTTTGTAGTTGTTTCACAGTCCTTGAATATGCTATTCTGGGTTTTTTTTTTTGTTTTGTTTTTTTGTTTTTGTTTTTGTTTTTGGTTTTTGGTGTTTGGTTTTTTGGTTTTTGTTTTTTGTTTTTTTAGTTTTTGTTTTCTTTGCTTTTTGTGTGTGTGTTTGAGGATTCTATTGATATATCTTCTAGCTCAGAGATTCTTCTATCAGCTGTGTCCAGTCTACTAATAAATCCATTGTAATGCATTCTTTGTTTCTGTTACTTTTTTTTTAATCTGTAGCTTTTCTTTTTTGTTCTTTCTTAGTATTTCCATCTCTCTGCTTATACTTCAGCTTGTTTTTGCACATGTCTCCTTGTCTACTATATTAACAAGAGCCCTTTGCATATGAATCATAGCTGTTTTTCCATTCCTGGTCTGATATTTCCAACACCCTTGCCATATCTGGTTCTGATGTTTGGTCTGTCTCTTAAAATTGTTTTGTTTTTGTTTTTTGCCTTTTGGTATGTCTGGTAATTTTTTTTGATAGCTAGACATGATATAATGGGTAATAGAACTGTTGCAAATAGGCCCTTCGTGATGTGCTGTGAGGTGTGCGGGGTGGGAAAGTATTCCATAGTCCTGTGATTAACTTTCAGTCTTTTAGTGGCCTTGTGCCCAGGTGTTTCTCAGTTTTCTTCTCCCTGCCCTTGGTGAGACAGGATAGCAAGATTGGGCTGATTTGGGTATTTCCCTTCTCTAGGTCCCTTGGGCTCTGATAATACTGGATCAGATTTTACTCTGGATAATTCATTTTCCCTGACTGCAGGCCATGTTTAGAAGAGTCCTCTCTTTTATTTCAGAATGGTTCCTCTCCCTCCCTCTGTCAGATACCCAAGGGGATTTTTCTCTGGTATTTACTATAGGAATCTGGTTGAGCTCCATTGGTAAATCTCACAATATTGTGTCTCCACCCCCCCCCCCCACACCCCACCAGGACTAGATCCTCCTGGAGTTATTCACTCTCAGAGTTGTCCACCCTGAGCCTCCAGCAATTCATCATTTAGAGGTCATGTCGTTCTACCCTGGCACTGGCTCCCATGGCAGTTTCCTTTTATGTGTCTGTGTCCTGGTAAGCTAAGACTCCCTGCATCCGACTGTCTGTCCAGGCTTGGTGGCTGCTGTTTGCCCTGTGTCCTCTCCTCTCTAGGTACCCAGAAGATTTGTTTATTTCAGTCTTCTGGCTTTTTTCTGATTAGGACACAGTGGTGACTTCCAAGCTCCTTTCATGCAGAACAGGAAACTGGAAATGATTTCATTTTGTTTTACTCATTTAGCTAAAAACCAAAAGCCAAAAATAAATGAACAACAACAACAACATAAAACCCACAAATAAAACACTAGTTTTAGTGTTGTAAGATAAAAGACAAAAAGTCAACCCTCTAAAGAGTAAAATAACAAATAAGAGCAGGTAACTAATAAGAAAAAAAATTTCAAACTAATAAATAATTAAAAGAATGGAAACTAAAAGAAAATTATTTCCCCATCATATTGGAAAATATTTTTAAAAGATAATGAAATTGTTATGGTATGATATAATTTTGTAAAGCAGATGCTCCCATATCATACTGATAAAAATATAAATTGGTACATTCTTTCTAAGACAATTTGCAAGTATGTTTCAAGAAACTGTAAAATATTCATAAGTCTGAATTGTAAGTGAAACTGTAATTCCAAGAATTACTCTTAGAAACATAATCTAAACAATAATTGCAGGTATAAATATATATTATGTGGAAACAGAGATGTTTACTGAAACATTATCATAATGACAATAACAACAAGATAAGTAAATCTAAACAATCCACAGTAATGGACTAGTAATGGGTAACGAATGCCTGTTTCTTCACTGATGTATCTCAAGTGCCTAGAAAAGTGCCTGATCATATTAGATGCTCATAAATATTTGTTTAATTAATGAATATTCTTAATAGAGAATTAGATCATCATTAAAAATATTAGCTTTGAAGGATAGTCAATGATATAGGAAAATATCCATGATATAATTTTAATTGACAAATAAGTTTGCAAATTTATATATACAGCATGTTTCCAACTTAGTGAAATTTTTTTTTGTTTGTATGTTTATTACATGGCATTGTGCAATATTACTACAATATGAAGAAAAGTTAGCTCTAAGTTATATGAAATGTGATTTTTACCTTTAGATAATTTTAATGTTTTTCAAATACCTATAATGAGTTTATAGTATCTTAATTTAAAAAATTTTTAATTTATATAAATAGTTTAAAATCTCAGATGTTAAAATAGCATATACAAAAATATATCAATATCTTTCCTATTCTCTCCTCTTCTTGCTTCATACAGGTAACTGCTTTCAAATATTTTAGCAGTTTCTTTTTCATTTCTAACCCATTTCTTTAAAAATATTAATGTTTTAATTACATTAATATTTTTATTAATAATTAATAATTAATAAAAAATGTTTATTTTTGAGAGAGACAGAGTGTTAGTGGGGGAGGGGCAGAGAGAGAGGGAAACACAGAATCTGAAGCAGGCGCTAGGCTCTGAGCTGTCAGCGTAGAGCCTGACGTGGGGCTTGAAACCACGAACCACCAGATGGTGACCTGAGCCAAAATTGGAACCTTAACTGTCTGAGGTAACTGGGCATCCCCATTTCTAACACATTTCTAAATAACTACTTCTTCTTGCTACTTCTTGATTTTTTTTAGTTTACATTTTAGACATCATATATTGGTTTTCTATAGCACTCATCTATACTCTCTCTCCTGTTCACTTCCCAATTTAGTTATATCACATTTTTTAGTTAAAAAATATTTAATTTAATTGCCATGTAAATGGTAACCATAAATGACCATATCTCCTTTCCTATAAAGTTTAAAATTTTTTTCTATTATTTCTTTCCTGGAGAAAATAAATGCCTCATTTTTTATTTGATTGTATTTCTTTATATCCATTATTTTGTAGATCCATTATTTAACACATACATGGATATTTTGATTTATTATTTTTTATGTTACAGTTTTAAGAAATTTACCTATTTCATCTAATCTACTTAATTTATTGGCTTAAATATTTAGAATATCACCTTATTATTATTTTAATGTTTGGACAATCTGCAGTTATGCCATTTCTCATTACTTATATTGATAATTTACATGTTTTTGGTTTTTATTTTTATGAAGTTATTCTAAGGGATTATGAATTTTATTAATATTGTCAAAGAACCAACTTCTGGCATATTGCTTCCTCTCTATTTTTGTATATTTTCTGCTTAAATGACTACCACTCTGAATTTTTAATAATTTATTCTTCTTAGTTTTCATTTGTTTTTCTAGCTTCCTAAATAATTTTAGCTTCTTCACATGTACATTTTGTTTTCATATTAGTTAAAATGAATATATTTTTAAAACTTCCTTGTGATATCTGACTCATGAATTAATTACTAGTAAATATTCAGTCCCAACTTAGTTTTGTGTGGATTCTTTTTAGATTTTTAATTATCTTCTGTATGATTTATGTACTTTTAAATTTACTTAGACTTATTTCATGGTCCATTATATGATTTGACTTGATGGAAGTTTCGGGTACACCTGAAAATAAGAATATTCTATAGTTATTTTGTGTAGTATTCTATATATGCCAATTAAATCAATTTGATTGAGAGTATAGTTTAAATCTATATCCTTACTAGTTTTTATCTACTTGTTTTATTAATTACTCAGGAACATATATTAATCTCCAACATAATTGTACATTTATCTGTTCTCCCGTTAATTCTGTCCATTTTTTGCCTCACATATTTTCAGACTTTGTTATTAGATATATACACATTTAGAACATCTCTTCTTGATAAATTGACCTTTTGTCTTTATAAAATGTACTTTTATATCACTGGTAATACATTTTTATTCTATTGTATTACCATTACATTTTTTATGTACAATTTTATTGTAATACATTTTATTGTATTGAAATCTACTTTGTCTAATGCTAATAATAGCCACACTGGTTTTCACATGAGTGATGTGCCATTTTCTGTCATTTTTCTTTTCACCTACCTGTTTCTTTAGATTTAAAATACAGCTCTGGATGACATATATAGTTGGGTGCCTCTCACTGCCTCTCTCTCTCTAGACAGACAGACAGACAGATAGGTAGGTAGATACGTAGGTTGGTAGGTAGGTAGATACACCTAGCTCCAGATGTTGGTATGTATTTCCAGTCTGATAATCTTTAATTAGAATACTTTTAGTTCTAGTTTTTTTTCATGGTTATCTAGGAACTTCATTATGTGTCTACCATATTATAGCACACTTAGAATTAATACTGTATCATTCTTTTTTTAATGTAATAATCTTAACATGTATTTCCAATTGCTTCCTTTTTGTGCTACTGTTTTCATATGTTTTACTTCATAATTCATAAACTCCATGTTTATATTACCATTTTTGCTTTTAATAGTTTTTTTAAAAAGAAGAAAGATTAAAAAATAGTATTTTATATTTTCTACATATTTATAATTTCTTTCACTTTTAAGCTGAATTTCCATCGGGAATTATTTAATTTTGTACTGAAGTATTTACTTTATCATTTTTGTTGTGTACATTCTGCTAGGGACAGATTCTCTCACTCAGCTGTTGCATAGTGGATATATTTTTATTTTGTATTCATTTCTCAAGGACTTTTTCACTGTAGAATTCTAGGTTACGAATATTTTTCCCTTCAACGCTTTAAAGACTGTTTTTTTTTATGTTCTGGGTTGAATTGTTTATTATGTGCAGTCAGCAATCATTCTTGTTCTTTTGTACATTATGTGGAAATAAATAAAGACCAACCAAATGAGAACAGGCAAAGGCTATTTATTCAGAGCTTGCTGTAGCAAGAGTCAGCCACCATTACTGATTGGCAGAGACTCAAAGACAGGCAGAGGAGTGGGAAAGCTTTACAGTGAAAAAAAGGAAAGGCTTCAAGTACATCCTGATTGGAAGCTGTTGGCCTGGGGAAGCAGGAAGTGGGCTAATTAGAAAGTGGTGCATTCTTTGCAGTTAGTTATGGCTCCATAGGGCTTTCTTTGGTTAGTCATAAGTTGGATGTGGGACAAAAATTAGGGAAGCTCTCAATTATTAATCAGGTCCTGGCCATTTTGGACCAATTGTATAGGGGTTATTGCTGGGCTTTTTAGGCTGGTTGCTGGAGATAGTCATCTAATTTCCTCCACATCTGACTTAAAAAGTAGTCTGACTTCCTGGGCTAGTTACTATAGAAAATGGGTTGGTTTCCTGGGATGGTTGCTGCAAATTGTGGGTCCCAGTTCTCTTTTCATATGTGGTCTGGCCATTATCTGTATGTATATTCATTCTATCAGTGTACTTTTGTCTCTGTTTTCTCTTGAGATTTTCTTACATTTTTGGTTTTCATCAGTTTGCCTATGAAATGCTCAGGTGTGTGTGTGTGTGTGTGTGTGTGTGTGTGTATAAATTCTATAAATTCTGATTAGGGTTTGTTGAGCTGTTTAAAACTGTGGGTTGAGATTTCTCATCAGTTTCTTCAATTTTTCAAACTTCTCTTTTCCAAAAACATTTTCAGTCTCATTTTCCCTCTTATTTCCTTCTCAGATTTCAATTGCATGATTCCGTGTATATTATTGATATTATGTCACAGATTACTGACATCTTTACTGTAATTTTTTAACAGTATTTTTCTTTCTATACTTTTAGATGATTTCTTCTCACTTGATTTCAAATTCACTTATCCTTTCTTTACCCATGTTGAGTTTTCTCTTAAAACTCATCAAACGAACTGTAATTTCAGACAATGTATCCTCTAATTCCATAATTTCCATTTAGTACTTTTAAAATTTTTTTTTTAACATTTATTTATTATTGAGACAGAGACAAACAGAGCATGAGTAGGGGAGGGGCAGAGAGAGAGGCAGACACAGTATCTAAAGCAGGCTCCAGGCTCTGAGCTGTCAGCACAGAGCCTGATGCGGGGCTGGAACCCACCAACCTGAGATCATGACCTGAGCCGAAGTCGGACACTTAACCGGCTGAGCCACCCAGGTCCCCCCCCCCCCCATTTAGTACTTTTTCAGTGCTTCCAATTTTCTGCTGAAATGTTCTATCATTACACCCAATATATAAATCTTTTGCTATAACTTATTTAACATGCTAGAAATGATTATTGTAAAGTCCAGGCACGCCAATTTCAGTAACTGAATTATCTATCGATCTTCTATTTATTTTGCATTCCCTTTATTATGGGTAATATATTCATTCATATACCTTACAAAGTTTTATTTTTTTCTGGACATTGTTATAAAAGAATGAGGAAATATAGTTATTGTTTGGATTCCTTTTCCAGGTAATAAAACCCTTTCACTTGTCTGGTGGTTAGGATAAGGGGCTAATCATTCCAAACTCCTCTTATGGGTGGGCCATAGTTTTAATTATATTGAATTAATCTTTGGTTTGTTAGGCTACCTTCATCTTATCAATATTTGGGCAGAGAGGGGATTGTATTGCAGTTCCAAGTTTGTTCACTCTTTAATTCAAATTGGAAAGCACTTGGAAATATAATTACTGCAAGAATGATTAGGAATTAGCAATTTCTCTTTGCATTGTTTCTCCTCCACTGCTGCTTCCTGGTAAAATTCAAGGAGGGGAGGAAGAAGAATTGACATACTAAGGTATTTGTTTTTACATTTGGGGCTATTTTCAGTTTTTAAACCATTCTACAAGACCAAACTGTCATCCAGTCTTGCCCGACTTTTCCTCATCTCTCCATCAGTCGTGGGGTCTGTATCTCCACATACACATTCATGCCCACCACCAGGTGCGGAAGCTGCTGCACCACTTTGCCCACCTCCCGGTTTAACTCTTATCTCACTGGCTTTTCCTTCTTACATTGTTTCTTAATTTTTCATCATTCCCCTTATCTCTTAACTTTGTAGCACCTTGTGGCTCAGTGTTTGAATACTTTCTACGTTCTATGTGCAGTCACTCCTTTGGTGATATCAGACTTGTACATTTACATATCATCTATGCAATGACAACTCATAGTTATATCTCCAAACTAGACTTCTACTATTAACCCCAGACTTGTATTCTCAACCTCCTATTTAGCATTTCCATTTGGACATAAAATAAACATCTCAATACATCCAAAATTTAATTCTTTACAAAATAATCAACCAATCAGTCTTGCTCCACATGTATCCTTGTCTGCCTCAACTCCATCCTCTTCATTGCTCAAACCAAAATACCTGGAGTTATGTATGCCTTCCTTCTTTTTAACACTTAGTGTTCTATTAATCAGATAATTTTATGGTTCTTTTATCTTCAGAGTATATCCAGAATCTGGACCCTCATCTCCATTTCCAAACGTACTCTCCTAGTCCAAACCACAAACCAACATCATTTGCCTGGTTTATTAAAGTAACCTCATATCTAGTCACCCTGCTTCCAGTCTTGTTTCCTTTTCTGTCCTACAGTGTATTCTCAACCTGAGCCATCCTTTTGAAGCCTGAGTCAGATCATGTTATGCTTTTGCTCAAAACCATCTCTCACTGTAAAGTTTGAAGTCCTTTATATAGCCTGGCTACAATGAGCTTCCTGCTGTTCCTCAAACATGCCAGGTACACACTGGCCTCAGAGTTCTTTGTGCTTATTGTTAACTTTGCCTGAAATTTTCTCATCTGCATTTTTTTCCCCATTACCTCCCTCGAGGGTTTGTTCAAATATCATCTTCTCAGTGAATTATTAAGTGACCAGTTCATTTAAATAGCAAACTCTATACACTTCCCCCACTTTATTTTGCCCTAAAACACTATTTTCTTCAACTATCTGTGTATTTACTTTAGTATTTTGTTTTATTTTCTCCACCACCACTGGAATATAACTGGGGTAAAAGGGATTATTTTCTCTGTTTTGTTTATGCTGTATCCATAGAACAATGCCTGATATGTAGAAAGTATTGTAGAATATTTCTATATATTAGTAGCTGTTCTTTTGTCCCTTGGCTAGCGATTCATATTGCCAATTTTTGTCCTTTACATTATGACAATCTAAAGGTGAAGAGATTTCTTTGTTTTACAGTGACCCTTTCCTTGCCCCTTTTATATATTGTTATATTGATTATGTTAGAGATTTGGGATTATTGTTACAGTTAGAAAAAGCAAACACAATTTTCTTGAACAAAGGTTAAATGTTATATTAGGGAAAGGGAACATATATTTGTATTCCATCTTTCAAAAACTGCTTTGAAAATATTAAAATACTTTTCAAATATAAGGAATTAATATATTTTGCATAGTAGACAGCTTTGGAAAACTTTAGTACTGATTTGATATGCAAGCTCTCTACTAGCAACTACATGCTGCTTTTAAATATTGTGGAGCCTACGTAAAGTGTAAGTAAAGTTTGAATATTCAAATTTCCTATAAATAATTTAATATTTTTATAACCAAGTTCCAAAATGCCTTCCCCTTTATAGCATATTCACGGCTATTTAAATTCATAGCAATACCTATGCTTATGTACCATATTTTAATCAGGTGTAAAGACTCTTAAATAATTAAAAAGTCCAGATTAAGAGTAGCTGCTCATGTTTAAGAATGGATTTACAGGGGCACCTGGGTGGCTCAGTCGGTTAAGAGTCCGGCTTCGGCTCAGGTCATGATCTCACGGTTAGTGGGTTTGAGCCCTGCATTGGGCTCAGTGCTGACAGCTAGCTCAGAGCCTGGAGCCTGCTTCAGATTCTGTGTCTCCCTCTCTCTCTGACCCTCCCCTGCTCGCGCTGTCTCTCTCTATCTCTCAAAAAATAAAGAAAAAATTTAAAAAAAAAGAATGGACTTACAGAGTGGAGGTGGATCGGGGGATGGGTGAATTAGGTGAAGTACACCCATCATAATGAGCACCGAGTAATGTACACAATTGTTGAACCATTATATCTTACACCTGAAACTAATATGACACTGCATGTTAACTATACTGGAATTAAAATAAAAACTTAAACAGAGAATGAAATTAAAGAACTTTGTATTTTAATGTAATAAAATGGTAAAATCTCTTGAGAGCTGTTTTGATAATTCTCAAGAGTGAATGAACCATTTAAAATAAAGAGATGTTCTACCATTATAATTTTACAATGAGTAAAAAGTATATCCCAAATTTAACTTCTTTTTAGATTATTCATGACCACTATTTAAAAAATTTATACAGACATTACTTTGAATATCTCTGTAAATATCCCAAGCAAATTTCAAATTGTTATTTTTGTTGTTAGAATACATACATGAAATCAGTTTACCCTAAGAGATGGCTTATATGTTTTAGAGATTAATAATCCCTAAATCAAATTCTTAACAAGAGTTGTGTTTTGATCATCTGTTTAGGTATGTAAAACCACTCAAAGTGTTATATATCATTTAATGGCAAAAATTTGAAATTTTTTGCCTAGAAATTTCCTGAAGCATTCAAGCAGAGTCCTCAATTAAATCAAGTTAACCAATGTTCTAAAATTTCCTACAAATTAACTACTTGGCATTCTTTAGATCTCCTAATTTTTTGTATCTCCTGTCAGAAATTCTTAGCCTTTATTCCCTGTCATCAGACTATGTAGTTAACAATTTATTCAAAGTTATAAAACAGCTATTTTAGTAATCAGGAACCATAGATGTGTATGTATCTTCTAATTAAAATATAAAATGAAGAATCATAATTTTTGTGCATTTTATAGTATAATGGTATAGAAATCCATTGCAGAATTTTTTTTAAGTGGGAAACTCATTTGCAGGCTGGAATCCTTGTTAGTATCACAAATAATAAAAGTTATGCATTTTAGTCTTTTAAAAAAAGGACAAAAAACCTCATTTCTTTGATGAAACTGTTGGGTATTCAATTTTAGAATGTCTGATATTCAACATTTCATTTCAGGATTTTAGAATGCATTGTGATATCATTTTAACTTCAGTGGGCATGTAGGGAGAATACATTTAACTGAAACAGTAATAGGAACCAGTTTATGTGAAGATTAATAAACTGCTGTTGGCTTTTAGTTGTTTTTTTAACTTTCAGATAAAATTAATAAATGCCAAGTGTCAAAGATACACAGTCAAATGGAATTATGAGAGGATTGGTGATATTTGAGGAAAGTGTGTGTGTGTGTGTGTGTGTGTGTGTGTGTGTGTGTTCTCTTTTGAACATCTGCTTTCCCTTCTAACACTTCTTAAAAGTGCACTAAACTAGATTTCTGAGCTAATTTCTAATAAGATTTTACTTCTTTCTCTTCTAAAGAATGCAGTGATATCCTTATTTGAATAGTTCTTATAATTCAAGTTAATTGCCCATTTTATTGAGTTGGTTTAGTAAAATTAAGTAACTTTCTACATAGATGGTGTTATCTGGCACGTGAGTAAATATTGTATATTTTAATTTTTTGGCATAAAAACAAGATGTTTATAAGTTACATGCATACTAAAAACATGGGGAATAAATGTTATAATTTTGGAAATTTTTGTGCTTTAGAATGATCATAGTAGGATGCTTTTCAGGTAAACCATCTAGAATATGGTTGGAAGATTTGTAAGACTTGAATGAATATTTTCTTCTTTTTAAAGTTTTTTTTAATATTTATTTATTTTTGAGAGGGGGTGGATGGGCAGAGAAAAAGGGAGACAAAGAATCCAAAGCAGGCGACAGGCTCTGAGCTGCCAGCACAGCCTGACACAGGGCTTGAACTCATGAACTGCGAGATCATAACCTGAGCTGAAGTCAGACGCTTAACCAACTGAGCCACCCAGGTGCCCCATGAAGGAATACTTTCAATTCTAGGGAAATCAATGATACATAATGGCAAACTACAGGAATTTGTATATGATAGATTGTATCATGACTAATAATACTATTGAATTATATTTCACATTTCAGAAGTAAAGTATATATATTACATCTACTATTAATAATACCACTATTTGTTTTTCATTTTAAAATTTCAAAGGGCAATTTTCATATAATGATCTGGGACATGGATATTTCATAATTTGGAATGTATGCTAATCTACCAAAATAAAATATACTCTAGCATGTGATCTTCAAAAACAGTTCTTTATGAATGATTAGATGTCAGACTCTGTAATTTCATTGACACTACTTCAGATGAACTTAAGAATGGAGGTTATAGGATCCAAGGCTTTTATGATATTATAGTATAAGTGAAGAGAAGAAAAGGACATGTGCCTTTCGGCTATATACAGTCTCTATAATACAATACAATGAGTATAATCATAATAATATTATTTACATAAGGCATTGATGACATTTCTCCATATTCCTTGACCTGCTTCATTAAAATTTCAACAAATAAGAGAAATTGGCAAAAGACATTGTTTAGTGATTCCTGGTTTACTTGTCTTGGACTCATTTGATCCTTCACTAATGCTCATCTTGCACCAATAAAAGAGTAAAAATGTTTTCTTATTCACAGGTGACAGTGTGCCAATTGTATTCTGTAAATTGTACTTGACTTCATACATGATGGTCTTTGTATCATAATTATTAATTTTTTCTAAACACACGAACCTTTCAGTCACACCAGTCAAATATATGGCAAGGAAGAAAAAAATAGTTTCCACCTACATAAATAAAATTAATTGTTGTCTGTGTATAATAAAGTCTATTCTGTAGAATTGCTACAATGTATTGCTTTTGAGAGAAAATAATTGAGCTTGAGTGTAGCATTCAGTGATATACTAATGATATAACTAGTTTATGTATTAATTGAGTGTAGCATTCAGTAATACACTATTGATATAACTAGTTTATGTATTAATTAATTACTGTCACATAATAAGGCAATGTATAATGTCTGGAAATAATATTTGTTTACATTTTTGTTGCATTGGTGTATTAAGTGCATTTACAGACATTATTTGGGCATAAAGGTAGACAGCAGGACTGGTTTTCTCACATGCCCACTTATAAGATGTAAAAGCTCAGACCTGAAGAGATGACTGTGTCCAATAACATGCTACGTGTGCAAGAATAAAGGTCTCTGTTGATTTCTCTATTCTAGGATCCCATCTTTTTAAAAAAATTTTTTAATGTTTATTTATTTTTGAGAGAGAAAAAGAGACAGAGCATGAGTAGGGGAGGGGCAGAGAAAGAGGGAGACACAGAATCTGAAGCAGGCTCCAGGCTCTGAGCTTCTGAGCTGTCAGCACAGAGCCTGATGCAGGGCTTGAACTCATGAACCATGAGATCACGACCTGAGCTGAAGTCAGATGCTTAACCAACTGAGCCACCCATGTGCCCCTCCAATCTTTTTTTCTTTTGAAGCACAATTTCTATTAGCAATTAGAGATAGCCAAATTTTGATATAAATAATTCCACATATATCATAAAACATATATTTGGGGGGTAAGATAGACTGCCAATGGGAGAAAAAACAATGTAAGATAGTTAATAGGTAAAGTCTAGGACTCAGAGTAACAGGATGATAAAGACCAAAAATGTCACTTAACTTATTTTTGGAAGTCAAACTCTTTGTTGAATGCTTACCCCTGTGAGGGAGGCCTTGCACTGAAACTTTGGCTAGTGGTTTCACACTGCTGCTAATGTCAAGATTGCTGTCTTTTCAGATTAATTTCTCAAGGTCTGATCACCTCTGTTGAGTCAAATCAAGATATGACTATGACCTTTCTTCTCTATTCATTTCGTTTGGGTTTAGTTATCCATCTTTTGTCTATGCCTCCCCCAGGAATACAATGTTTGAGGAATGAGTAAGAAGGTAAAAGTTATCAAAGGTGAACGACTTCTTCGGAAGGAGGGATCCATTACCAATATAAAGAGCAATATAGCATCAAGAAGTAACTTCTCTTTGTATTTCTGTAATGTAGTCGATTGAAGGATGAATGGCATTTTACCTGATAAATTTAGTGATGACTAACCAGTTCTGTAAATTGGCTTTTTGGTTTGTGATTTGCATTCACTTCACATATTCCAAAAGACTCAGTCTGGATACAGTTAATTTTTTATATGAATATGCACTGTTGCTTTCTATTGACTGGTATCAAAGTCCAAATTATATCTTTCTGTGATATTAAATTGACATGTTTTCAATCCACCTGCATATTTTAATTTTAGTAAATAAAATGTGTATATATGTATATATATTGCATGTAAAAATGGATAAAGTATATTATTATTCTTTTAAAAAATTAGATGATCTCTCTTTTGACACATTCTCAAACTTGATAAAACTTGTCTTTTAGAAATGTTGAGCATTTGGGGTCACCTGGGTACCTCAGTGAATTGAGCTTCTGACTCTTGGTTTCAGCTCAGGTTATAATCTCATAGTTGTTGCAATTGAGCCCCACATGGAACTCTGCCCTGACAGTGAGGAGCCTGCTTGGGATTCTCTCTCTCATTCTCTCTCTCTCTCTCTCTATCTCTCTCTCTCTCTTTCTCTCTCTCCTTCCCTCCCTCTCCTTCCCCCACACTCACACTCTCTCTCACACACACACACACACACACACACACACACACACACACACAAATAAACTTAAAAAAAAGAAATGTTGAGCATTTCAAGTGAGGAGTGGAATGGAAATCACAGATATTACTACTCCAGCATATTACTTATATATGAAGGAAAGATGTTTATATCTTTAGTTCGTTTATAATATTCTGGCAGAAGTATAGTAGAAGGCTTCTTTGGGAAAGAATTCATGCTTGTTGAGGTTCTGCACAGCCTCTTCTTGCCCCTCAGGTGAGGTTCATGTATTTAACTGAAAATTAAGGTCCATCACCCAGTGCTGTATATTTATACCTTTCTAAAGTATTTAGCTGTTATCTTTCATTATCTGTCTTTTATGAGACATCTACAGATCTTTATTTTTTTTTGTCCCTTCAAATGAATCTTAGGGTTACTTATTAACATTCAGGCTTTGATATTTGATATTTTGTATTTTAATTCCTCATTTTCTTCTTTTGCCCATTTTCCTTACCTCACATTTCTATTTGTCCCTGCTTTACCTTTCATCCTATTCTGATAGACTTAATGTCTTTCCTGGTATATATCATTCTAAATAATACATAATTCGTTCCTTTGGTAATTGAAGCAAGAATTTCTAATTATCTAGAGGAGTTATAGCAACTATGATAAGCAATATTAACTCTCTACTAACTGTTCACTCTTTTTAAATACGGTAGGATACAACAGTTATTTAAGACAGGATCCTTTTACCTAATGAATTTATAATATTGCTGATTAAAAATATCACACTACTTATCAATTAAATAAACTGTTGATGTTAAATCCTTCACTTATATATAGTTCTTGTGAGTTACTATTCCATTAATGTGGAGCTGATGAAAGCAACAAATGTAACCCCCCTCAGCGAACCCAATAGTGTGATTCCATCGGTTATGGATATGTGCCTTGAAGGAATATTTTTAGGGGGGCACCTGGCTGGCTGAGTCGGTTAACCATCCGACTCTTGGTTTCAGCTCAGATCATGATCTCAGAGTTCGTGGGTTCGAGCCCTACATTGGGCTCTGCACTAACAGCACAGAGCCTGCCTGAGATTCTTTCTCTTCCCCTCTTTTGCCCCTCCTCCACTGTCTCTGTCTCTCAAAATAAATAAACTTAAAAATTTTTTTAAGAAAAGAAAGAATACGTTTAGAGAGACCACTGATCAATCTTCTTGTGGGAACATTTTAACATCCTGGTCACCACCCCTAAGGCCACCTTGTACACATGGTATACTTCCAAAGAGCTCTTGACCTGGCTCTACTTAGAATCACTATCATAAACAGTACAAGAGACTACTATGCTCTTCTCTCCCCATACAGCTAGATTTGTAGGATTAGAATGTTGGTGATAACACCTCATTGAATTTTTCTCATTTGCCATATCTTGAAGAGAACCATTAAGATAATTTATTATTGGGGTGCCTGGGTGGCTCAGTCGGTTAAGTGTCCGACTTTGTTTCAGGTCATGATCTCATAGTCTGTGGGTTCAAGCCCTGCATCGGGCTCTGTGCTGACAGCTAAGAGCCTGGAGCCTGGTTCAGATTCTGTGTCTCCCTCTCTCTCTGCCCCTCCTCCATTTACAGACTGCCTCTCTCTCTCTCTCTCTCTCAAAAGTAAATAACATTAAAAAATATAATTTATTATATTAATAATAAATATTATTACAAAAATTATTCTATGCAAGATTAGTGTTTATTCATTCAGCACTGATTCAGCAAACATCTTTCAAATATCTGTTATGTACTACTGACTAAACTAAATACATGTATATACTCCTTAACTATATCTTCTCTGAAATTTTTATATCTTATATTCAAGTGACTGCTGCATGATAATATAAAACTGTTTTTGTTTTATAACATATCTTAGGATTGCTTTCTGCATGAAACCCAGGCCACTTAAGGCATGTCACCCTTGTCTATTCCTTTAAGTTTGAAGTTCTGTTTTCTGAAGAAAAAGTACTAAATGTCTGAGAAATAAATACCTTTGCAACTTAAAATAGTCACACAGCAAGTCAGGATGTGATGTCCTTCAATCTACATAGCACCTTTATTCTGAAGAGGTCAAGGTGTTTCATAAACATTTATCTCCTTTCCACCTGTAATTACTAAAACATGATGAAGTAAAATTTCTCATCTTGGGTCCTGTAGTCCTTTTCCTTAGACACCAACTATATACCTTCTCTATCTCCTGGTTTTCTCTATAGCATGGCTCATGAGTATGTCCAATTTCCTCCTAAAATAATGAATTAGGCCAACCAGCAAATATAGGTCATTTGCTATTACTAGGCTTTGTTCTTGGTACTCGGGATAAATCGGTAAATCAAACAGAAAAAAAAGAAAGAAACCTTCCCTTGTCCTGGCACTTATATTTTGATGGGAGGAAGGGGTAAGAATGGGGGACATAGACAAAAACATCATAAATTAATAATTTATAGTATTTTGATGAAAGAAAAATTCAAAGGCAAAGTAGTGAGGAAAAAGACAGTGGGGTGGGAACATATAAATAGGTTAAACCAATTGGTGCAGAAATAAGTTCCTAACTATGTAAAGCAATGCCACTAAAAATTGGTTCAGAATTGGAAATTAAAAGCCAGATTGTTTTGGGGGGGGAGGTTGCACATTCAAGTAGAAGAGACTTGAGCTTACTAGTTCAATTTCGTAAACATTTATGAGAACCATTCTGTACAAAGTGCTTTTCTAGTGGTCTTGAGTACAAAGGTAGATATAGTGTGGATTTTCCTCTCAAGCTGCTCAGAGTTTGAAGGACAAGATATTCTGGTATCTGTCTCTGCATAAAAACACCACCTCCAAGTACAACTGTTTAAAACAATAACCATTTTATTATCTCATGATTTATTGGGTTGACAGAGCTTAGCTGATGGTGGTTCTGCTTCTTCTGATATTGGCTAGGATTGCAGTGTTCTGGGGCTTGATTGGCCTGGACCTTCAGAGGGGCTCACTCATATGGTTGATGCCTTGGTGGAGGAGGCCGGAAGGCTCATTTTAGGTAGGACATTGGGTCACTGGGACTGCTGGCCCTATTTCTTTTCCTCCATGTATCAGCACCTCTTTGCTTCTCAGATTGTACTCCACGTGGTTTCTCCACATGATTCTTTCAGCAGGTAGTGAGACTTCTTATGTGTTGGCTCAAGGGTCTACAAAGTGCAAAAGTAGAGGCTGACAGATCTTCTTAATTGTTAGGTCCAGAACCTACACAGGGTTACTTTCTCCACGTTCAAGTGGTTAAAATGAGTCCCATGCCAACTCAGATTCAGGGAGAATATTTCACCAGGGGCAAACTATGGGATGCACAGATCATTTGGGGCCATTTTTGGAGACTAACCATTCCAGAAGACAGTGCTTATGATATGTGCAAGGTGGTGTGACAACCTGGATGGAGGGCATCTGTCAGTCTGGAGAAGCTCAGCAAGGCTTCCAAAAACAAGAGAATGCTGTGCTGGGCCTTAAAGGAAAAATCAGAATTACTCATTGAATGAGGAACAGAAGGATATGCCAGGCAGTGAGAAAGTGTGTGTGCGTGAGAGAGAGAGAGAAAGAGAGAGAGCATGAGGCCCACAACACGTGGTGTCAGAGGAGAGTATGAGGTGTTCTGAGAACTTCCAGTTACTCAGTATGAGAATAGAGTACAGCCTCTTTGGTAAATACTGAGAAAGGCAGTTGAAGAGGAAATGGTGCTTTGAACCAAGGGTATTTTATAAAGTAAGGACAGCACTCTATCTGAGAAGGCTGCTGTGAGGTTTAAATTATATGTGTGTGTGTGTGTGTGTGTGTGTGTGTATAATATGTATATATTCCATATACTAGAAATACCTCAACCTACTAGGTAATTTCTAACACTTGTGTTGTGATGATGGGGGTTTGAAATTCACCCCGAAGCTGATGGGAAGCCAAGTATTCTTTTTTTGTTTGTTTGTTTATTTATTTTGTGAGAGAGAGAGAGACAGTGAGTAGAGAAGGGGCAGAGAGAGAGGGAGACTGAGAATCCAAGCAGGCTCTGTGGTGTCAGCATGGAGCCCAATGTGGGGCTTGAATTGAGAACTCTGAGACCATGACCTGAGCCGAAATTGAGAGATGTTTAATGGACTGAGCCACCCAGGTGCCCCAAAGTGATTCTGCAAAATGAATTGGAATTTACAACAGAGAGTATTATACATTTTATCATTATTTATTATTATTTATAAGTTATGTGTTACAAAGCCCTTATATTGGTGAAATATATTATATGCACACTTTTTTGGAGAGCTGGTTGTTAAACATTTACCAGCACATCACAGGTAGTACGTCATTTTACTGTTTCCTATATGTTCCAAAAAGTCTTTTCTCTCCTTTTCATGCATTTAACTCACTGTTTCAACCTGGGTATTTTCTACTGATCTGTATTCCAATTCACTAATCCTCTCTACTTTTCTGTCCAACTATTGTCAACAATAAAACCTATCTTAAATGCCTAATTTTAATGCTTTCATATTTAAAATTCTTGAATTTCCTTTGGGCTCCCTTTTATAATTCCCAGTTCTGCTGAAATTCCCACCTCTTTTCATCTATGCACTTAAATATAATAATCACAATCATTTAAAAATTTTATTTATTTGTTTATTTATTTATTTATTTATTTTTGAGAGAGTGTGTGCGTGTGAATGGGGGAAGGGGAGAAAGCGAGGGGGAAGAAAGAATCCTGAGCAGGTTCTGTGCCACCAGTCAGCTCAAAGCCCCAGCGGGGCTCGACCTAAGGAACTGTGAGAACATGAGCTGAAATCAGGAGTCAGATGCTTAACTGACTGAGCCACCTGGGCACCCCAATAATCAGTCATTTTAAAATTAATTCTGATGACTCCAGTACTAGTTATCTGTGTATTTCTACTGTCTGTTTTTCTATAAAATATTTTTTCCTCTTGATCTTGTTTCTTGGTATGCCTTATCATTTTTTAATTAAATTATGGATATTGTTTATGAAAAATAATATGTGGTCTTAGGAGTGTTGTCAGGCTCAGGAAGAGTTTCCCTTATCTTGTTGTAGGCAGATAAGGAGGCACAGATCGTTTCAATCAAATCAAGGATCAAACTGATTTGATGCTGGGTCTCAATTCTTATAATAAGCTTCCTTCCCCATCTGTTTTTCCTCCACTGAAGGGTATAACCTTCCAGAGGTCCCAACTGATAGCCTGGATTATTTACAAAAAGCCCTTCGTCCTTGCCAAAGGAGGACTGTAGCAAACACTGCCAGGTTTTTGTTTGTTTGTTTAGAGGTTTTCTGCTTATCTTCTTGGCCTTTAGCTCTGTGCAACTTATAAATAGGCGGAAGTCTCAAGAAGAAAACCACAAGTTGTGGCCTCACTTCCATGCTACTACCCTTTCTCTGGGATCTTGACTACCTCACATCCTGGCTACCTTTTTTGATCTGAAATCCATTTTATTTTCTTTACACCATTATGAGATCTTCAAAAGTTCTACTGTTTTCTCTGCCTCTTAACAATGTATGTCATATTCTTAGTCTCTCTCTTCACACGAGTATCAGCATTTGCCTGGAGGAAAAAAAAATGCTGCTTAGAGAATGTTGGTTCACAGTTCTCTGATTTCCTTCTCTCAGGGATCTTGGACTCTCAAATCCTGGTTGCTTGCTAGCTGTCTGATGCCTTCAATCGGATTTCAGGCATATATTTCTTTAAATTAGTTTTTCTGCCTATTCTCAGTGATAACATTGGTCTGCTCGAATCTCTTCCATTCTGGCGGCATCTACACGCTCTTTTGATGATTTCATATGCCTGCACCAGGACAAAATTCTCTCCTGGAACCTCTCGTAGCATTCTGTACATAATTTTATAATAATTGCACTCTGTTGTGGTAAAGACTTGTATATTACTGTGTCTATTGCTTGACCATAAACTTCTAGAAGGCAGACTATCTTATTTTTCTTTGAATCCCTAATATCTGATACATGATTGCACTGAATAAGTTATTGCTTAATAAATAATTTAAAAGTGGGTATGGGTATATATATATATATATATATATGTAGATTTCTGTACCTATCAGGATGTCAGTTATCTGATAGGTATTTCAGAATTTGTTTTCCTCTATGTTTATGTTTTTAAAATCTCAATTTCTTTTCCATACTTTTACAACTTTACTCTCTTTAAAAATTTGGACCATCTAGAATTTATTTTGTTGTATAAAGTATAATAGAGTTATAATTGTGTTTCTTAGTTATGTTTTACCTTAGGAAGATAAGAATAAAATTGCTTTTTAAAAATAAGGGGGAATTACTTTTGTAGATTAACAATATATTATTTCAGTTGCTAGAATAAAATATTTTTTGATTGTGAAATTTTTGAACATTCTAAACTCATAATATTTAGTTAATGTATATTGCTCTTTTGACATATTTGAGTATTTTAGATGTTATTTTTTTCATTTTGTTATGTTAGATAATAAAACCAGACAGATGATATAGAAAATACTATTTAATACATAAATAAGAACTTTTGTGTATTCATTTTTAATATTTCCACCTGGAATTTGACGACTCCTTTTATGAAGTCTTCCCAGATTCCTTAGGGAAGAGTTAGTCATTCCCTTTTGTAGCTTCCCATGGTCCTATGTGGCTCTTTTCTGGCTGTTACTAACTTACATTATATATGTTTAAAATTTAAATCTTGTTCCTGTTTCCTAACACCCTTTGTATTTCTCAATCTTGCTTTATTTTTCTCTCATGCAACTGTACTCTAGTTACATACTCACATTTCCCACCTCTAACACACACACACGCACACACACACATGCACACACAGAGCAAGCGTGGGTAACCTTGAGAGTAGACATTTCTCTCTGTTTAGTTTACTGCTGTATCTCCAGTACCTAGAACTGTGCCTGACACATAGAATATATGTTGAATGGATATCTGTTTCCTACATTAGATTGTGAACTCACTGAAAACAGAGACCGTGATCTAGTCTTAGTACCCTGGCATCTGGCATATCTACTAAAACAGGTGCTAATGCTTTTGCAATAAGGGATAACTCATTCTCTTATAAAACTAAAGGGATTATGGTGCTCATATTCAGATAATCCTACTTACTGTGATCTGTAGCTATTGTTCAGCAAATAGTTCCTAAATTAGAATTCGTATGCAGGAGGGCTACATGTTAAAAATCGACTCCATTCATTCCTTGAATATGTATTTATTTATTAACTTATTGAACTTTATAAACCCATGATAATTAATTATATAGAGAGATTTATTATGTCTCTTCTGTTATATTTTAGAATCCTTAGATATTTTATATTCACTTTACTTCATTATATATTGAAATCATATAGATGATGTGAAAAATACTTCTGCATATTTAGTGAATACATATCCTGTAGAAGATATTGTGTTAGGAACAGGAGGAACAAAATGAATGATATTTCCTCTCTGTCTTCAAAATCCTAAATTATACTTAACATTTACATAGTATTTTTCTGTATGCTCAGCCCTGTTATGATAACTTTATATGTATCTATTCCTTGAATTCTTATGAGAATTCCATGATATAAGTAGTATATTTCCCCATTTTGAAAATGAGGAAACTGAGGCACAGACTAGTGCAATTTGTTGTTAGTATCTGTACTCAGTGTCCAGCTAAAGTCTAGAGACTGTACCTAAGTCTTTGTACAAAAAAATAAAGTGGTTCTTGACCCACACTTTGCTCCCCTTGCCATGGACTCCAGTATCTCAGTCTCTTTCCTCAGAACTGCCTTGGGGTTCATCTTCAAACATGTTTTGAGAAAAATGCTCTTTTCCCTACTCTCCCTATCTCTGTTTCCATAAGATAAACTTAATATTGTAGTTTAACA
Source organism: Cryptoprocta ferox (assembly GCA_028646485.1). Lineage (NCBI taxonomy): Eukaryota > Metazoa > Chordata > Mammalia > Carnivora > Eupleridae > Cryptoprocta > Cryptoprocta ferox. The sequence continues at coordinate 50,436,345 of CM053566.1, read as the reverse complement.
GACATACTGATTATTATGTTGAAAAATAGAAGCTCAAAAGTAATGCATAGGAGACAATCATAAAACTCATAAATTTCTGTCAGTAGTGATTTCTGGCATTCATATTATACTGGTTGGTTATAACCTGCTTGCAAAATTCAAATTTAAATTGTGGCACTCTAGCATGACCTACTTAAAAGCTTTTTTAGTTAATAATTTTTTGGGGGGAGTGGAGGGGAACTGGAAAGTATATAATATGATTTGATCTTCAGGTAGTTAGTCTTAAAGGAATAGCAGATGGTAAACATTAGCTATTAGAGCAGGAAATTATTTCTTCAACATATTTTTTTAGCTAAGAGATTCTTTGAAAATGAGTAATTCTGGTTGGTTGATTTTGAAAGTAAACCATATGTTGTTTACATGTTTTGGCATTTATCCAGTTTCCCTGAAGACGAGAGTGAAAAATGGAAAAAAAAAATGCCTTTTACTAATTAGATAATAATGAACATAATGAAAACAGGTGCCATAACTTTTTGAATTATGAGAATGTATCTTCAACACCAGATCTGGGAATAGGATCATGAGGGAAAAATATTCTGTACGTACCCATGATGTGAGCATATATGTGTCTGGGGGTATATACCAAGGCACATATTAAATAGATTTAACTGATATTTTTTACTATGATAGAAATAAAAAACACAGATCAAAATGAGTTTTCAAATGTCCTGTTCATTTTATATGAGTTATTCAGTGTAAATGCATGCATTATTTGCAGTCAGGACGTCTTAGTTAATATCTTAAAGCTTTTCACACACATCTGAGTGAGAACCAAGAAGTAACTAAAGATAGCCTAATGATTCTCCTAGAAGGCCAGTACGACACTGAACCCCTTGACCTAAGATTCCCTCACTTCTGAGTGACAGCAACACCCCTGAGGTCATATTCTCCCTCCACAATCAGAAGAATGGATATAGGTGATGCAGATTCTATTGCTTCAGCCACAAAGGAGAGTAATTGCAGCCTAGTATGGGGGAAGGGAGGTGTGTGGTAAGAGCTGCTCCAGACTTAAAGGACTGAGAAACGGAAGAGGTGTTGGGGAAATCAAGAGAAGCAAAAAGGAGAATTTGGATGACTCTCTGGGTGAAAGCCTCACTCATGGTGTGGTAGTAAACCACACGTCTGCTGCTGAGAAAGGAAAACTTTTCCTGCCCTGTGTCTTTTCCTTCTAGCGGAAAAGATGGACATGTTTGAATTTATACAAATGCCTTTTGAAGAAAAATGAATATCCCAAATGGTACAAAGTTAGGACTATTAAAACACATTGTCAACTTTTAAAAATACACAATAATGTTCTTGTTAATTATTTTCCAAAAACTATAACTGCTGTGTTTGAAAATAATATGTGAAATCTGCCCTTGTACGATATGACCTGATACGAGATCTCTTCTGCTGTTGAAAGGCACTTAAATTCTACTGGTGATTATTTTTCTAAATGATTAACGCTTATTGTGATTATTCTCCAGCTAATATATGTATGCAAAATGTGGCTGCAGGGATTTGCTTTTGTTAGCATATCCCCTCCCCCACCCTGAAACCTCAAGGCTCCAGATATTGATGCTGGAGAGAGAAAATGGCTGTGTGTGTGTGTGTGTGTGTGTGTGTGTGTGTGTGTGTGTATCTAACCTTCAAGTTGATACATTGGTGATGATATGCAAACAAACAAAAAAAGATAAAGCTTTCCCCTTGATAATGCCCTTCTCAACACATTAATATCATTTTCGAGAAACTTAACAGTAAGCAGAATGGTTTAAATTTAAGTGAGGCTAGTGTTTTAAAACAGCTATACAAAGCAGTTACAACTGGAAATTTAATATAACTGAGAATGGCACTTTTATTAAATAACTCTGTGATCTTCCAGCCATGTTCTTAATCAGTGATCTCCCTGTAGCGAAATGCATAGATAATCAACAACTCTGTCAGTAAACTTGTTGGGGGATTAAATCCTAAAGGAAGGAGCCCATAGCCCTGGAGGAAAACTGAGTACATGTTTCCCTGAGTCTTTGAAGGCTCATCTCGGTAGTCCCACTGCTAGAATGTGCTCTGTTGTCATAGCAACACCATCTCCTGCTTCATACAGGAAAGATTAGCTCTTACTGTGCAGAGGAGAGAATTTAGGGGAAGTCAGACTAATCCCTGGGTGCACTTGGAGAGAAAGGTTGGACCTCGCCTGAGGGATGCTGTCTCTGCAATGATAGAATTGGCTGCCACAGACACTGGTATTTAAGTTGAAGAGCAGAATTCACAGTAAGTGTCAGTTCCTCCAGAGTAGAATATTGATGAATGAGGTTTGTCTAAGTCTTGTTGAAGACTGTCCCATGCAGCAGTGGAATGACAGCAGGAGACTCTGATAAGACTGCCAATGTTTTCCTAGTGTAGGTGGTATTTAGAGGGTTGACCACATCAGGAACTTGAGGAAAAATTTTAGATACTTTTGAAACATCCATCTAAAATCCTGGAAGCGTATCAAAATTAGATAAGCAAAACAAAAATGTATTATATGTTTTTGGCGCTGAATTTATTTGCCCTGGATTTGTATGCACTTAAATTTAAAATTCCATAGAGAGAAAGGGAAAAAAAAAAACTCATGAAAAAAATTATTATTTCTAAGCAAGTGTGTTTTTTCAACACCAAAAGTAATGAGATTTCATTTTAGGAAAAAAAATGATTTTATTTTAGAATTACGAATATTTGTTTTCAATTATATACACAGTTTTTGAAAATCCTTTTAAAAGCATACAAGTGGTATAAATCTTTTAAGGTAGTTAGAATATGATAAAACGATATTCTTTGGGGAAGATTAATTTATTTAGGTCTTCTCTTTAGTGCTGCTGCTTCAACTTGTCAGCATAAAGCATGTGCAATGTGTAAATCTTTTAGGATTTTCTGCTGATTTTCTCAAATGGATTTGGTTCTGGGGGGCTGTGGGGTTTTATTTTGTTTTTCCCTCTTGGTTTGTCTTGGCACAGTTTTTCCTATAATTAAAAAGATTGTATGGATTTTAGCTTAAGCACTGGGAAACCTTGTTATGGGTTTGAAATGTTTTATATTGACATCTATTGTGGTAATATCTACTCATTGAAAAACTTAATTACCTCAAAGTACACTTTAATCTACATCCAAAAATAAAAAGAATATGTCAATTTCAAGAATATGTAGATTTTATGTACTATATTACTGATATGTAAACTGTGTGGTTTTGATGATCAGTGTGTATTACCCTGAAAGTATATATTTTTATTTAAAGTATTCCTGGTGACAATTGTATCATGCTGCACTGACCATGTTTTTCAATTGCTTTGATCATGGCCCTATATTTATAATGTGTATTTAAAAACTGGGTTTTGGTTCCCATGTCCAAAATCCTAGGCTACTAAAGTACTACCACACTGTACCTAACATTGCAGTCTATGCTAAATATAGCCAATATCATAAAATATATTTCATTTTTCTTTGAAGTATACTGCTTTAATTTACCAAATGAAAGAGATTTGGGTGTTGCTGGAAAGCAGAGTGCAGATTACACATAAACTCCTTTTTTCTGAAACTTAATGTTAGAAGAGACCATGGGTCTTAGACTTGAACGAGCACTTGTATTAAATGGCTACATAAAATTATTCTCTTCATATGTCAGGAAATACACAAAACCATAAGGATCGCAACTGGCTTAATAGCATTCAAGTTATAACTACGCAGAAGCCTGATGCTCTTAAGAAAATGGAGATAAAGCTGGAAGTCAGGGAGCCCCTTTCAGTGAATGATTGCAAATTATTACAACAACCTCTTTTCCAGGATTTCTATCGGTTTAGGGTAGGGCCCTTAGAAATCACAAAGAGAAAGAGGCAAATCTGCTATTTCTCCCGAGCCTCCACCCCTTTCCTCCCCACCAAAATAAACTAGAGTAACTTATTTCTCTTCATTTATAGGCTTTGGGCAAAAATAAGGAAGCCAATGACCTTATTCTAAAAGGAGAGAAACTTAGGATTCACTATATGATGTGAGGCTCAGAATTAACACAACAGAACTGGGGAAGGAGAAGGATGGCTGAGTAAAAATGGGCACCACTCACTGACTTAACAAAGTATATAAATGGATAACTGAATAATAATTGAAAGGTAAGGCAAGGATTTAGCCCATTTACTACTTTAACCGAAGTTTTTCAAGAGGTAGTCCTAACCAGTTTAAAAAAACAAAACAAAACAAAAAACTTGTTATATAATTTAGAGTTTTCCATTTTCTGTCTTCTGGGCTTATTTCTTTTGTAAATAGAGTAATGATTGAACTGGAGCCAAATGCTGTGAGCTGAAGACTTGTGGGGATTTATTACCTCCCTGAGGCAGTTTGGTTTGGGCTCCTAGTATGTCAGGGTATTGCTTGGTGAGGAACAGGTCACATCCCAAAGCCTAATTATCTCTTGAAAGACATTGCTTCAGGAATCTTTGAAAGAGCAAGTTGTTCTATTCTTGAGCTGGTCTCAGAGGCTTGGAATATCTTTTGGAAAGTGCAGAAGTCAGTTTAAGAATAAAACTCTTCAGGACATCAAGGCCTTGGGATTAGTAGGTGATCTGGAAATGGTCTGAGCTTTTGCGAGGGAAACCAGAGTACAGAAAAGAGAAAGAGGGAGCAATGGCATGGGAAGATCACAACACAAGCTTCTGCTAGGGAATAATCAACAAATTCAAGCATGGAAGGCATTGATATATGATTTTATAATGGTCAGTTATCATATATACTAAGAATAGTTTCTAAAACTACCTGGTATGGTTGATGGTTGACGTGTGTAATAGTAAATATTGAAGATAAAAATATTTAGGACAAAAGGTAATACTGTGATATAAACACTTTTTGTACTTGCATTTAAAAACCAAATTAAGGGGGCACCTGGGTAGCTCAGTCAACTGAGTATCTGACTTTTGGCTCAGATTATGATCGCACGGTTCATGAGTTTGAGCCCTGTGTTGGGCTCTGTGCTGACAGCTCAGAGCCTGGAGCCTGCTTTACATTCTGTGCCTCCCTCTCTCCCTGCTTCTTCCCTGCTTGTGATATCTCTTCTCTCACAAAATAAATAAACATTGAAAAAAATTTAAAAATCACATTAAAATTCAATGTTGACTAGAAGATTCAATTCTATGACACGTTGTTGGGTTAGAGAGACCACTTTAGAGAGCTGATTCCTCTTCTCTTTTTTAAATTTTGGGATTTATGTTCATGTAAAATTATTCGTCTTATATTCTCTAATTTTGACTCTATATGCCTCAGGACAAATATGTATGATGCTAAGTTTGTCTGTTTTCTTAGGATTGCATGTAAGCAAATGGGTAGAATGATGTATGGGAAGATGGCTGCAACAGTTGTTGAAATTGGGTTGTATGTAGAAAGACCAGAATATTCATTGGGGTTATGTACTTTTGGTCATATACACGTTTGAAGGCAGATGGGAGCCCATGGGGATTTCTGAACCAGGAGTGAGAAATAGAAGCAGGGCTCTGTGAAGATGTATCCTACAAATGTGGAGAGGATAAATAGATGATATGGGCAATAGTTAATGGGAGGTGATTTGGACTGCAAACCTTAACTAGCATAGAAAAACTGAGAATTAAAGGTAGGGAATTGATGAGAAAGAAATCATAGCCATATAATCTATGAAATTTCATGTGTTAATTTATTCAACCAAGGTTTATTTGGCCACTGCTACGATGGATGCTAAGAGTTACAGAG
>CM053566.1:50343554-50430088 GCA_028646485.1 Cryptoprocta ferox | reverse complement strand
GTTCAGGTCCTTCATCCATTTGGAGTTTATTTTTGTGTATGGTGTAAGAGAGTGGTCTAGTTTCATTCTTCTGCATGTTGCCGTCCAGTTGTCCCAGCACCACCTATTAAAGAGGCTATCTTTTTGCCATTGGATACTCTTTCCTCCTTTGTCAAAGATTAATTGGCCGTACATTTGTGGGTCCAGTTCTGGGCTCTCTAATCTATTCCACTGGTCTATTGTCTTTTCTATCTGCATAATGGCATAATTTTCTATCACTATGGTCTTGAAATGATAATAATCACAACAACAGCAGCAACAACAGCACTTTATACTTTTGTATATTTATAATTTATAATTATTTTATAATTTATATTTTATAAATTATAAATTTATAATTATTGAGGAAATAAAAACAACCCTGCCCCAAAAAGACCCATCTATACATGTATAGAAGAAAGAGAGAAAACATAACTTATTATAGCATAGGGATGTATGGTAACATCAAAGGGACTGCAACGTCTGTACAGAATTTCATACATGTTTATACAGGAAAGTAGAATAAAGGACAATGACAACTTCCCTGTCTTCTTGAGAGATATATAGATGGACCTGATCATCTCCTATTTACCTTGTGAGGGAAAGCCTGAGCTAATTCTGGAGGCTCATATTTAGAAGTTTGAAGGGTCAGAAGGCCTAATGTTATGTTGGAAAATCAAAAGGTTGGTCCCGTTACACCAGTATATTTTCAAGAAGACACTGTAAAGGGAATGGTAGGGAAGCAGCTGCATGTCTCCTCAAAGAAAATCCATTCTTTTATCCTTGCACAATGCACCTTTTTCTATACATTATCTCACTTAATAATCACAATACTGTCAGACACACATAATTACCATTATGTTCCAGTCTCATGATTGAGGAAACTGATGGTTGGAAAGGTCAGGGAATATTTTTAAAGTTGTATAACTAACAGCCTGAAATTATCCAGCTCACTCTCTATCTCACATTCTCATTTCCTAAATGAGGCATTGTAGAAACTCATTTTTGGATGCTACATGGAGAGGTAATGATAAGGAAACAATAATTTTTATTGTTCTTCCCTTAGGTATCTATGAGCACTTATAAATAAGCAGGTCATTGGATAGAGTCTGATCCAATTTTTCTGTATAATAACTATTTCATGGAATTGTTTTGGGAATTAAAAGAGATAAGTAATAAAAAGAAACCTACACTGCACTAAGTGCTTAATAACTGATAACAGTCACCATCACAGCAACTTATTCTACTCCAGGAAGAGCAGAATGATGGAGGCAATTGGAGCTTTAGTAAAAAGAATGCAAAAAAACTCTTAAAAACAGAGAGAAAACTGAGGGTTGCTGGAGGGGAGGTGGATGGGGTGATGGGCTAAATGGGTGATGAGCATTAAGGGGGATGCTTGTTGGGATGATCACTTTGATCACTTGTAAGTGATGAATCACTGGGTTCTACTCCTGAAACCAATACTACACTGTATGTTAACTAACTTGCATTTAAATACATTAAAAAAAAGAAAATTATTGAGTATCAAAAAGAAAAAATAATGCTGTCCTGAGATTCAGATTATCCATCTATCCATCCATCTCTTCATTCATTATTCAACAAGCATTTAAAACCCTTCCCCTGAGCCTCCTTCTGCACAGACACACTGTAGGAAAATGAAGAACCCCTCCCCTCAAAGATAATGCTGAGCTCTTCCTTGTTATGGTTCAGGTATGGATTTAAATACACTGCAACCATTAACTCATTTAATTGTGTCAATTATCCTGTAATGTAAATACTAAACCTGCCCCATTGTTCCTATGGGGAAGCTTAGGTTCAGAGAGTGTTCAAATCACCCAACTTATAAGTGACAGACCTGGGTCTGAATCTAAGTTTTTCTAACCACAGTGCCCATTCTCTTAATCACCGTGTTATTCCCACTGTTGCACACATGTGAAAGGTGTTATGAGGAAGGGTAGTATAAGATACAGAGCTGTCACAAAGGACAGTGGTGACAAAGTGAAGGTGGTCACATGGGGAGGCATTAACAGATACAATTTCTCTTTATAATAGCTATTTCATGGAATTATTTGGGGAATTAAGGGACGTAACTAACACAAAACACTTGCAGGGCACTAGATGCTGATAGAAGCTAGCAGCCACTTACTTTCACCGAAGTTCTAATTTAAGTTTCAGTTACTGCTCAGGGTTCTTTTTCTTTCTTATTTCTTTGATTGTTTGTTTCATAGACAGTCTGTCTCCTTCACTTTGTCTAACAGTTTGGGAGATGGTGAAAGATTTAGAAATCAAAAACTTTCCCAGTATTTGACCTTGACCTTCCATGTATGTGTATCCATTAGGGTTCCCGTTTTCTGTCTCAATTTTGTTTTTTTAACTTACCTGGAGAAAGGGGCTTGGTGGGAGGAATATCATGAAAGTTTTTCATTTTTACAAGTAAGGATGCCATTGCTGCCTAGGGAGGTTTCCTCTTTCTGTTTGTAGTCTTTATTCATAGGTTGCATTGAATATGTGGTAGAGAAGAGTAAGAAAATTAGCCCCAGAGAAAGGAAGAGATACTGTTTATAATCAGGTCTTCAGAAGAATCAGTGTGTCAATATCTCAATCAAAACATCAAAATATACTAAAGGATGTTCAAACTTCGTAACCTATAGAAAAACGTTTTCACATATTGGTCCTGAATGCATATCTATGTATAATATTATATTACAGCCTTTTAAATCACATGCAAAAATTCATGCCACAGAAAACTCTCTGAAGGCTATTAACTTTATCTGTGACAGAATCACTTATTATTGTGTACCTTTTAGTAAAAGCTAACAATATGATTTTAAAGTTTAGCCCTGTATAATAAATATTAATAACAATTCACATAGCAATATGGATAATACAATGGTTTGTGAAACAAACTTAAGGTAGATTTTAAAAGGAAAATGAGAAATTGACTTTGACACTGCCTGTACCTTCTGACCTTGTCTAATAATGGTCACATTAATTAGAAAATGAATGAAAGAAAGAAAGAAAGAAAGAAAGAAAGAAAGAAAGAAAGAAAGGAAGGAAGGAAGGAAGGAAGGAAGACCATGTATGATGCTTTTCTAATGCTTGGAAAGTAGCTTAGGAATTTAGAAAATCCCAGAAGCCATGACTTTATTAGAGAATGCTGCACATGTGTGTATCTTCTTTCTAGAAACTGCTTTAAGTGAGTAGGGAATTTAAGGTGGTAACCAAGTTTTTTTTTTCTTTTCTGTAGCTAATAAGGTCTCAAGGGACGAGTATCTATACCCATATCAGGCAGGAGACATGCTTCTCTTAACTCTTGCCAAATAGAGAATATCAGGGATCTCCTTAGCCTTTAGTTCTTTAGTCTGGTTGCCATCCTACACAAGGGGATGTGGGGGAAAGAAAAGGACCAAGAATTTGATTTTTCCTTTCTGTACATTTTTTGTTACAAATTCTCACAGTATTTTTCTCAAGTTTTCTTCTGATTTCATTAGAGCTTAAAATTTTAACCTGCTAATTTAGCATTGTTTCTTCTTGACACCAAGACAGGATTTTCTTAGTGGCCCATCCTCTCTTAAAACAAATATCATAGTTTTTTTCAAGTTTATTTATTTTGAGAGACAGAGAGAGAGAGAGAGAGAGAAAGCTGGGGAGGGGTAAAGGGAAGGAGAGAGAGAATCCCAAACCTGCTCCGCACTGCCAGTGCAGAACCCAATATGGGACTTGATTTCACAAACCTTGAGATCATGATCTGAGCCCAGATCGAGTTGGATGGATGCTTAAACAACTGAGTCACCCAAATGACACACAAATATAGTTTTTTCTAGTCAAGAGAAAAAGCAGTTCTGGGACTAGCATGATATTGTTAGTAACTTTCTAGTTTTAAATATCTTAAGTGTTGGGTTTTCATTTATTTATGAAATAACCAGTTCAAGAAAATTATGTGTGAATGGACCTGTGGTATAAAAGTAGGCCTTTAATCTGGCAAATATTTACATTATACTTTCTCCATCCTAGAATATTTTTGGTTATCAGATAAAACTAGTGTGTGACCTTTGCCAACTTAACATGTTCTCTGCACCCATCGCTAACCTTTTAGAGACTAAGTGAATCTCTTACTGATTTTACCATAGAGGGGAAAAGTTGGGTAGGGTAATTAAAATATAAAATATACTTCTGACCAAATCTACATGAACGACTTTGGCTCAGAACTACCTTGAATTCTGGGTTGTATCACTGTCTCAGGGCATGCTTCACGTGGTCCTTTTGTTGTTTATCTACCCCAGTTAGATACCTACGTTAGAAATATAAGGAGTTTCCATTAACTGTTGCAATATACTCATTTGTCATTGCCCTGCAGCAAAAGGAAGTGGGAAGCTCACAGACTTTGACGTTACACATGTTTCCCTTGGAATCTCAGCCCTGTACCTCCAATGGAGTTCCCTCATCTATCTGCTAAAGGGCTAAGAACCTGCCTTCATGTTGCTTTATTTCCAAGTTCAGTGGATAAAGTAAGAAAATATATTAATAAAATATTACACATTTGTTTTAAGTATATATTCATGTTTAAAACATTTAGACTTCCTAGAATCACTTCCATCACCAATATATTATTAATACAATATTATATATTCATTTGAATACATATTCATGAGAGTTGTTAAAGTACAGAATTGCATAAAGAAGGAAGGGTCCCCTATTCTCTACTCCTACTCTTCTGTACTCCCAACAGATAATTTCTTTTAACAGTTTGGTATGAACTTGTCCGGAAAAGATAAGTAGCTAAATGATAGCCGGTTCAATAGATATTCTTTTAAAAAAATGGTTAACAAAATTTTGAATATAGGTTTCATTTTTATCATTTTGCATCATTTGTTGGAAAGGACATTTTGCCAATGATTTGCTGAAGTTGTCCTAGATTTTATGTTGTTTTTATACAAGTTCTTTTATAGTAGCCAATACTACAAAAGACATAACAATTTACAGACTAAAGAAAAACAGAATAGGATTAACTACCACCTATCTTTTGAGAAACATTGATTATTTGTGGCAAGATCTCTTCTCTTCTGGAATGACAAGTAAATACACATCCTAACATTATAAATACAGAAATGAATGGTAGGCCAAATTAAAGACTAGCTCTTAGACTATTGGTCTGCAAATGTCTGCAGAGCTGAAATGTGTAAATTAGAAATTCACTGGAGTCTGCTAGCCAAAAGTCAAAACGAAAGTGCTTACAGCTCGCTAATTAATGCTACATGTCCAATTTGATTGCAGAAAAAAAGCCACTGAGGTCTATGGGAAAAAGCAGTGGCCTGGTAGTCAAGAGAACTGAGTCCCCTTCTATTCTGCTATTCAGTATGGGACCATCCTTGAACAAGCCCCAGTCCTTTGTCCTCAATGTAATCATTTAAAAATAAGGGTCATATTCACCACCCTGTTAACTTCTCAGAATTGGCAATAAAATGGGGAGGGGGGCGGGAAGAGATCGAGTTCCAGAAAAACCATGATATAACTGTAATTTACTGCTAGACTGTTAATGTTCTGATGTCTGTACTGTTTAGGTATTTTACAAATTCTTAATGAGTTTCTACCAGGCCAGGCTCTTCAAGGAGCACTTCATGGACCTCAAAACTATTACTGGTCCATGACAAGATTAAGTGCTGGGTTTGAAACAGCAATTTTATGTCTGTAGAATTTAATAGTAAATAAATGGGTTTGTATTTTGTATGTTCTGTTTCAAGTTTGTTGTTTGTTTTTACAAACTATTTGTCCATGAAGGATTGGAAATAAAAAGATCAATTCTTCAGTGCACATACTTTGAGATGGGAATTGGAGCTGTGGTAGATTAAACAAAGAGCAAAAATTGACCTAATCGCTGCTCTTTCAGAGCTTGAGGTCCTGGGGGAGACCCAGATATTAATCGAGTAACCATATCTAAGTGATTATGTTATTCAAAGTGAGATAAATTGTTCTTCTCAACCATGCTTCTCCTCTCTCCTGTTCTCCCCTTTCCTCCGCTCTCTCTGCCTTCTTTCTTTCTTTCTTCCCCCTCTCTGCCTTCTCTCATTCTCTGCCCTCCCTACTCCTCTTTGTCCATTTACCCCTTCTCCCCTCTCTCCCTTCCCCTGCTATGATTCACTGTCTCTACTTTTCCTCTTAATCCTTCATTTGTTTTCACCTACTCTGAATTATATATCTGACAAACATTATCAATCTATACAGTAGAACAAATAATTACCTTGATATTAAGCATAGTCAACAAGCAGAGCTCTTCAAATATTCCACTTTGGGGGGAGTATATACATTTTCTTTCTGATTACAATAGACTATGTGTCTACATCCCTGTGTGTTTCTTCCTCTCTCCTTTTCTTCCTTCCTTTCATCCTTTTAGATTTATTTATATTATTTAAGTTTATTTAGAATTTGTTAAGCCCCTAGTATGTGGCAAGCATTGTGCTTTGCACCCCACTATATCCCTGCCTCCTATTCCCTATGCCTACCCCTAACATGAAAAATCATCAAAAGTAATAAGAACTGGAAATCAGGATTTTATGAATATTTAACCTGGGCATGTGCTATCTTAGGATGTGTTCTTGCATGTACCCTTTGGAAAAAGAGAGATACTATTAAGACAAAGCATGTAGAGGTTGAAATTCAAAGCTTTTATTACTAAGGATATAAATAAAATTGGCATGATTCCTTTTTGAATTCCAGAAAAATGTTGGCAAACTAGAATCTCACTGAAGCCATTGCTTTCCTTTGCCTTTAAGATAGGATTCTCACTATAAAAAGGAGGAAAGAGTTTATTTTCTGAGGCATGAAATCACTCAATCGTAGTACACTTTGCACTACTTAATAACAGTTGTAAATACTAGCTGAAGTAATTTGTATGTGAATAAATGTGAGATTTTGCACTGGCTTCTTCCATTAACTTATTTTCAGTTGTTTTGTCACTGTATTTACTACTGCAAATTGGTCAGTATACTTTGGTGGCTGCAGGAAAAAAGCATATTTTGGGTGAAAACATATTTCAATAGAATAAGAAAAGAAATTTCTATGCCTTGGTTCAGTATAGTCCAGAAAAGAATGTTCAATCCATATCTACAAAGCATCTAAAAATAGAGGATAGTATCTTGTAGAAAGAAAGTACTTCTCTATCTTCAGAGACAATACATACCATGGTTTCTTTTTGTTTTTGTTTTTGTTTTTGTTTTTGTTTTCAAGACTGGTATCTGCAGCATCACCAGAAGAATTGGATGACAAGAGACCATGTCCTAGAGAGGTTTTGTGGGTGAGGGAAAAGGACAGTGGCCCTGGACTTAGCTGCCCTGAGTGTGAGTCGGGCCTAGCCCTGTGGTACCTTGAAGAAGTAATTTGGTCAAGATCCCAGATTATGCCTCCATGATAGTAGATTAGCTAGACCTACTTTGACAATTAGATATAATGAAATAAGTACCTAACCCATAATTTTAAATTATTTTTAATGGCAAATAGCACTAATTAAACTGTATACTTCTTTGCATCAGTTATTCAAATAATGAGGACAGAAGAGGGGTGTCGGTTTTTATAAGAATGATGTCACAATAAAGCAGACAGTGATTTAAGGAACACAAGAATAGGAAGTGTAGAACAAGTGAGGCCATGACTTAGCCTTGGCCTCATTGAGTTATATACAGGATTATCATGCAATTTATTGTCCAAACCAAAACACATTTGGAGTCAAAGGGGGAATAATTAATAATTGTACTGATGCCAAGATGTGTGAATCCAACCTACCACATATGTAGTCCCTCTGTTGTATGCCTTTTTTCCGTGTCCATCTGTCTCCCCACCCCTCCTTCTGGCTTTCTCTGATGAATATGGCTTGTTCACGTCCACTGGTAACCTCTTCAGTCCAATGCTCCCTTATTGTTCTTTCTTTAGCTGCAGTTACTAACCAAAGTTAGGAGTTTGCTGAGATTTTTGTTATGCACGGAGATTATCTAGAAGTCTTGTTAAAATGCACATTCTGGGGGTATCTGGGTGGCTCAGTTGGTTAAGCGTCCGACTTTTGGTCTCAGCCAAGGTCATGAGCTCACGGTTTGGGGTTCAAGCCCCACATTGGGCTCCATGCTGAGTGTGAAGCCTTCTTAAATATGTATTTATATATATGTTTATATTTATGTTTATATATATTTATATTATATATATATGTAAAAACCCATGATTTCTGATTCAGTAGGCTTGAAGTAAGCCCTGAGATTTGACAGTTTTAACAAGGTCATGGTGATTTTGTTGCTGCTCATCATTAGCCCACATGTTGAAGAGAAAGGTGTTAGTTCAAATTCCAAACTATGGAAGTTTTTTGAGCTATTCATCTTTCTGATCTGACCATAGTGGTTGTGGCTTTGACTTCTTATGGTCTGATGGTCCTTTGGTCAGGTTGCCTACCTTGGCAGATTGAGCCTTGGGAAGTCGTATGGCTACCAAGGCAGTAGGTAATTTGTTCTAGAAGGGAATATAGAGAGGAGATTCATACACTAAAATGATATGTTCAATGTAATTAGTTGTCCTGTTTCATTTCATGGAGAACCACTGAGGAAAATGCTTGAAAAGGTGCCATCAGCCCTGGACACCCCTCCAAACCAGGCCAGTCAAAGCTCAGTAAACATTTCCTCTCTGCTAAAGTCAAGAAACAATGGCTTTCAAACCAGAATCTACTGTGCTTTATCCAAAGCAAGATTTTATGGCTGGCCATGGTTGTATAACATTAGGATAGCAGCATGAGACATTGGGGACAGGGAGTGTATTGTGAGCAGCTCTTGGCTAATTAGAAATAATTACACTGTAAGAGCTCTTATCTTGGTATTATTCAGAGAGTTTAAATTGATATAGTCAGTACAGAAGTTTAGAGAAATTGTTTTTTTTAATGGTCAACCAAGACAGATTTTTAAAATTTGATTTGAGGAGAATTCAGTGATTTGCTATAACAGAAACAGTATTAAAGAAAATGAGCACATATATCACTAATGTAAAAAGCATAATCATTACCTGGGAATCCTTTAAGTTCTTAGCTGGTTTTTATTTTTTTCAAACTCATTCTGACATTACCTCCTGCCAATCATTTTACTACAAAAAATAAAACATCAGCAAAAGCCAAACTATAAAAATCTATATTCTATACTCCCTTCTTCTGTTGACTTTTTAAAAAACATTATAGTTCTGCTTGGTGACTTGCTAATATATACCACTGTATACACAAGGAGTATTTAAGCAAAGTCTACACTCTCCATGAACATGCAGAAAAATATGACAAATATGTGTGAAAAGTTAATGTTTAATATCAAAAGTTTTGTACTATGGAAAGCAGGAGGTTAGAATATAGGATCAATGTAACAGTGTTCCATGGATGTTGGTAGCAACGGGTCTATGAGAGCCTGTGCTCTAGAAGGAGGATTTGGGGCAAGATGGCTGCCCGGATGTTGCCTAGGCTGCTCAATTAGAGTTGACCTAATCCCTCAGCCATCTACGGGTTGAGAGTTTGCTTGGTTTCAAACTAGGTGATGACTTTGAGAACTTTCATGGTTCTCTGGAACCATAATCCTACTTTTCCCCCAAGTCAGTGCTAGGACTACCTATTGGTTATTTAATTTGGTATTAATAAAGTTAAATATTTAAACTGACTCAAGTATACTGAGTTTGAGAAATGTAAAGTGTGGAAACAACTCTTCCATGTTTCCTATTTGTTAAGGTCCTGCAGTTAATACAGCCAAAGCAAGTACTATTTCTGTTATTGAAAATATTTTGCCTTTCATTCTTGGGTGGTGACAAATATCTGAATGCCATGTGGACTCGTGTATAGTCTAGAATTCTGCTATTATTAAAGCATTTCACTATCAAAGTACCTGGTTTACAATTTTCTCTCTACATTGCAAGCACAGTGATCGCCATTTTTATTACAGAGCACTTTATTTTCGAGTTGAGCAAGTAGTTCTTTCTTCCCTTCTGCCCATTTCTTTTGTATTTACTCACAGTCCTTTTTAACTTGGCACCTAGAAGTCTATACACACTTTATGCACTTACCAAATACTCATACATAGAGATGAAGCCATCTGTAGTCATTCAGATTCAGTCATCCTTTCCCATGAATGTGGCCATTGGCCCTTGTCTACCTCTCACTTAGGCTCTTGTGATCTGTGTGATGGGAAAGATGGGTGTGGGAATGTAAGTGGTATCAAAGATTTACGTACCCTTTTGTGGTGTCTGTAAATTTGTACTTTGAATAAACTTTAACTGTGGCCTATGGGTAACACCTTTATTTATTTTTTATATCGAGGTACAATTGGTATATACCATTGCATTAGTTTCAGGTGTGTAGCATAATGATTTGATATATGTGTGTATCATGAAATGGTCACTATGATAGGTCTAGTTAACTTCCATCACCACACATGGTTACAAATTATTTTTTCTTGTCATGAGATACAATCACTTTCCAAATAGAAAAACAGCAAATGTGTTACTGTTCTCTTTCAAGAGTAGGACTTTAATTTTCTGTATCCTCCAAATACTGATGTTAATGTTGGCTTGCTTTTATCTCATATATTCATAAATTATGTTATTTTTTCTCCTCCTATTTATTTAAAGCTTTAGCAAGTTTCCTAAAATGATATCATTTGATACCATTCAGCCCTGAATGTCAAATATAGTTGTCTTTGGTTATAAATATCGTGTAATTGATCAGCTTGTACTTATAATCATTGTGATATTGAAAGTTCATCTGCATCTATAAAAACATCAGAGCTACTCAGTTTATGCTAATTACAAGAAGGGTAGGCAGAAGGTCTTTGTTACAGAGAGTGGAAGGTGGTAGCAGGCTATTCACTGTGATTTCTGATTTTATGAAGTACTGCAAAACAGGTAACCTCAGATGACACCTTTCAATTTAGTATCTCTAAGAGCTTCCTAAATCCAAAGTTAACTTGTTTTTCCCCCACAGAGCATACTGCCTGTCTTTTTCAGGCTCCTCTCTTCATAATACCTAGACAGGTGTTTCCTGCTGAGATGTAGCCACATGATTTAGACAGAAATTTGGTCTGGAATTAAGGATCTGGTGTTTAATCCTATATTTGTCACTATCAGTGTGACTTGAGCAAGTTCTTCATTTTATGTTTATCAAGCTCTTTAAATTAGTAAAACTGATAGTGTTATTTTATTCCCAGGTCTTTTTAAATATTGTAAATATTCAAATACGTAAATATCAAAATGATTTGTGTAAGTAAAATATATAATGATTCAAATCAATTGATATTATTCAGATGAATCTAGAATAATTTAGTCTTTGTTAGAAAGGTATTAGTACTTTCACAGGTGTCTAAATAATAACGCTTTATAATTTGCCACCAAAATTCTTATCAGCTTAGAATCCTTTAAGATGACCAATAAATTCATTGATACCACTGTTACTGATGATGATGGATTCCAGCACCAGAGGTAGAAATAGTAAAGAAAATTTGGTAGAAATCTCTTGGATATCAGGTAATGAGTGGACATTAACAAGGAAAAAATTACAAAACATTGGCTATAATAATATCACAGATGCTAGAAAACAGAAGTCTTGAAGCTAGAGTAAGGCAAATAGTATCAGTTGTGATCCAGGCCATTCCATGTTACTCATCAGAAAAGTTTAATACTAGGCACTGTTTACAATCTGTTAGAAGAGCTCAAAGGCTAAATAGAGGATAGTAAAGCAATACAGGAATTAATAACAGAAAGAAGCCACTGATAAAACTAGAGGTGGAAAAGTTGGGAAGGAGTTGGTGTTAGTAAAGCCCAAGAGCCGGAGAACCTACCTGGTTGTGTGAGATTCACGGAAGATACTTCCTGGCAGAATTTGGGATGTGGAAAAGATGCATCCTGAACTAAAGACCTGAATCCAACAGGATGTGTGTATAAAGTGGGGGTAGGGATACCCATTTTCTCTTTCTCCCATCCTCAGTCTTTGCCAGCATCTACCATCATTTGATCTAAGCCATAAAACAATAAGCAAAGAAATCTAGGAAATGGTTTCCAAATAAAGGGAAAGAATAGATCAAACCAGCAAATGACCAAAGTGTAAGATGGAACGTATGTGGAAGCCTTTCATAGTTCCCGTTTTATGATTTGTTTGGTTTTTAGGTCTAAGAAGTGCTTAGTGGCACAGGTTTCCTGGCATCTCAGAATGTTGTGGATCAGATCTTCACTTTCCTTGTTGAGTAGTACTGACTCACCTGACTCACCCACTGCACTAGGGAGAGGAACATTTGGGGTTAGGGGGGGCGCTTAGGAGAAAATATCGTGGAGCATGCACTCTAACCATCAGCCTCTGAGTTACTCTAAAACCATAGGCATTAACTAGGTCTACTACGGTTACAAGATTTCTGCCTTTACACGCGCTCCTAAAACACATTACACTTCTTCACCTGCTTGCTAATGGCTGAAAATATCAAGAGTAAAAGCCTTTCATTCCACAATTATAGATAAGGTGTTTAAATTACAAGTGCCTAGCTGAAATGATGTTTTTCTGTGGGGAAATTTCAGTCAAAGATCAATCAATCAATCAATCAATCTGTCAGTCTTCCTTAGTAACATGACTTACAGAGAGCCAGTGTGCACACACTGGCTGGAAGATGGGCCATGCAGATGGAAAAGAACATGAAGGACCTGGAGGAAAAACATGGAAGGTTTTGACAATTTTTCCTAGAATATTACTCTTTACCTACCACATGAGAAACACTAACAATGACTGCAACACATGCGAGCATACAGGTGATATTCAGTCTGCTCTAGGGGCTGACTGTTGATTTTGCAGACACACACTTGACATTGGTAAAGATCTTCTTTCCTAGGAGTTTGCTAATCAAAGTAATCAAGATGATCTTAACTGAAGTAAAGCCTTTAGTTCTGCAGTTACATATTTACATTTACTCTGTGGGGAAAAACATCCTATTCTTTCATGAGTCTTTTAAAAGTGGGGCACCCCTGGCAATCACTGCTCTTCATTACTAGTTTTGATGAAGAGAAAATATATGGCATGCTGGCATCTTTTTCTAAAAATTTCCTAAAAATTTATTAAATGGGATTATAATAGCAGATCAGTCTTACTAAGCTCAGATTTGATGGCTGCCAGTTGTGTTTAGTTCTCTTGACATCAAGAGTTCCCTCCCACAATTCAACCAGTTAGTTGTTGGAGATGATCTACATGAATTCCTCACATGTGGCCCCAAAAATTCTTGTATGAGAAATGCTTCTAGGCTAGCTGTCCCTTAAGATAAATTAAACCAAGTTTCCTAGGTTTCATTGGGTAAGAGGTTTTTAGTGCCCAAGCAGATTTTTATTTTTAACAGTTTCCCTAGAAAATTCTGAAGCAATTAAAGTTTGAGAATCACTGATAGGTACCTATCATATGAAATATGCTTGAATAATTTTGAGTGACATTACCTATTGCTGAGGCACCATAGAAAATCCTTTATGTTTGTTTCTGTATTCATTTCATATTGCTGTGAAACAAATTATCACACACTTAACAGCTTAAAACAACAGCTATGTCTCACAGTTCAGTAGGTCAGAAATCTAGGCAGCCTTGACTGTGTTCAATGCTCAGGGTACCACAAGGGCAGAATCAAGGTGTCAGCCTGTCTAGCCTTTTAAATAGGGACTCTGGTAAAGAACCCACTTCTGAGCATATTCAAGTTGTTGTCAGAATGTAATTCCTTGTTGCTGTACAACTGAGGTCCCTGTTTCTTTCCTGACTGTTGGCAGAAGTCTCTCTCAGCTCTTTACAGCTGCCTGCATTCTTTCTTTGTGACCTCCTTCATCTTCATGCCATCAATGGCAAACTGAAAACCTTTATGCTTTCAGTCTCCGTGACTTCTGTCACCAACCAGAGAAAGCTCTGTGCTATTAAATGCTCATGTGATTAGATCATGGCCACCCAGAGAATTACTTTATTCAAGATCCACTGTGCCACATGACATTTCCATAGTCACAGGAGTGATATCTCACCATGTTTACAGGTTTGGGGAATTAGGGTGTAGAATCTTGAGGGGAAAGGCACTATTTAGATTCTTCCTACCACAGTGTCCAGTGTACTAATTTTTTCAATGAGTAGTTAAAAAACATATATAAGGATGTAAAAAGATGTGATTCCTTTTAAAAATTTAAAAAATTCTATTTTTAAAGCAACATTAAATAGATATGTGATTATGACCTCCTGTGATTACCTAGTTCAACAAATAGTTATTTTTAAAAAAAATTTTTAAATATTTTATTTATTTTTGAGAGAGAGAGAGAGAGACAGTGTGAGCAGGGGAGGATCAGAGAGAGAGGGAGACACAGAATCTGAAGACAAGCTCCAGGCTCTGAGCTAGCTGTCAGTACAGAGCCCGACGCGGGGCTTCAACCCACGAACCACGAAATTATGACTTGAGCTAAAACCGGACGCTCAGTCAACCTGGTGACTGAGCCACCAGGCGCCCCAACAAATAGTTATTGAATATTTACTATGTGGCAATCATAAATTCATAAAGGAATAAGAACTGGATCTTTCCATTCAATACTTTACATTTCATAATTAAACACCTCTAGAGAGAGAGAAACTTCTTTGATATTTTGATAATTTGTCAAAATGGTTTCCCATATACTGATTCTGTGTAACTTCTCATCTTTGATCTTCTGACAGGTAATAAAACACATTAATATCTTTAAATTAGATCCAACTATATTTCTCCTCATAATCTCTGACAGTGTTCTTTTCAGGTTTCGAATCTGCTAGTTCTTTGACTATATTTTATTACATGATTTCAAGTCCCTTCAACATGTAAGTTATATTTTTAGTAAGACATAATCAAGTCACTTAACATTTCTGTTCTTCAGTTTTTTCAGAAGTAAAACAAATATTATGTGTTAGTTAAGGTTGCTTTTTCATGTTAAAAAATTATCTTTGGCTAAACAAAGTGAAAAAAATACAAAGAATGGGAATCAAATGGAGAGATATGAAATTTCTGACAGAATTCACAGAAGAGAGGTAAAAACTAAAAATAGCCTCAGTGTTAGAGAAATCATGATAACTCCAGTGATAGTAATTTTTGTATTTTCTTTCTAGAGGTTAAAAGATCTAGTTTTAATGACTCCCTTTTTCTGTCTCATAGCTCCAAATTTTTCTAAGATAGGAAGGGATTATGGCTTCTAGGGCCTACGTGCATATTAGGAAGGGATCATCTGTACTAGGTTTCCATCCCAATGGATGCTTGGTACATCCCATCATTTGGCTGCTAAAACACACACATTCATACCACATCATTGCACATCACAATTCACATAACTTTTTCAGATAGCCAAAGATAATCCTATTGAATACTTACCATCTATTTCACATAAACCTCAACCTCAACCAATCTCATTCTTACCCAGATGGAATGAACTCTAAGTCCAGCTATTGCACTCAGATGATGTTAGGGAGCCCCAGTTTTAGAGGCCAGATTACACATGGATGCTATTTTCTTCTTTAGCTCTGTAAAAATTTAAATTATGCAATTAATGGACTAATTAGTATATTTATCTTTCATAACCACATCATACATACACAGTGGAAATAAAACTTAGGGGTGCCTGGGTGGCTCAGTCAGTTAAGCTTCTGACTTAGGCTCACGTCATGATCTTGCAATTTGGTCCCTGTGTTTGAGCCCTGCATCGGGCTCTCTGCTGTCAATGCAGAACTGGCTTTGGATCCTCTGTCTCCCTTGTTCTCTGCCCCTCCACCCTCCCCCCCTCAAAAATAAATATTCTAAAAAAAATTAAAGAGATGAGAAATGTGTTTTAATTTTCAGACACTTGAAAGCAAAGAAATCCAGATAAATACTGCACTCCTAATTTCTGCATCTGATTCCAAAGCCAAAGATAGTATGACTAACTACTCCACTACTCATTCCACATTTTCTTTTCATTAGCTAGCAGTTAAACTACTCAGAGTATTTTCCAGGTCAGATTTTGGTGGGGGGTGGGGGATGGCGGTGAGATTTTATCTCTACCTACAAGGATTACCTTGACAGTGTTTTCCTTTTGGCAAAGTAAAATCAAAAATGCTTCAGGTGCTCCTGTAGGCCTATGTCCCAACCCATTTTCATTTTTGGACATCTTGCATTCCCATGGTATTCTGGTTGAATGATCATGGCCGATACACAGTTCTTCTTTTTTATGTGTTCCCATAGTGGCCTGCATGGTGTGAAATGATCAGTTGTCTGTCTATTTTTATGGAAGTGTCCTTCTTACAGGCCAGCAGAATGTAGAGCTGTAGAGAAGAGTCGTGATAAATGTCACTGGCACCTCAGAAAAGCCTTGTTTTCCAGACTGATATTGTGGCTAAGAGAGAGGCAGCCCCAAGTAGCTGGTTAGGGCATATATCACATCCTGAAAGGCAGCCCCTCAGGCTCAAGTTATATATTTCAGTGGCATCACAGCTGAGTTTTTTTATTTTTTTAAATATTTTTTGATGTTTATTTATTTTTGAGAGTGAGAGAGACAGAGGGTGAGTGGAGAGGGGCAGAGAGAGAGAGAGAGAGAGAGAGAGACAGAATCCGAAGCAGGCTGAGTTTTTTAATAGTTTATTCCATTCTTTTATAAGATACATAGTTTGTCAATAATGGGGTAGAGAATAAGAATAATAGCTCCGTGGCAAATCCTCCATTTTTTTCATTTATTTTAGTACTGTGTAAATTCCTTAATTAAAATTAATGTTGTGTGGGCAAAAAGGGTAGTATATAAAACATTCTGAGGTTCATATGAGGTAGTGTTGGAGAAAGAATGGGTGAGTAAAATGCAGGGCCAAGTGAAAAATAAGCGTCCATTCTGTTGAGGACAAGAAACTACCCCCTCTAATTAGGGTTGTCTAATACAATTGATCTGCCCTCAACTATTATGAAAGGTCTGTCAATATCATCTTTCCTTCACCTTCTATTAAAAAGTCCTCCAAACATTCCCTTTTCAAGTCTCTATACCATTTGGCTTCAGCCAAAGAGATATCATTAAAAACAACCTCTGAATATCTTTGTTCTAAAGAGAATATATAACCAAACTTATTGCTAAAGGTCCTGTCCTTTCAGTGGATTTCATTCTCGTTTGGGCCTATCCATGAAAGCAACCGTACCGTTGCAGGGTGCTACAGGAAACCAGGCTGACATTTTCCATTCTCAATTTTTCAAAAAGAATTTCATTGAAGACAGGAGACAGATTTACAGAAGGAGATCGTGTATGGTATATTGTGCTCATATAGCACTGGGGCATGAACAAGCTTATATATTACTTCCACTCAACAATGGAGGGCTACTGAGAAAGCATAAATTTAGCACTGAATGAATTGGTGGTGCTCGTCTAATGGCCAACTGGATAAAGAATCAGGAGCTGTTATCAAAAAATAAAGTTATCCAAGGAAGAATGCAGGGCCCTGCACTAAATCTTGTTCTTTACTGACAGAATTTCTCTGATTGGAGATGACCCCAAGCTCCATGCCCCATCCTGAATGGCTACAGATCTAGAGTACCATTTGATCTACTTTGTCTTCATGAAGTCCAAGTGGAAAAGCCACTCTCACTGCAATCTAAACCAGATGAAACCTACTTGGTGATGTGCCTTCTTCTTAGTGATAAACAGGTCAAGTTTTAAGAATTTATCCCTCACTGTGGAGGGGAAAAATTGAATATCTGTTACTTTCTTACCCTTAGTATTGGTTCTATCATTTTAAAATCAATGCCCTTTAACAGTTTAGTAATAGTCATACCTATATATACACAAATATATATTTATTTACATTAGTAAACTCCTTAGTGTGAATATTTGACTTCAAAATGTAGCATCACTTTTTGTACATGTTTAAGATAGCATTAATGGGAGTGCCTGAGTGCCTCAGTTGGTTAAGCATCTGACCTTGGCTCAGGTCATGATCTCATGGTTCGTGAGTTCGAGCCCTACATCAGGCTCTCTGCTGTCAGCATGGAGTCCGCTTCAGGTCTTCTGTCCCTCTCCCCCTCCTCCACCCCACTAGCTTGCTTGCTCGCTCGCTCTCTCTCTCTCTCCCTCTCCCTCAAAAATAAACATTAAAATTAGATAGTGTTACTAAATAGTATATAATGTGGATTATAGTTTTCAAATGCAAATAAAAACAGACAACTGCTTTTGCTGATTATCTTTTCAAAGAGATTTGTATTCTTGAGGACTTGGAAGTGCAGGACTTTTGTAATGAGCAATTAAAATTTTTGCATATAAGAAAACAAAAGATAAAACACAGAACAGGGCTGTTTACTTAAGTTAATAACAGTATTATAGAGGATGAGTAAAATAGAAATCAAAGAATGGAAAAGTCATCAGAAGAATCTGAAGAAAGGAATTGTGAAAAATGAGGAAGGAATTTCTAGGTGACAACTACAAATGGACAAAGAGTGATAAAGGCAGGAATGTGTCAGTCTTGGGCTGGGGGAGGGATGGGGCTGCCCAGCAAAGGATCAATCGATCTATCTATCTATATATCACCTATCTATGTATCTATTCATTTTTGTTTCAAGTTTTTCTTTAAATTCTGGTTAGTTAACATACAGTGTAATATTCATTTCAAAAGTAGAATTTAGTGATTCATCACTTCCAGATAACCCCTAGTGCTCAGCACAACAAGTGGCCTTCCCATTTAGCCCACCCCGCCCCACTTCCCCTCCAGGAACCCTCAATTTGTTCTCTGTAGTTATTAGTTTTTTATGGTGTGCCTCCCTCTCTCTCTCTTTTTTCTTCTTTCCCCTATGTTTATCTGTTTGGTTTCTTAAATTCCACATCTGAGTGAAATCATATGGCATTTATCTTTCTCTGACTGACTTATTTCACTTAGCATAATACACTCTAGCTCCATCCACATGATTACAAATGGCAAGATTTCATTATTTTTGAGGGCTGAGTAATATTCCATTGTGTATATCTATATACCACATCTTCTTGACCCATTCGTCAGTCTATAGACATTTGGGCTCTTTACATATTTGGCTGTTGTTGATAATGCTGCTGTAAACATCAGGGTGGATGTGCCCCTTCAAATCAATATTTTTGTATCCTTTGCGTAAAAACTTAGCAGTGCAATTGCTGGATCATAGGGTAGTTCTTTTTTAACTTCTTTAAAAAATGTTTTAAAATAATGTTTGTTTACTTTTGAGAGAGACAAAGTGTGAGTGGGGCAGGGGTAGAGAGAGAGAGGGAGACACAGAATCCAAAGCATGCTCCAGGCTCTGAGCTGTCAGCACAGTGCCCGACACAGGGCTCGAACCCATGAACCATGAGATCATGACCTGAGCTGAAGTCAGACGCTTAACCGACTGAGCCATCCAGGTGCCCCTATTTTTAACTTTTTGAGAAACCTCCATACTGTTTTCCAGAGTGACTGTACCTGTTTGCATTCCTACCAACAGTGTAAGAGAGTTCCCCTTTCTCTTCATCCTCACCAGCGTCTGTTGTTTCCTGTATTGTTAATTTTAGCCATTCTGACAGGTATGAGATGGTATTTAATTATAGTTTTGATTTGTATTTTCCTGAGGATGAAAGATATTAAGCATCTTTTCATGTGTCCATTAGCCATTTGTATATCTTCTTTGGAAATTTGTCTATTTATGTCTTCTGCCCATTGCTTAACTGGATTGTTTGTTTTTTGGGTGTTGAGTTTGGTAAGTTCTTTATAGATTTCAGATACTAACCCTTTCTCTGATATATCATTTACAAATATCTTCTCCCATTCTGAGTTTGCCTTTTAGTTTTGATGACTGTTTCCTTTGCTCTGCAGAAGTGTTTTATCTTGATGTTCCAATAGTTCATTTTTGCTTTTGTTTCCCTTGCCTCCAAAGACGTGTCTAGTAAGAAGTTGCTACTACTTATGTCAAAGAGGTTGCTACCTGTATTCTCACAAAGGATCCATTTAGATTGTATTACTTGCTTCATGTTGCAGAGTAGAGGGTGCTATGGTATAAGATGTGGGGTATTAAATATATGATTTCACTTGTGTGGAATTTAAGAAACAAACAGATGAACATGGCATGGGAGAGAGAAGCAAGCCATAAAACAGACTCTTAACTATAGGGAGCAAACAGGGTTGATGGAGGGGAGTAGGTGGGGGGATCGGTTAAATGAATGTTAGGTGTTAAGGAGGGCACTTGTGGTGATGATCACTGTGTGTTATATGTAAGTGATGAATCACTAAACCCTATTCCTGAAACTAATATTACATTGTATATTAACTAACTGGTATTTAAATAAAAACTTGGAAGAAAAAAAAAGATAGAGGATATAGTCTAGCAATGGATATACTTTCATTTTTTTATAGGGGACCCTAGGCTGGGAGAAGACTAAGCACAGATCTGGAGTAACAAAGTGATGAAGAGGGCTGGCACCTAAACTCCATTTTGCAAATATATTTTGAAGGATTTTTTAAAAATCTACTTTTTTTTGGATATTAAGGCACCAATCTTTTGATGTAGGGTTGTTTACATCTGTATTTTGGATTTAAAAGTTAGCTTTATGGTGAGATATTAAAGGGCAATTTTCTAAGGAGTAATCAAAAGACTAGAGGTAGGAGATTGTGGTGTATTTGAGGGAAAATGATAAAAAGCTTTTTGGACTCTATAAGTATCTGACCTGGATTTTAGGACTAAATTTCCAAATACTAATCTTAAAATGAGGATTATATTTTTTCCTATTCATTTTGCCCCAAGGCACTTGGCCTAAAGGCCATAATGAAGAGCTACCGAAAGTAAATGAATAAGAATGTAGGTCAGGTGCTTTGGGAGATTTCAAATATATATATATACATCACATTATGTTTATATATAGAGAGATATAGATATGTGCACATATACATGCATATTTATAGACTTAAATACATACACATCATACATACTGTTATAAGTTACTTCTCTTTATATGGAGAGAGCTAATCACTGAATCTGGTTCTGATGCAACTATATCACACAAAATGCTTGTGACCATATTAGACGTAATTGAAACAGATAGTATTTGTTGGGTCTGCACTAATTGGTGGAGGGAGTAGGGAGTAGGGAAGGAGAAAGGAGAAAGAAGAAAATGAACAGCTTGCCATTACGGTTAGTGTCACTGCAACTTACAGGCAAGAGCCACAGCTGAGCTAGCTTGGATGGCCCTTTCCACAACACTAAATCCATCCCAGCAAAACTAACCTCAGAGCAATGGAACCCAAACATCTAATGGCCTTCCTCATGTCACTGGATTCCACACTACCTGTTGTCACGTTCCATGTTCCTTCTGTTGCTAGGTACCCTCGGCACTCTTAATTTTCAAAGCTTCAAGGTGCCGTTTTTTCCCTTGGTACTCACACACAGGGTTTTTGGTTCCTATGCTTTGGTGCCCAGGCCGAAACTTGAGAGAACCATTGCTCTGGGCCTGTGACGCTGAAGGCCATATCTACAGATCTCAACACCATATCCTCTGTGTAGCAGCTCCAGACTCACATGCCAGCAGCCACTTAGGATGGAGCAAACTATGTTGGGTAAGGAAGCAGATTTCCCCTTGAGAGCAATAAACTACTGTGGGTCAGTTACGATAAATAGGAGTCTGAGATTTGTGGTTTCAAATTCTGGAAAATTATCTTCAAGGAAGAGAAAATAAAAATCGTTAACATGGTTATGAGAACCCAGACAATAAAAAATGCTTCATTTAGTTTCAGTTTAATGTCTGCGCACTCTTTCTATTGAATATTTCTAATATAGACATCAAAAACTTTGTTTTAAATTTTGATTGATAAAATAGTAGCATGTGACAGTACTGGTTCTTTTATCATTTAAATGATAAAATGTGTGAATATATATTATGTACAAATAAGTAAATCATTCATTTGTTCTTTATAAAACATACTGATTTACTCAGGAATGAAATATGTAAGGCTGTGGAATTTAGTTACCTTGGTAACATCTGGAGTGAACTACTCTGTCTAAAAATATTTTCTCCTTTATTGTTTATACTTTATACCAAAATTATAAATACATGATTTTTATTAAAGATTCTCCTGGTTAAGGTAATAACGTTTATCGTATTTAAAATGTGAATAAATGGTACACTAGTTACTAAATATGTATGATGATTTTAGATTAAAGAAGCAGTTGTAGCATGTTTATTTCTTAACTAAAATAGATATTGGATTTTTTTTTCTGCTAGTATCCATTTTGTGTATGTACTATACTTTTAGGGTCATCATTCTTTTATCATATTGATATAATTTTTCTTACATAAAATGTTTAGTATTCTTTAAAGGATTTTAGTACACAATTGTTACATCACATCTTTCTTCATGAATTTAATAACTGAACTTGAATATGTACATTCTGTTTTTCTTTGGACTTTCATGGAAAGAAATAACTTAAATAATCAGAAATGATTTAGCATACTTTAGCATAGGATTTGACTTCACATAAAGGATATGTGCAATTCTATGGGTTGCTTATATAAATTATATACCCCTAATTCTTTATTTCAAAAAACTTATATATTTCATGGTTAAAAAAATGTTTTTGGTTTCTCAATAGCTATGGAAAGTGATATGCCATATTATTGATGACCGGTTTCCTAAATTCTCTTATGTATGTTTTCTCTCCACATGGAGTCTTTTTTTGAATGGATATGTACAAAGAGTAATTTATTAGTAGAATCCTGCCATTTGAATATATTTTAACTTTTTCACAAAATAGTTTCAGAAAAATTTTAAAAAATAATATTTTACTGAAAATTAAAATTAATGCCCTCTGTTTTCATTTCTCTTTGGAGCTACAGATCTGAGCTTCCTCCCAGACCCTGTCTGTCCCATTCTCAGTCTTACTTGTTCTTTTCTTATGATTGTTTGAGTGCCCTCTTGTTCTGCACTGCTGCTGCTTTGCTTTGGGCTTTCAACAATGCTGAGTCAGATGGCTTCTAGAGCTCTTAATGGCCCCATTTTGTTGCCTTCATCCCATTCTCCTCATCAGTCAGAGTAATCTCTTTAAAACAGTTTTGTTCACATCACTTCTGACAATAAAATTGCTCCTATTTGCTCCCAAGGTATAATCCGAGCTCTTAGTTCTACAAAACACATTCTCTGCCTCTGTTTCTTATTCTCTTGTTTGCACTCAGCACCCCAACCTTACTTCTCACCTGCCCTGCACTTTCCTTCTTCTGAGGTGTTCACCTACTGTTCTCTAGGTAGGGAACTTTCTCCCCCAACTCCATCACTGGGTTAAGGCTTACTCATCTTTTGGAATTTAGCTCATATATCACCTTCTTTAGGAAAACTTCTGTGATGTCTTTACCCCTTGTTCTGGATGAAAGCCTTTTTCCTGTGTATCTTATTTGCCTGTTTGTTTGTTTCTGTCTCTTTTAATTATTTGTAAACTTAGTGAAGGCAGAGTCTCTATTGGCCAAATATTTAATCCCCTTTGGCCAAGTGTAGGCATTCAATAAATGTTGAATGAATGAATGAATGAACAGGTGAGTTATACCACTCCTTCAAATTTATATATTATTTTTGTGAATTTAATTGATTAGAAGGCATAGATTTTTCACTGCATCCTACAAAAATAAAGCAAATGAGATATTCAGAAATCAAAATATTACAAATATGAATATTATTACCCATGTGCACTCATATTTATGTGGCTTCATCAATAGATTTTAACTACAGGAATCAATCTGACACCTTTGTACTTCATAATCCTTTAACATTAATACAAATTCTTACCATAAGTGCAAAGATGAAATTAAGAGAAATAGAATTTTCTTATTTCATCTAAATTTTATTTTTTACTCTAAGTAAATTATTATTGATATGTTTTTGTATACAAGTTTATCATTTATTTCAAAGCCAGAAAATTTTGACTAATTCTATTTCTTCCCCTTTCCCCCCATTTTATTTTTTTCTACAATTATTTTATTTATTTTTAAATTTATTCATTTAAATTCAAATTAGTTAACATACAGTGTAGTATTGGTTTCAGGAGTAGAACCCAGAGATTCATCTCTTACATATAACACCTAGTGCCCATCCCAACAAGTGCCCACCTTAATGCCCATCAACCATTTAGCCCATCCCCCTACCCACCTCCCTTCCAGCAACCCTCAGTTTGTTCTCTGTATTTAAGAGTCTCTTGTCGTTTGCCTCCCTCTCCATTTTTATCTTATTTTATTTTTTCTTCTCTTCCCCTGTGTTTATATGTTTTGTTTCTTAAATTCCATCTATAAGTGAAAATCATGATGTTTGTCTTTCTCTGACTTATTTTGCTTAGCGTAATACATTTTACTTCCATTTGTTGTTGCAAATGGGAAGATTTCATTATTTTTGAACACCAGATAATATTCTATTGTATAAGTATACTACTTTGTTTTCTTTTTATCCATTCATCAGTCTATGGACACTTGGACTCTTTCCACAATTTTAGTCTTGTCGATAGTGCTGCTATAAACATTGGGGTGCATGTGTCCCTTCAAATCAGCATTTTTGTATCCTTTGGATAAATATCTAATAGTGCAATGGTCAGGGCATAGGGTAGTTTTATTTTTAATTTTTTGAGGAACCTCCATACTATTTTCCAGAGTGGCTGTACTACTTTGCATTCTCACTAATAGTGCAAGTACCACTTTGCATTCTCACTAATAGTGCAAGAGTGTTCCCCTTTCTCTGCATCCTCACCAACATCTGTTGTTTCTTGAGTTGTTAATTTTGGCCCTTCTGACAGGTGTGATGTTGCATCTCATTGTGATTTTGGTTTGTATTTCCCTGACGATGAGTGATGTTGAGCATCTTTTCATGTGTCTTTAGCCATCTGCATGTCTTCTTCAGAAAAGTGTCTATTCAGGTCTTCTGTCCATTTCTTCACTGGTTATTTGTGTTTGGGTGTTGATGTTGATAAGTTCTTTATAGATTTTGGATAATAACACTTTATCAGTTATGTCATTTACAAATATTTCTCCCATTAGAAAGGTTTCCTCTTAGTTTTGATGATTGCTTTCTTCACTGTGCAGAAGCTTTTTATCTTGATGAGGTCCCAATAGTTCATCTTTTCCTTTTGTTTCCCTTGCCTCCGGAGACATGTCTACACTTGATGTTAGCCAAAAGGCAGAGAAGTAATTCCAGAGACATGTCTAGTAGGAAGTTGCTGTGGCCAAGGTCAAAGAGGTTGCTGCCTGTTTTGTTCTCTAGGATTTTGATGGTTTTCTATCTTATATTTCAGTCTTTCATCTATTTTGAATTTATTTTTGTGTATGGTGTAAAAAAAAGTGGTCCAGGTTCACTGTTCTGCATGTTGCTGTCCAGTTTTCCCAGCACCATTTGCTGAAGAGACTGTTTTTTTCCATTGGATAGTCTTTCCTGCTTTGTTGAAGATTAGTTGGCCAAACGTTTGTGGGTCCATTTCTGGGTTCTCTGTTCTGTTCCATAGTCTGTTTTTGTCCCAGTACCATACTTTCCTGATGATTACAGCTTTGTAATACAGCTTGGAATCCAGAATTGTGATGCCTCCAGCTTTGTTTTTCTTTTTCAACATTACTTTAGCTATTTGGGGTCTTTTCTGATCCCATACAAATTTTTAGAATTCTTTGTTCTAGATTTGTGAAGAATGCTGGTGTTATTTTGAAAGGCATTGCATTGAATGTATAGATTGCTTTGGGTAGTATAGACATTTTAACAATATTTGTTCTTCTAATCCACGAGCATCGAATGTTTTTTTTTTCATTTCTTTGTGTTTTCTTCATAAATCATATATATGTTGTAAATATTATAGAGTATTAAAGTATCCAGTGCCATACAGTTAAGAAGAAATTAATATTAACATTTAAGACTACGTTTTTCACTATTCTCCCTCCCATATTCCACATTTCCCATATTCTAATCATTCCAACATATATTAAGCCAATTTTTTATTTTTGGTCACTTCTGTCACTTCTAAATGTTTGCTGTTGTAAGTAACACTTTTGTAAAGGCCTTTTTACCTGCACAGAAATTCATATAATGATTGTTCTCTTCAGGTTTAGAAGTCCCAGAAGTGTAATGACTGGAGCAAAGGCTATGAGCACTTTTAATGTGTTAGATGTATATTAAACACTCATAAATCTTGAATCAACATATACCCTGCTAGCATACAGACAATGCTTTTATCAGAATTTTCACCAAATCTTGATATTCTACATGAAAAACAAAAAAAAATCTGCAAAACAAGGAACAAGTTTTCTTTGTTTAAATTTACTTTTCTTTGAGGTTGAACTGTTTTCCCTATTTTATCTTCTTCTTATTTCATTTCATTTTTTCTTGTGCTTAAATGTGCCTACTAGATTACAATAACAATGGCTGCTTCACAAGTTATTGCTAAGGATAAATTGCACAGGATATGTAAAATTTAGCACAATGTCAAGCACATAATAGGAGCTCAGTAAATGTGAGTTGAAGTAGAAACTGAATGGCACATTAATTAAAATCAAAATATTCTTTCCAACAGATGATTCTGCTGCAGAGAGCTTTAATGGCAATGAGACTCTGGGGCACAGTTCAATTGCTTCAGGGGGAACACACAGCAGGGAGATGGGTGACTCCAATGGTGATGGCAAAACTGGGCTGGAGCAGGACGAGCAGCCACTGAACCTGAGTGACAGTCCCCTCTCAGCTCAGCTGACTTCAGAATACAGAATAGATGACCACAGCAGTAATGGAAAAAGCAAATATAAGAATCTTCTAATTTCTGACCTCAAGATGGAACAAGAGACGAGAGAAAATGGAAGCAAGGTAAGGTCACATTATGATTTTCAGAGTTTCTGAGTTTGTCATGAAGGTCAGAAAGAAACACATATTTACACAAGAGTTAACGATTATTTCTGCTAAAAATATTTTAAACAAATCCTAATATGCTGCCAAGAAATTTAGAACCATAGATGTTGTGTGTCCACATGAGCAACAATTTTCAGAAATAACAGTGAGCAAAAAATGAATAGTGTTCAGACAAAGCTGTGTTTTCATACATGGTGAAATCACTTGATTTAATGTTCCTCCTTCATATGATCTTCTTATGGATCTGTCCCTGGGAGTTTGTTGAACTCAGATGTGAAAATTTAGCTCTCAGAACACAATTACGGACTTTAAAAAAGATCACTATCTAGTTACTACTATTGGGTAGGTGTACACAGTAATAAAGTTTCAATTAGACTCTCAAGTTTGCTTTAGAGACCAGGGACTTCAGTCGGTAATTTACTCCCCATACCTGGGAGAACTGTTAAGTGTCAGTGTTCTAGATGAAATATGCAGATTAAATAACTACTACAACACATAATGTATCACAAGCCATATTATACAAAAGACAGAACAAGTTTCAGACATATCTAAATTTCTAGATTCTTTATATTAAAATATAATCCTCCCCATTCCCATTTGATTTATTATTTTATTTTTATTTTTGGTCCTTCTGCTTTTATCTCTTTATCTTCACACCCATTTTCAGAAATACTTCCAATTCTTTTTTTGTTTTTATTCAAATTCCAGTTATCATACATTGTAATATTATTTTCAAGAGTACAATATAGTGATTCAACACTTCCATGCAATACCTGGTGCTCATCCAAGTGCACTCCTTAATCCCCATCACCTACTTCACCCATCTTCTCACCCACCTCCCCTCTGTAACCATCAGTTTATCCTGATTGATTTATTTAAAAAAATAACTTTAGATTTCTACCAATTTGAAATAATGCATGCGTGTGACTTTCACTCTATAATTTTTGGAGGTATACTTTTGAATGCATGAGGATTTTTATGCAGTATACATTTTGACTCCTAATAGAGTTGAAGAACTGATCTTTTGACATGGCAAAATGTCTTAATTTGGATTAATTTCTGAATTTGCTGAGGCACTGTACTTCCTAAATTGGCTCTATTCAAATCCTCTTGCTTGCCTGAGGGTATGTTGTTTTATCTTCTTTTAAGCAAGTCACTATACATCATCAGACACTTAAACACTTCTGCCTAAGGGAGGCTGCTGCAGCTTTTGCTGGGGTAAATGTGCAAATGTTCTTCCCTATGGTTTAAAGCCAAATCATTCAAACACAAATGATTTTATATTCACTAGCATCATCTGAAACAATGTTACATTTTACAGAAGAAAATAACCTTTTAAGTTCTCTGGCCATCTACAATGTCAGTCCAGTCTTTATAAAACTTGAACAATTATGAATGTCCTTTTTATGCTATGTATTTGTTGAATATTTTTTCTAAAATTACTCCATGGTTTGCTCTTCTGTTTCTTATTCCCTTGTTAATTATAATGATAGGAACTATGCTCATTGGAAACACATTGTTGTACATTTTAAACAGTGAAGAAACTTTTCTACTCTATTAAAATGTAGTTGTAAGAAGCACAGATTGTTTGAGGTGTAAGTGAGGAGTAAGATTGAGAAATGGGACTGGCTACGAGACCTGCCTGAGGAGCCGGAAGTTTGGTAAAGGAGGAACAGTTTCAAAGGTTGACTGAGGAGTAGCCAGAGAGGCAGTAAAACGATCAGAGGGGTATAGTGAATGGAAGCTAAGGGTAGTATACCTTTCAAGAAAGAGTGGTCAGCTCTGATGGACAATACTAATATATCAAATAAGATAAAGATAGAAAATAATTGAATTTGTGAGACAGTTTTGGAGCACTTTGGGAGCAGAATCCAGAGGGACTCTATTCATTTCTTCAAGGATAAAGGGCTATATTAAGTACCCATCATACTTGCGTTAATGGAGCAGGTAGCAGAGATAACTGAAAGAGAGAAGAGTCTTTTTTCATAAGACCTTTGATAAATAGTTTTGGTACAAAAGGGTACATATACATAGAAAAGTTTCTTAGTAAAAGTATAGGCAAATCTCTATTCCTGTGTTAAAACATTGGAAGTTCAAAGTAAGAAAATACTATTTCTTTTGAAGTAATAAAGAGGGATTCCTAGAGAAAGTAAATCTTGAACTTTGAAGGAAATGTAAGATTACCATTTTTTTAATAAGGGATCTCCTGTTGGACATGGTGAAGGCCCTGGAATGCACAGAGAAGATGAGTTAGTCTCGTAGGTTAGGGAACTGTTGTATATTTGGAGCTAGGTAGAACTTCATAACATGGTATTTGAGGAAGAACCCATTATCAAGATAGACTATTTGCCACCAATTAATTTATTCACCAAATATTTACTGAGGGACTCCTACATGCAAGACACTGTTGTAGGAAGCAAAAACATGGAAGTGAGCAAACTAGGATCCTAGCCCCTCAAAAGCTTGAAGTCTAGAAGGAAAGAGAGGAAAACCTGTGATTATAATCATATTCCATAAGTAATATAATGGGCATATTGTAGGATGAAATGAAAGAAGAAAGGTAAGGCGCCCATGGGACTATAATGATTCTTAAGGAAGACTTTGGAGAGAGCTTGATGCTAGGAATGAATGCAAAGTGTAAGTGGAAGTTATTTAGATGGGGAGGATTATTTATGGTAGAACATGTTTGGAGGCATAGAACCATAAGAGAGCATACGTGTCATGGAGATTTACAAGGAGTTTAGCATGGCCACAGTAGAGAGTATGTGTGGAGAAATGGACTATGAAGTAGCTCCATCAATAAGGGCTTTATAGGCTAGTTCAAGTACTTTGGATTGTATCCCATAGGTAAGTTTAGCATGATAAAGTTGTGGTCAGCTTGGGATTTTAGAAAGATTATCTTGTCTACATAAACAGGATAAACAGGATAGGGACCAAGAAGTATAAAAAAGACACAGAACTGGTTCAAGAGCTATTGTGGCATTCCAGGAAGACAGCAATGTAGGAATATAAAAAAATGAACATATTGCTTTTGTTCTTTTGATATTGTATTTGTGGGACTACCCTATTTAGCTCCATAGGTTGTATATTGCCAAACTTCTGGGAATGTCTTTCACATAGACTACAGTATGAATAGCCTCTTTGTACATCCCATTAGGATATAAATTCTATAACTATAAGAATGATATCTACCTTGATTACTGAGGTATGTCCAGCACCTAGCTTAATATCTGGCACATAGTAGTTTCTCAAATATTTTGAAGAAATAAAGTTTTATCAAATTGGGAAGTTAAGCAGAGAACATTCTAGAAGGACTCCATACTTATTGGCTTGGTTGTCTAGGTAGATGGTGATTCCATTTACCAGGATTCAGAATGAGAAACATTTGAAGCAGTAGTTTTTTGATACATAAGGTTTACCATGCCTATGCAATATCCACTGGATATGTCTAATAGGCATCAGGGATATATTTGTCAGCTCAGAAGAAATGTCTAGATTGGAGAAAGAAACATGTGAAAGGTTTTAGAGCAGAAGCACAGCTTAAAGCTGTTCTGATTGATTGGATCACCTCAGAAGAGCATAGAGTGAGGAGAAGAGAGAATCAAAACATATCAACCTGCAGAAGAATAGCCCATCAAAAACAAGTGGCATAAAAGGAGTTTGTGATGAACATAAAACCAAAGGAGAAAATGAAGGCAAACAGATAAGGAGATGTTTTAGAAGCCAAAGTGTGGGGCAATTTCAAAATTGATGTGTAGTGAAATGGAGTAATGCTTAGGTGAAGTGATACAGGTCTAAACCCAGATGATATTTGGGAAAGTTAATGCTAAGAGTTGAAGTTAGAACACATGGTCGAAGAAGAAGCAGAATTAGTGGCAAAGTGGATTGGAGACAGTTTGAGTCTGAATAGGAAAGCTAAATCATTTTAATTATAAAGGTGACTGTGCCTGGAATTTTGTCTTAGGAGTTCTTCTTGCAATGCAAATTTGTATGTGGAGTGCTCTGGGGTTCCTGGCTTTGGATCAATATTTGCTCTACCTGAGGCTGTCAGGTGAACTTTGTCCTAAAGGCTTAGCACTCATCTGTTCAGTTACTGTTCAGTACTATACTGTTTGTAGTCCTTAGAAATGTCCCAATACTCCTGTACAAATTTATAAGCTGACAGTACCAATTTTTTTCTTCTAGTATTTTTCAGTCTAGCCTCTGTTCTACCTTGAAGGAATATAAAAGCTTAATTATATAGCATCTTTGAGAAGCTTAGCTTGCTGTGAGTTTGATATTGACCTATTTTACAATTTTATTGTGAATAATATGAAACAAAAATAATTATAAAGCATTTAAAAACCTGAACAGTGAATAGAAATGCTTAAAAAGAATAGCAGAGCTAGACTCTGCCATTTTCTGATTGCTTATTATTATGCAAATTCAGTCACTAGACTAACAAATCATATTAACCAATCTAAAGAATAAACATAATGCATTGAAAGTATTTAGATGATATATATTTTCTGCTTGCAAATGGCCACAGTTTTAGAGGACAACAAGTAACATTAGAATTCAGAAGGAAGTAGAAATGTTGATTCAAAGCTTGGAAAATGAGACTCAAGAGGAAGTGTTAAGGAACAATTTAGAAAGGAAAAGAAAGGCTAAGAAGACACAAATTTGGATATAAATATGTTTACAATTATTAAGTGAGAATGAAAACTAACTTGAACACTAATGGAGAGAAGTATGTAACTTAAAAACACTATCATTGACTTCTTTTTCTTTTTGGTTTTCTCTTTTTTTTTCTTTTAGTATTTGTGACCTAGCTGAATTATACTTAATATGATAAAATATTCTGAATCAGTCTCCCCAAAGAATAATATTTCAAGTAATAACTGTAGTAAGAGGGTGATATTGTTTGAGGACTAATGAGTCACTGTGGTTACTGCATATTTGGTTTGGTTTTTGGCTCAGTTCCCAAGACCCTTCAATCTTCACTTTATTAAAATAATATTTTTCCCCAAAGTGGTCCATGTGACATTTTTTCAATGAATCTTTCTTTAAATTCTTACCAAAATGGATGTTACCATTCAAATTAAAGTTAATAAAATATTTATCACAATTACCATTAATAATTGCTATGTAATTTTATTTAGACATGATGAATGGAAGTAGCACATTTTTTGAAATATCTCTTTGTAATATTTAGGTGTAATGAGATTGCCTTTTAAAGCATAAGAACCAAGGATTTACTTTTGGAACAGTATTATCTTGGTCTTTGTTGTATGGATATTCCAGCTCATTATTGCTTTAATTTGATGATTTTCAATATCTAGCATCTTGGTTTTATATAAAGATTTGGGCACAGATCATCCTCAGAGTAGAAACAATAGTATCTATTCAACAAATGTGCCTCCCATATTCTAGGTACTGTTCTGGTTGCTAAAAAAAAAGTCTCTGTCATTAAGAATTCACATTTGGCCAGAAAAGTAGACATAAAAGTAAATAAGTGTGTTATAATATGGAAATTAATTTATATGTAGGTGTGTCTTCTAGGCTTACTAACTATGTCTTGGAAAGATCCCAAGTTAATTTTTAATCATTAAGTGGGAGATAGCCACTTGTTGAAAAGGGAGTAGGAAATTCTCAAAGAACACACCATTAAATTAAGACCTAGAAATGTTTAGGACTGAAGCGGTGAGAGATAGTCTGGAGAGGTAGTAGAGAGCATCAGATGAGGGTAGGCTATAGATATCCTGTTAAAGCTTGAACTTCACTCTATAGTTAACAGGGGATTGCTTAGAATGTGGGATAGGAAAATAGCATGGTCAGGTGTGTTTTGGGGTAGATCATTGTGGCATCTTTGCTACTGGATGACTTTAAGTGGCATAAAAAGGGAGGAAGCTGCTAACAGGATGAAGTACTGCCATAATGAGATGATGGTAGGGATGAGAAGGAGCAAAGACTTAAGAAATATTTAGATTGTTAAATGGGCAAAATTGGGAGTTTGATTAGGCAAGTGATGGAGGGCGTGAAGGAAACTAAGAGCCAGAAGATACAGGATATATCAGTTCTGATATTTGGATGTCATGTCAACTCTAACAATGGTGAACACTTGTGTAATGTTTCATATTCATAACTCAAACTAACTCCATGTGGTAAAGGAGAGCAAGTAAAATTATCAGCCTTATTTAAACATAAGTGCATAAAATCTAATGGATGATAAGCTATTTAACTAATACTAATTATGCAGTTAAGTGATAGAGCCTGGTATTGAACCCTCAGGTCTTCTGTGTTTTCCTTATACCCACACACTGGTTGATGTTGTGTAGGACTAGTTACTCTATGGACCATATAGTGACTATGTTATGCAAGCTATCCAGAAACGCAGAGATTTAAAACAATTAGAGGATAATTCCTTGATAAATAGCACATATTTGCAGTGGGATTTATTATACAGATATTTGTTTTGCTCTTATATATGGATTATTTCACAAGATAAAAATAATATTCTAGGTGCCTCTATTGGAAAACTAAGCATGTATCCATTTGTTGCTTTCATGCACAAATATAAATAAATGGATAGTAGTGGGTTCTTAAAAAGCCCCAAGGTAAATTTTAGACTTACATTTTTTCACTGCCAATTTAAAATGACAACTTTATGTATTTTACATACATAC
This sequence comes from Cryptoprocta ferox, assembly GCA_028646485.1. Classification (NCBI taxonomy): domain Eukaryota; kingdom Metazoa; phylum Chordata; class Mammalia; order Carnivora; family Eupleridae; genus Cryptoprocta; species Cryptoprocta ferox. The sequence goes on along the minus strand of CM053566.1, from coordinate 50,396,554 downwards.
ATATATATTTACATATGCATTATATGTAGATATAGAGAGAGTATGTATGTGTTTTATATTTTATATGAGTTACATGGGCTTCAGTTCTCATTATTGGACACATTTTTCCTTCTGTCCTTGGTGGATCTTTTTTAATCAAAAGATATACAAGAAGGATATATTATCATATGATTTTTTTGTAGTGTCTATCATATTTGCAATCTAAATTTAAATGTGTATAGTGCTTTTGCGCTACTTAAAATATAGTATGTTATGTATACTATATAAAATATATATATATAAATATATATATGTAAAAATATGTGCCTTATTCAGGAACTGTTAAATTAACTACTCTGTAGAATAATATAATTTTTAAAACTGCTTTGTTTTATAGATGAAGAAATTGAAACTCATTCAAGTGACTCCTAACACACAGATCAGTGTCCTTCTGAATCATTATGCTGTCATGGTTACCACTGAATCTGCTTATATTCTTGATATGTTATTATAGGATGAGAAAGGGTAAAGCCAACATTTATGAATACCATGCATAACCCAGTCTATGTTCGCTCATTTCACATTTGTTATCTCAAGAGAATGAAGAAGATGAGGGGTTTCTAAAATGTATACCCTGAAATGTGCAAAGTGTGGTTGATTTTAATTCCCCATATACAGCAAAATATACATTTTAAGTTCCTTTTTAAACATATGAGTTCATTTGGTTCAATACAGAATCTCACTGAGCTGGTCCTCTAGCCATCAATACTGTGTATTGCTGTGTAATCTGGTTAGAGTAATATGTGATATTTTTGGCCAAAATACAAAACAATGAAAACTGTCCAAGTATTATCTTTGTCTTTATTTGATGATTAATCAACTATTAATCAATAGTTCAGAAAGAAATAGGAATTGTATCTTGTATGCTTTTGTGTCCAATTTTTTTTTGTATTGAGGTGGGTTTTTTGTTTTGCCCATATATGTGTATTTGTCTGTTTTATATTTGTATTCTATCATTTGGAATAAGATACAGAGGTTAAAAATATCATTTGGTCTGTAGGTATTTTGAGGATGGTAGAGGAACTCTGAGAGAACTGTAGTTAATATACCCAGAGGTAATTCATACATGTCTCAGAATAATTGGTATTACTGGGACTCATTGAAACACCGATATTGACCCATATTTGGGGAAAGAGTAAAAGAAGAAAAATTAATACCAGAGACCAAGTGTAATACATTCTAATTTGTCTCGATATAATAAATTTATATTGTTTTCATTAATGTTAAATATATGCTGAATCTTAAAGTATATTCCTGAAAGCATTATCTGTAACCTTGTTATTAGTATGATTTTTTAAAAAATATTTTGAATTGGAGATCTTGAGTTTATTTAGAGTCAAAGGAAAAGATGGATGAGAGTTTAAAGAAAAGGGTTAAGTAATAAAAAGTCATAAACTTTCATCCCAAGGAAGAATAATGAAAAGTAACCTTATTAAAACTTACTCATATTGTCCTCATAATCCAATGGACTTAGGCTCTGTTATTATTCCCATTTTTACAGACAGGAGAACTAAGAATTATATTACAATTATGTTTACACTAAGAATTACTAGCATTTGGATTTAACCCCCCCAAAATTTGGCCCACATTTCAGTCATGCAATTTAAGTTGAGATCATAGGGTCAGGCCTGAAAATGAGCAACAACAAATTTAACTTGATGCTGAGACCCCCAGTTACTATTTTATTGCTTATAATTACTCCTTGATCAGAAGCCACTCTGACCAACTCTGTGACTTGGAGCAAGTCTTTACCTTATAAGCCTGGATACTTCATTAGTTACAGGGGATAATAATACTTAACCTATAGGCAATTTTGACAATTAAATAGACTATATGCATTTTTATATAAGTATATAATAAATGGAATTGCTGTAGTAACAATTTATATAATAAATTGTTATTGCCTCGAGTTTGGGGCTTAGCTGAGTCTTGCAAAAATGTTTTCACCTCATATATTTATTTGGGAAGTTGACTGTCCATTTTTAATAGGCTACCAAGTACTTACTACGACTGGCAATTTGGAGAAGCATATAACTTTACTTCATCTAGCAAATACTACTGTATTTTCTTCTTCTCTTTATCCCTTCTTCCTTTCATATTTCCTTTTAGTTACACCTATTTTCCAGGAGTCTGGAATATATAATACATTCCCAGAGGTATTATATAGGCATTTATTCTAGGACCTATTTCTGTGAAATATATAACAGGTACTCATAGAAATATATCCTAGGATTCTTTGCAATTTCTGCTTGTTAAAATCTTCCTGGCCCTGTTGGAATCTGTCCAGCTCAAATGTCACTTCCTTTATAGCATCTATCTTAATTACCTAAATCAGGGTGAAGGGAAACATCTTTTTTTTCCCCTGAAATTATAGGAAGATCCATGAGGAATAAGGACAAGGTGGCAAGATGGTAAATTGTACAATTGGTGGATTTTATGGTCACACCCTAAAGTGATTTACATGCATAAAGCTTACTCCTTACAAAATGTTTGTTGAATAAAAATGATGCAGTGATGTGGGAATACATCATATTGATCTCATCTCACCCATTTTCTTATATCAACACTTCCCTCACGTTGCCACCTGACTTCCTCCAATTTCCCAATATGTAGCTGACTGTTTACTTAATCTGGAATATGAATATATACTATTCCAGGTAATATGTATATAATCTTATTTCTCTGGGATTTAGATTCTCATTTGAATATTTCACCATAATTAATGACTTAATTGAATATGACACCAAAAACAAATAACAAAAGCAAAAATCAACAAATGGAATTGTGTCAAGTTTAAAACCTTCTGCACAGCAAAGGAGACAATCAAAATGAAAAGGCCTAGAAAATGAGAGAATATTTTTGCAAACCTTATATTGATAAAGGGTTAATATCCAAAATATATAAAAAGTGAATATAAACTCACTAACAAAAAAATCGGATTTAAAAGGGGCAGAGGAACTAAATAGACATATTTCCAAAGAAATGGCTTTGTCATCCAAATGGCTGACGAGTATATGAAAGATGCTCAACATCACTTATCATTAGGAAAATGGAAATCAAAACCACATTGAGATGCTATCTCACACCTGTTAGAATGCCTATCATTGGGGCGCCTGGGTGGCTCAGTCAGTTAAGCGGCCAACTTCAGCTCAGGTCATGATTTCACAGTTTGTGGGTTCAAGCCCCGTGTCGGGCTCTGTGCTGACAGCTCAGACCCTGGAGCCTGCTTCAGATTCTGTGTCTTCCTCTCTCTCTGCCCCTCCCCTGCTCACACTCTGTGTCTATCTCAAAAATAAATGAACGTTAAAAAAATTTTTTTAGATTAAAAAAAATAAAAAACAGAATGCCTATCATCAAGAAAGCAAAAGATGGAAAGTATTGGAGAGGATATGGAGAAAAAGGAACGCTTGTACAATGTTGACGGGAATGTTGGTTCAGCCACTATAGAAAACAATATGAGCATTTTTCAAAAAAATAATCCAGGAATTCCACTTCTGGGTAAATATCTAAAAGTGAAAACAAGGTATCACAAAAATATATATACTCCCAAGTTTAATACAGCAATATTCACAACCTAAGTTCACATCAATGGATGGATAGATAAATAGAATGTGATATATATATGATATATATCATATATATTTTTGAATATATATGAATATATAAATATATAGGATGAATGGATAAATAGGATATGACCATATATATAAAATATCCTCTATATATTAATTATACATATATATTGAATATCATTCAGCCATGAGAAAGAAGGACGTTTTGCTATTTGCAACATGGATGGAACTTGAGGACATTATGCTAAGTGAGATAAGTCAGACAAATACTATGATATCACTTACATGTGGAATCTAAAAAATAATTAGAAATCCAAACTTGTAAAGACAGAAAATAAGATGGTGTTTCCTAGGGGTGGGGGTTGGACAACAGGACAGATGTTGTTTCAGGGTACAAATTTGCAAGAAGTAGTAAATAAGTCTTAGAGATCTAATGCACAGTATAGTAAATATAGACAATAAAATTGTATTATAATAATCAAACTTGCTGAGAGACTTGATCTTAATTATTGCCATCACTGAAATGAAATGATAATTATGTGGTAGGATAGAGGTGCTAATTATTGCTATAATGGCAATCATATTACTATATATGAATGTATCAAATTAACATGTGTACACCTTAAATTTACACAATGTTATATGTCAAATATATTTCAATTAACAAAAAAACCAGTGACTGAAATGGATTGAATTTCCGATATGATGATTAATGAGGATAGCATCATTGCAGACAGGTAAAGGAGATACTTGAAGGTTTATAAGGTCTTGTGATTCTCACATGTCCACACTAAATATAAAGACAATTGTTTTTTAATTGGTTTCACTTCGGTGTTTCAGACAAAATTTTTAAGACTTAATTTTCTTAGAGTGGTTTTAGGTCCACAGAAAAATTAAGAGGAAGGTACAGAGACCTCATATGCACCTTGCTCCCACACATGCATACCCTCCCCCATTAACATTCCCTACCAGAGTTATACATTTGTTAAAATTGATGATCCTATATTTATACATCATAATCACCCAAAGTCCATAGTTACCTTAGGGCCCACTTTTTGTATTGTACATTATATGGGTTTGGACAAATGTATAACAACATGTGTCCATCATTACGGTATCACAAAGAGAGCTTTCACTACCTTTAAAAATTCTCTGTACTCTCCCTATTTATCATTCTCCCTGTTTAAGACAAATTTTTTTTTTATGTTTTTAAATTTATTTTTTGAGAGACAGAGAGAGACAGCGCGAGCAGGGGGAGGGTCAGAGAGAGAGGGAGATACAGAATCTGAAGCAGGCTCCAGGCTCCGAGCTGGCTGTCAGCACAGAGCCCAACGCGGGGCTCAAACCCACGAACCGTGAGATCATGACCTGAGCCGAAGCCGGATGCTCAACCGATGAGCCACCCAGGCGCCCCTAAGACAAATTTTTAAAGACCAAAATTAACCAGTGATACTTATTTCTGTATTTTCATTAAGTAAGATATTATTCCTGGTGTTAGCCTTCTCAATAGAGATGCCTCTATAAGACTGAAATAACTCAACAAAACTAGTATTATTTTGGGAAATCACCTTTGGGTCAGAATTGTCCAAGTCATCAAATATTCCTCAGTTCCTGTATAAGCAGGGTTCCATACCAGCGACTGTGGGTGCTATAGACTTGCTTCTGAAAGAGCTACCATGAACAAAAACAAAAGGTGAAAATAGATGAATGTCAACCATTATGTGCAAAATCGCTCTGTAAAAACACAAAGTAGGCAATTGAAGATGGTTTCGTAGAGGAAAGAGTTTGCATGAACCCAAAGAATAAGGATAGTCATGATGAGAGAAGTTTGAAGAGGTGTAAAGGGAAGAGTAAAGTCACAAAAGCAAGAGGTTCACCAAGTGACCTAGAAGCAAATAGCTGTGGGTTTGGATGGACTAAGGGTTCACACCAGGAGTAAGAGCACAGCAGGGGGGATATTTTCCAGGGCCAGTTGTGATGTGCTACTTGATTTATGTCCTTGAGCATGGGGAACCATGGAAAGATATGAGCATGATAGTGATGCAGCAAGCATGATCCTGGGCAGGAGGATGGATGGCTGTCTCAGCACTTCATGGAATAGTTTGAGGATACAAGAGACAGGAGGTACAAAGAACTTTTCCAAGGGAGAGGTACAAAGGCCTTTGCTAGGGCAGGAGCAGTGCCAGTTTATATATATATATATATATATATATATATATATATATGTGTGTGTGTGTGTGTGTGTGTGTGTGTGTGTGAGTGTGTGTGTGTGTATATATATATATATATACATATATGTATAATTTTTTTTAACGTTTATTTAGTTTTGAGAGCCAGAGAGCCAGAGCGTGAGCAGAGGAGGGACAGAGAGAGAGGGAAACACAGAATCTGAAGCAGGCCCCAGGCTCTGAGCTGTCAGCACAGAGCCCGACCCGGGGCTCGAACTCGTGAACTGAGCCAAAGATGGATTCTTAACTGAGTGAGCCACCCAGGCGCCCCTGGTTTTTTTGAGCTTACAGAGTTTCAGGTGCTAGAGGGTCAGTTAGGCATGACTGCATGACAGGTGGAAATGTGAAGCCAACAGAGAGGAGAAAGACTGAGGAAGAAAGAAGTAGGGATCACATGTTGTGTGAACAGGAAGCCAGACAGAAAGTGGCCAGCCAGCAGACCCAAGCCTTTCTCTATTGGATGAAAAAAGAGAAAGCCCTGAGGAGTGATAGATATGAAACTTACAGGAAGCCAGAAAACGAAGAACCGGGCTCATCCAGCCCCAGAGTACAATAAAGGGAGGTAATGGATCATTTTGGGAGTAGAAGAGAAGGAAAACATGAAAGAAACCTTTGACTTGGATGTCCTTGGAGACCATGCAGAAGGCAGTTTCATTTGAGTGGTGAGAACAAAAGCAGATCTCAAGGAACTGAGGCATGATTCAATATATGGTTTCCTTAGAAAAAGACATGTATAGTAAAACAGTTCATTGGCTTTGTATACTTTTTAAAAAAATTAAGTGTGGTTAGAGTAACAGTATTAGGAAAATGAAATATGTTTAAATTGATATTTTAACACAATTTCTTAACCCTGACTTTTCAAAAGAATTCAGGAAATAATTTTGGGTTACATACCGAACACTGGGAATAAAGAAATGTAAAAGACAGAGAGAGGTTGGTGTTCCAGGAGCCATCAAGAAAAGGAGGGAGACATTAAACACATTACAATGTGACAGTCTGTCAAGGGCAGTCATTTAGGATAGTAAACAAGCCACATGTATAAGAGAATGACTCACTTTATTGAGATGAGTGGTGGGAATGAAAGGTGGGAACAGAAAAGATTTTTTTTCTGAAAATATCTCACCTTACCTGGCTCTTAAAAGAAAAATAATTTTCAGCCAGAAAAGGGAAGAAAAATGGTTCATATCTCTGCAACTAACTAAATTGTGTGGGTTCAGACAAAATAACTCAAATTTAACTCAATTTACTTACCCATAAAGTAAGGGAGTAATATTTATTGCTAACGATTCTTCATTTAGTCATCCGCAAGTATTTGTTCTTTACTATGTGTCAAGCCCTGAGTTAAGTGCTAGACATTTGGTAAATGCAGTGAGAATCAAATGGAAAAAAAAAACTATTATAAAATGTTTAATTTGGGCTCAGGACAAAATGAAAAGGATATATCATTGTTTGTATTATGAATGTAAATGAATGAAACAATACAATAAGTTAAGGAAGTGATAGGCAGCCAGTTGTGCTAAAGAATAGGAAGAATGTATAGTACACATGAGATGCTAGGTGGTGGGGTATGCTTAGAACTAGAGGAGAGGCAGGAAAGAGATGAGGCAGGAGCCAGATCATGAAGGATCTCTGAAGGGTTTGGACTTTATCGTATAGGGAAAAGAAGCAAGAAGAGGATTTTTCAGCAGGGAGAAGATGTGATTCCTTTTGCATTTTAGAAGACCAAATAGTATGCTCTTCTAAGTCACTAAGGTGTTTAATGTGATCAAAGTAGTAGATTTGCAAAATTGATACAGTAATCTTCATTCCATCTGTTGAACAAGCATGTGCTGAGGATCTGCTGTTTGCCAGGCATCATTCTGAGCTCTGAGGATGCAGAAGTGAATAAAATGCATTCTGTTCCAAAATAAACCCAGCCCACTGAGTGAGGCAGCTACATAAAAAGATAATTGCCTATAATAAAACACACGCAATAATGAAGATATGAGCATGAAAGTTTCAGAACCATGGAAAACATCAATAGAAGCCAAAAGATATTCATATACTTTCACATTTGTTTGTAAGTTCACAAATTGGGTATATTTCAAAAATGTGAAAAGCAAAATATAAAATAAAATTATGCACATCTTGAAAAAATATTATTGTGTAGGGACACAGAGAATGAGTATGACTGAGTTTTCTTGGCACTCCCCTTTTTGGAAAATAGGGATAATGTTTACTCTCATAATATTTCATACAAGTTTGATAAACATAATTAAAGAATGTCTTCATTAGGAAGGACTGATTCCAGGTTTTGACCTGAAATACAAAGTATCATTTTAGACATTAATTTTAATAAAGTGACATTTACTTCTTAATGAAACTTTCATTAATCCACAATGTTCCCAAGTGTTGTAGTAACTTTTAATGAGTGAGAAAGTAAAGGGGGATTGATTTACTGTTTAATATTTGTAATGGAAGTACTTATTTAAAACTTATATTGGAGCATATATTTAATATTATATTTTTATCTGTTTTACATTTTATACATCATTTAACATTTATTGAGCCCCTCCTGTGAGCCAAGTATTATGTTGACAATTATAAATAGAAGGGTGAAGAAGACAGAGGTGGTCCCTGTTTCTCAGAGGCTGGTTGGGTCAAGTTGTTCATTAGAAGTTGGAGGCAGAATAAGAGGATATGCTAAGGTAGGAGTATGAGTAGAGACATTGATTGGGATTTGGGGAGTCAGGACCTCCTTTGCAGAAGAAATAAACATCCAAGTAAGAAGCTAAAGAATAAGTAGGAGCTAGACAAAAGAGAAGCCTTGTGTTCTGTGCTGAAGGACTGGTTCTAGGCAGAGACAAGACTTAGAGAAAGACAGAGCATGGCAGGTTTGAGGAACTAAAAGAACTTCAGTATGACAGGATTTGGGGGTATAGGGGACATAGTGGTAAAGATAAGTCTGGAAAAGTAAACAGAGCCATATTTAAAAAGCTTTTGTAAATTATGTTTATGAATTTGGACACTGTCACTATAGAAGTCATTAATTGGGCTAAGATTTTCATTTTTAGGATATTTTAGGCTATTGAGTCTGAACCTGGATGAACCAAGGTAGAATCAATATAATCTCAATGCCTTTTAAATAATCTAAACAAGGTATTTTGGTGACCTGGTTTCTGGCATGAGGACCTGGATGGATGGTAGTGCAAATCACTGAAGTAGGTCTCTGTGTAGATGTCGCTGTCCCCACAAGGCTGTTTGACACCCATTTTGGGGATATTTGCTTCTCCTACTCCATGGCCCCAGAGCACTCTTGACTCCTCCTACTCTGGTACCTAAATACTATGTTTAAATTTCAGCATTAGTGCTTAACACTCCCTGTAATGAAACCTGAGTTCTAGCCATTTTAATACTGTGTTTGAACATGCGCTTCCTTTACCCAGAATATTCGCTGTGTTTGCTTTCTTCATTCTTCCCAATTCTAGTCCCCCAATCCCCTCCCCCCCTCCACACACACACTTCTTTGACCTGGTGTGCATCCATTACCTATGACTGGTTTCAGGTGTGTGAAATCTTCCCTGATGATAATGACTGTAGCTACCTTCTTTTGTCTCTTAGAACTGGTATATAGTTTTATATGAAATTATATTAGATTCTGAATATCGGTTTGTATATCTTTCTCCTATGTTGGACCAGAGAAGAAATGTACAATAAAACCTTGGTTTGTGAGCATAAGTCATTCTGGAAACATGCTTGTAATACAAAGCACTCATGTATCAAAGTGAATTTCAATAAACATTTTTTATTAATTTTTTAACATTTATTCAGTTTTTGAGAGAGAGAGTGTGAGTGGGGGAGGAGCAGATAGAGAGGGAGACACAGAATCTGAAGCAGGCTCCAGGCTCTGAGCTGTCACCACAGACCCCTATGTGAGGCTCGAACCCACAAGCAGTGAGATCATGACCTGAGCTGTCAGCACAGATACCTATGCGGGGCTCAAACCCACAAGCAGTGAGATCATGACCTGAGCTGAAATCAGACACTTAACCTACTGAGCCACCCAGGTGCCCCTCAAAGTGAATTTCAAGAACCATTGGCTCAGTTGTGATCATGTGACATTCAGCCTCATGTACTACTTGTGTTGCAAGATATCGTTTGTTTATCAAGTCAAAATTTATTAGAAATGTTTTGTCTTGTGGAATACTCGCATAACAAGTTACTTGCAGTCCAAGGTTTTACTCTATATCATCCCTCTCTGAGGCATTAGCATTTAGTGCAATTTCTAACAAGTATATATTGAATCAGAGTGGCTGGAAGATGGCAAAGTGTATGTTGTTCTTAGCTAATATTGTATGTATGAAAAGAAAAATAAAGATGAAGGCAATTAAGTAGTTAGGGATTATCTTGTAGGAAGAATTTATAGTCAGAGATTAGAGAATTTTGTTGTCATCGTCTGCAGTGCTAAAGAAGTTGTGCTTGGAAATACTAGTTCTCTCAGGTATATTTAGGAAGAATTCAAATTAAAAAAATGTATTGAGGTATACCCTGCTTCACTAAAAATAATTAAGCTTTCTGAACCATCTACCTTATAATCACGAGGGATAACTGAATTAAAATAATTTTTATTTGTGCTGACGTTCTTGACCTACCTTTTCTTGTCCTCATGGAAAAATCAAAAAAATGTATCATTTTCTTTAAAATTTAGTTTATTATTTTTTCTGTGTGGGCCTTACATTTCCTAATTTAACTTCTTACATTGTGTTTTAGCTATATTTTTTTATATTCAAGTTTATAGTTCCTTAATTTTAGGAGATAAATTCATTATCACATCACATTCTCTCTCAAAGTCTTTGTTGAATTTTAAGAACTTCTTTATTATGACAGCATTGTCACTATTCCTGAGTAGAGAAAATAGAAATTAGCATTCTATCATGTCTGCGGAGGAGTTTCCGGGCACTGAAAATGATATCGATATTATCTTTCCCCAAAAAAGGAGCATACATTGTCAAGTACTTACACTGTCTTGAATTTTAACCCCTTGGGACTCTATTATTTAATTTGGATATCATCCCAGATCTGAAGCATGTTCTTGGGACTTACAGATTTTGATCCAATTATGGTGGCAAATCTCTCCCTCTTTTCTCTTATCAAGACTGAGACAGACTGACATATTCAACAAAAATTTTGCCAAAGATTAGTGGCAAATAAAGAAACAATAATGGGAAAAAAAAGACTAGTATAAAAACCAATATCTGGAGGACAAGTATATATAATGTTTTGTTTGTAGTTGAAACCTAAGTACCCAGCACAGTGTTGAGATCAAGGTTAAATATAGTATATGTTTTAAACAAATTCTGGAATTGAGTTAATCTACAGTAATTACCAAAGAGCTTATTGTATTTTATAGGCACTTTTGCCTGGTTTCTTGATCTTTCAGCAATTGGCCACCTATTGAGCAGGTTGACTATAGGGGTCATACTATATTTTTGGAATTGCATTATTCATGGATAGTCAGGTTAAATACCAAATACCTGATCATATCTCCAAACCTATTTCTTATCTACCCATTTTGCATTTCTTGGCTGAAAGATATTCTAGTCAATATGACAATTGAATAATCCTTATCCTAGGAATGAAAGATAGATTTGATTTTTTGTTTTAGTTGTAAATACTTGGTAGTATTTACAAGTCCTATCAAACTTGTTTTTGTTTACAGATGATGTGATCTTAGATATAGGAATGCTAAAGTCTCCACCAAAAAACTGTGAATTCAGTGAACTCAGTAAAGATGCAGATACAAAGTCTACATAGAGAAATTATGGTATTTCTATACACTAGCAGCAAAATAACTAAAAATAAAAAAATTCCATTTACAGTAGCATCAAAAACAGTAAAATACTTACAAATATATTTAACTATGGAGGTGAACTGTACACTGAAAACTGTAAGACATTGATTAAAGAAATTGAAGAAGACACATATAAATGGAAATATTCTGTGTTCATGGAAGAGAAAAATAAATATTGTTAAAATTACCATACTACCTAAAACCATGTATAGATTCAATGCAATTCCTATCAAAATTCCAGCAGCATTTTTCACAAAAATGGGAAAAAGAGATCTTAAGATGTAAATGGAACACAAAATACTGAATAGGAAAAGCAATCATAAGGAAGAACAAAACTGGAGGCATCACACTTCCTTATTTCAAACTAGGCTACAAAGTTATAGTAACCAAAACAGTATGTTACTCGAATAAAAATAGATATAGATCAATGAAACAAAATCAAAAGGCCAAAAATAAACTCCATACATATGGCCAATTAATATTTGACAAGATAGCTTATGCTCAATGAGGAAATGATAGTCTCTCTAATAAATCATGCTGGGAAAACTGGACCATTACATGTAGAAGAATAAAATTGGATCCTTATCTTATGCAACTCACAAAAATTAATTGCAAATAGTTAAAGACTTAAACATAATATCCAAAACCATAAAACTCCTAAAAGAAAACAAGGGAAAAGCTACTTGACATTAGTCTTGGCAATAATATTTTAGATATGACACAAAAGTCATAAGCAACAAAAGCAAAAATCAATGAATATTTTAACACCAAACTAAAATATTTCTTAACAGCAAAAGAAACAGGGCAACAAGAAAGATGAAAGGGAACATACAGAAGAGGAAAAAGTATTTGCAAATCATATATCTGATAAGGGGTTTATATTCAAAATATATGAAGAACTCATGCAACTCAATAGTAAAAAACAAAACAAACCACACACACACACACAAAAAGACTAGTAAATGACCAGAAAAACTGAATAGACATTTTCCCAAAGACTATATACAAATGGCCAATGAGTACATGAGAAGATGTTCAACATCACTAACCATCAGGGAAATGCAAATAAAAACTACAATGAGATATTAGCTCCCATCTATTAGAATGGCTATTATCAAAAGGACAAAAGATAACACGTGTTGGTAAAGATGTGCAGTAAAGGAAACGCTTTGTGCACTGTTGGCAGAAATGTAAATTGATAAAACCATTATGGAAAACAGTATGGGAGTTTCTCCAAAAGTTAAAAATAGAACCACCCTGTGATCCTGCAGTTCCACTTCTAGGTATATATCCAAAGGGAGTAAAATCAGGATTTTGAAGAGATATCTGCACTCCCATATTCATTGCAGCATTATTCAGGATAGCAAAGATAAGAAGAGAATATAAGTGTCTGTCAACATATGAATGGATAAATATGGCATGTGTGTATATAAGTACATATATATAATTGAGCCATGAGAAAGGAAATTCAGCTACTTGTAGCAAATGTATGATATCATTTATGTGTGGAATCTTAAAAAGCCAAATACATAGAAACAGAGAGTAGAATCATTGTTAACAGGGGCTGGGGTTGAGGGAAATGGAGAGATGTTGGTCAAAAAGAACAAACTTTCAGTTAGAAGTTGAATAAATTCTGGGTATCTGATGTATAGCATGGTGATTATAGTTAACAATACTGTATTACATACCTGAAAGTTACTGAAGAGTAGATCTTAAATGTTCTCACACACACACACAGAAAAGAAATGATGGAGCTGTTAACTAACCCTACTGTGAGTCATCTTAACATTGTACACCTTAAACATACAAAATACTATATGTCAATTATATCTCAATATAGCAGGGAAAAAAAGAGAAACCCTATACTCTTGAACTATGACTTTCTATCTCTCTATCCGTCTCAGCCTCAGGAACCATGTAATATGTGGCCTTTGTGATAGACTTCTTTCATTTAGTATAATACTTTTAAGGTTCATCCTTGTTTTAGTATGTATTAGTACTTCATTCCTTCTAATGACCAAATAATATTCCATTGTGTGGATATACAGTACTACATTTTGCTTAACCATTCATCAACTGATGGATGGTTTGAGTTTTCTTCTTTTGTCTGTTATGAACTCAAAACTGAACTCAAAACTCAAAACTGATTTGAGTTTTCTTCTTTTGTCTGTTATGAATGATGCTGCCATAAGTATATGTGTACAAGTTTTTGTGTGGACATATGCTTTCATTTCTCTTGGACATGCACTTGGAAATAGTACTGCTGGTTCTTCATATGGTAACTCTATGATTAACCCCTGAGATTTTGCCATACCTAAGTTGTGTGTATCATTTTACATTTCCAAAAGTAGTATATGAGAGTTCTGATTTCTCCACATCCTCACAAACACATATTATCTGACTTTTTGATTCTACCCATTTAGTAGGTATGAAATGGCATCTCATTATGCTTTGGTTTGCATTTCCCTGATGACTAATGGTGCCAAGCATGTTTTCATTGGTTATTTGTATATCTTTTGGGGGGAATGTCTATTCAGATCCTTTGACCTTTTTTAAAGTTGGGCTATTTGTCTTTTTATTAAAATGTTGTGTAAGTTTTTGTATGTTCTAGTTACGGGTCTCTTATCATATACAGTTTATGACTTGCAAATATTTTCTCTGGGTGGTCTTTTCATGTTCTTGATAGCATCATTTAAATCACAAAAGATTTAATTTTAATGAAAGCTAATTTGTCTATTTTTCTCATATTGCTCATGTTTCTTATGTCATATCTATGAGTCCATTGCCAAATACAAAGGCATGAAAAATTTTTTCCCTATGTTTTCCTCTGAGTTTTATAGTTTTAGCTCTTTTCTCCAGTTGTCTTAGCACCATTTGTTGAAAAGACTGTTCTTTTCTCAGTGAGTGGTTTGGCACCCTTGTTGAAAGTGAGTTGACAATAAACACATGGGTTTATTTCTGGATTCTCAATTCTATTCCATTCACCTCAGTGCCTATCCTATGTCATTACTACATTGTCTTAATTACCACAGCTTTGTGGCAAGTTTGGAAACTGGGAAAAGCGAGTCCTCCTATTTTGTTCTTCTTTCTCAGAATTGACTTGGCTATTCTGGGCTCCTTGCAATTCTGCATACATTTTAAATCAGCATATTAATTTCTAAAAAAAAAGTCAGCTGGGATTCTGGTAATAATTTCATTGAATCTAGAGATCAATATGGGGAATATTACCATCTTAACAATTTTAAGTATTCTAATTTATGAACAGGGAATTTTTTCTTGTATTTATATCTTTATTTTAAAAATAGTTTATACATTTCAGAGTATGAGGTTTACACTTTTTTATTAAATGTATTCCCAAGTATTTGATTCTTTTAGATGCTTTTGTAAGTGGAATTTTTAAATGTTTTGTATCTGGTTTGTTCATTGCAACTTTACAGAATACTATTAACATTTGTATATGGATCTTATATCCTAAAACCTTGCTGAACTCATTTTTTAGTTTTAATAGAGTTTTAAGAGATTCCTTATAAATTTCTACATACAAAAGCATTTCCACTGCAAATAAGGAGAGCTTTGCTTCTTTTCTAATCTTGATACCATAATTTATTTTTTAAATAAAATTGCTGTAGCTAGAACCACGAGTGACTAGAAGTCACACCGTGTATAAATCCTTGTTCCTGATCTTTTATTAAAGAATCCAGTCTTTTACCCTTCAGTTAGCTGTCAGCTGTGGGTTTTTGTAGATGTGTCTTCTGAGGTTGGTGAAGTCCCCTACTATTCCTACTTTGTTGAATTTTTCCAATGACAGAGTGTTGGACATTGTCAAATGCTTTTTTGGGTATCTATTGAGTTGATATTATGGTTTTCATTTCTCATTCAATTGATATGATTGTTTTTCAGATATTAAGCCAACTTTATATTTATGAGATAAATTCCAGTAGATCATGATGTATAATTTTACTTACATGTTACTGGATTTGGTTTGCTGGTATTTTGTTGAGGATGTTTATACCCATATTTATGAGATATCAGCTGCAGTTTTCATTTCTTGTGATGTCTTTGCCTGGCATTCAGACGAGGGTAATACTGGGAAGTGAAGCCATATGAGCATGGGCCTTCCCTTATTGGATGTTTTGATTACTAATTCAATATGTTAACTTTTTATAGGTCTATTCAGATTGAGTCAATTTAAGTAGTTTGTGTATTTCTAGGAATTTGCCCATTTCACCTAAGTAATTTATTGGCATACAATTATTTAGAGTATTCAGTTTAATCTTTTTTATTTCTGTAAGGTCAGTAGTGGTGACCCCTGTCGCATTTATGTTTGTCATTTGAATCTTCTTTTCTTTTTTCTTTGTCAGTCTAGGTAATAGGACATCAATTATGTTGATGTTTTTCAAAGAGCATTTTGGATTCATTTATTTTGTCTATTGTTTGACTATTTTCTATTTAATCAGTTTCTGCTCTGATTTTTGTTACTTATTTTCATTTCCTTGCATTAGGCTTTATCTTTTTTTCCAGTGTCTCAGGTGAAAGATTAAGTTGTTGATTAGAGATCTTTATTCTTTTTTTTAAGTATAAGTCTTTACAATTGCTTTCTAAGCACTGCTGCTTTAGCTGCATACCATGTTTGGGTATATTGTGTCTGCATTTTAATTCACCTCAAACTATTTTTTAATTTCCCTTAGATTTCTTCTCTGACCAGTTGGTTATTTATAATTATTTAATTTCCACACATTTGTGAGTTCACCACAAATTTCTTTTTTTATTCTAATTTCATTCTACTAAGATCAGAGAATGCACATTTTTACTATTTCAATCTATTTATATTTATGGATTTTTTTTATGGAATAGTAAATGGCCTATACTGGAGAATGAGCCATATGCACTTGAGAAGAGTATATATACCACTGTTGTTTGGTGAAGTATTCTGTTGATGTCTATTGGATCTAGTTGGTTTATAGTGTTGTTCAAGTCTTCTATTTCCTTGTTGATCTTCTGCCTAGTTGAAATTGACGTATTGAAATTTCCAAGTATGATCCAACTATTATTGTTATATCTTCCTGATGAATTGACCCTTTTATCATTATAAAATGCCTCTCATTTACTCTAGTAGTATCTTTGTTTTAAAGGCTATTTTGTCTGATGTTAGTATACTCTAGCTTTTTTGTGCTTGTTGTTTGCATGATACATCATTTTCCATTCTTGCAATCTCTATCTCTTTCTATCTTTGAATCTAAAACATGTCTCTTCTAAAAATATTTAGCGGCACCTGGGTGGCTCAGTTGGCTAAGTGTCCAAATTCGGCTCAGGTCATGATCTCGTGGTTTGTGAGTTCAAGCCCCGTGTTGGTCTCTGTGCTGACAGCTCAGAGCCTTGAGCCTGCTTCAGAATCTGTGACTCCCTCTCCCTCTACCTCTCCTCCACTCACACTCTGTCTCTCTCTGTCTCTCAAAAAAAAAAAATGTTAAAAAGTTTGTTAAATAAAAATAAAAATTAAATAAATGAAATGTATCTCTTTAAAATAGCGTATAGTTATATCTTGTTTTTCTTTTAATCCACTCTGATAATCTTTGTCTTTTAATTGGGTTATTTAATCAATTCACATTTAATGTTGATATTGATGGATCTATATCTGCCATTTTGCTTTTTATTTTCTGTATGTTTCATATCTTTTTTGTTCTTTTATTCTTTACTATTTTCTTTTGCATTGAATAAATATTTTCAATATAGTACTTTAAATTCTTTAATGATTTATTTTTCTTCTTTTTAAAATTATTTTCTTAGTCATTGTTCTAGATCCTATCATGTATCTTAACTTACCAGCATCAACTTAAGATTTATATTAACTTACTTCCAGTGACAAATAGAAATAGTATTCCTATATAGCTCTCTTTTCTTTTCCTCTTTTTTTGTAATTATTGTTATAGTATGTCTATAAACATTACAAAACATTGCTTTAATTACTACTTTACATGATCTTATCACTTTTAAAGAATACAAGAAAGGAAAGGAGAGCCAATATATATAGTGTTTCCTATATTAACCTTGTTTATCATTTCTGGCTCTCTTCCTTTGTTCGTCTGGACTCAAGTCTGGTGTCCAACCTGGTGTCATTTTCCTTAGCCCAGTAGAGCTTTGCTTGCATCCACCTCCTTTGTGTTATTATAGATATCCCCTACTTTTTGAAAGGTTGCATTTTACCACTTCACTTTTATGAAAGAGCTACATTAGTACCCATTTTCACTAACTGAAAGACATCTAAAGAGAATTTTTGCTTTTGTGTAAAAAGGCAAAAAGTGAAAATAGCATTCAACATTTGTTTTTCAGCAAGCTGTGATAGAGGCACAAACATCCTGAGTGGCAAGAGTGCACTACTGAGCTTCTTTCCTGGGAATTGCAGTCAGTATCTCAGCATCAAGCCATCATAGCTTGGAACTGTATCTCTGAGCATGTGTGCTTTATTTAAGTTTATGATTCACTTGGAAATAAATTATTTTTGATTCCTATGACTCTCATCATATCTCTTAGGTTAAGTTTGTATACGACCAAGATCTATTACAAATGGGATAGGAGAGCTAGATCAAAACTGAACTTCACAGAAAGGTAACATTCCTAGGTGAATTGCTTTTTGTAGAGAAAGAGCATTGCTCTTATCAGGAATATTTTGTATGGCTAATCCTTTATTAAAAAAAAAAGAAAACTAAAAAAAATGAGGTTAAGTGGAATTATTAAACTGTTAAATGCATTTTTAGGGCAATATTTCAATTTATCCTACATCACCACAAATTTTTAGCTACAAAAGAAAAATAGACTTGAAGTTAAGAATTAAGAACTAAAAATTATGCAAATGCTAAGTACAATTTCAAGTTAAGTAGATTCAAATGAAGAGAAAATAGATTTTCATAGGAAAGAAAGTATTCTCATGTCGATTTTAGAGTATTTTTCATTAACATTTTCCTGTTAACATTTATAGAAGATTTATTCATGCACTGATGGGAGAATTAACCTCTGAATCTGTAATGTCAAGTGTTTTCCATAAAAAGCTTACAGATATCTGCTTGAAGAATTTGGCTGTTTACAATTAGAGATGACAGTACTAATTTTACAAAAATGATTTTATTAATTTTACTTGCAGATGTATCAAATGTACAAAAACCTAGGACTTAATTTTGTCTCAGTTTACGTCTCCATAGATACCTATCCATTTACGGTATAGACTACACTTTAACTGGAGCAGCACTGTCCAGTAAAAACTTCTGTGATTACAGCAATGATCTGTACTGTCCAGCATGGTAACCGCTGGCCATGTGTGGCTATTGAGCATGGGAAATATGGCTAGTATGACTAAAGAGCTAGATTTTTAATTTTAGTTAATTTAAATTTAAATAGACTCATGTGGCCAGAAGCTATTGTATTAAGCACCACAGAGAGAAAATAATTAGTTAATGGTAATTCTACCCTACTGATTCATTTATTTTGTCCCTATTTGCCTTCCTCCCTCCCAAATACACACAGACTAACACTCACCATCACCCACAATTGAAAAAAATAAATGCTATGTTATTATTTCAATTTAAAAATAACAAGATAGAGGTAATAGTTATATTATTTCTTTATCGAATAATATAATTTAATAAATAAATAAATTTATTTATTGAATAATTTATTGTCACGTTAGCTAACATACAATATATGTAGTGTGCTCTTGGCTTCGGATGTAGATTCCCATGATTCATCACTTACATACAACACCCAGTGCTTATCCCAACAAGTGCCCCCTTCAATGCCCATCTCCTATTTCCCTCACCCCTCTGCTTTCCCATCCCCCATCAACCCTCAGTTTGTTCTCTGTATTTCAGAGTCTCTTATGTTTGCCTCCTTCTCTGTTTGTAACTATTTTTTTCTTTCCATTCCCCCATGGTCTTCTGTTAAGTTTCTCAAGTTCCATATATGAGTGAAAACATATGATATCTATCTTTTTGTGACTGACTTCACTCAGTATAATCTGACTGACTTATTTCACTCAGTATAATCACCCATTATCTTACATTGCTACACATTTCTTAGACCTTTCATGTAAAAACTCACCCAAGTAAAACTTTATTTATAAATTAATGCATATATTCATTTCAGTTTGCTTTAAGGGATGATGCTGGAAAAAAATTCTAGTGCATTTATCTGTATTCTTTAACAACCACTGTTTGCCAGCGAGTACAAAGGTCATCGAATGGCTGGCAAACAGTGGTTGTTAAAGAGTACAGATAAATGCACTAGATTATTTTTTTCTTATTTTCAGCATCATCCTTTAAAGCAAACTGAAATTTGAAATGAAAATATGCATTAAATTATAAATAAAGTTTTACTTGGGTGAGTTTTTACATGAAAGGTCCAAGAAATGAGGAGCAATGTAAGATAATAGGTTATGACATAGTATATGTAAATAAGTAGGTATAAGTTTTGTTCATATAAAAATTGCTGTCATTACTTGTTAAATAAACCTTCTCTTTCACACTGCAGTAGGTCCAGGAGACTCAACAATGAAATGGGTTTTCCTCAAAAGGCACTTCATGTAGAGGGGAGGCAGATAAGTAGAGATTATTAATAGAAAATGTGTTAATGTTTATGATATGAAATACACAAAAAATATTCCTAACTCGTTTGAAAAGGGCAGATGGGGACCAGTTAAGATTTTCTCGTGGGAAATCTTGAAAAATGAATGGGAATTCACCAGTTGACAAAGCTGAGGGAGTAGTGTGTATGAAGAAGGGAAGAACAAGAGGACATGATAGGAACAGGATAACGCAGCCATGTGAATGTAGTTGGACCACAGGCTTCTTTTTTATATATAATTTTTTAATGTTTATTTTTATTTTTGAGAGAGAGATACAGAGTGTAAGCAAGGGAGGGGCAGACAGAGAGAGGGAGACAAAGAATTTGAAGCAGGCTCCAGGCTCTGAGCTGTCAGCACAGAGACCAATGTGGGGCTCGAACTCACAAACTGTTAGACCATGACCTGAACTAAAGTTGAATGCTTAACTGACTGAGCCACCCAGGTGTCCCTGGATCACAGACTTCTTAGACCGAGGTGGGAGAAGGTGAGTATAGAGAGAAAAAAAAAATGACTCTTGACAGGAGAGATGGTTTGTCATTGTATCAATATTAGACTTTATCCTGAAGGTAGTAAATGAAGGATTCAAAACAGGGGTATCTGTTTTATATTTTGAGATGTAGTCATAGTCTTGCAGTTTTATGGAAACTAGATTGAAGTTGAGCAAAAACAGGGCAGTGAGATCAATGAAAAGATTGAGAATTCAATGAGAAACCCTGAACAAGGATAAGAGGAAGATGGACGGAGGGGAAATAAGTTCTCTTTATAGATAGGGATGCAGGATGTTCAGGGGTTGTAACTGTGAAGGAGGGGGAAAGGAAAGTAGGTCATAGGCTTGAGGACTTGAGGCTGGGAAGATTTGACTCTAATGATACAGGGGCTGGAACAGATATATGATTAGGGACATATACAGGCATGGCAGGGAAACATAAGACCTCGCTAGGGTTGGCAACCACAACTTTGAGAGGACACCATATCTCACAAATGTGTAGCTTTTCCAGATTGTGTGGCTGCCTCAATGAGTAATATAGGATAGGTGTTTTCTCTGTTGAATTCAGCTAAAGATCAAGGGATAAGTAAGTTGTGGGTGTTGGTAAGGGGGTACTTAAAGTTATGATAAACTTGTTAGGTTGAGTGAGAAGGTAAGGAAAATAGGCAAGGATTGGTAAATTGGGAGGAATTTTGATCAGAGGATTGGAAAACTTCATGAAGACAGCTAAAAGATGATGGATATAGGAGAGTGAAAAAGTTGTGAAGATAGTTAAGTTGTAATCAGATAGTTGAAAATTGATGTTTTATATTTCAAAAGAAGGATGATTTCTTGTGATAACAAGATCTAAGATATGATCTTATTTGTATGTGGCTCAAATGGCCTATCATTTGAAATGAAATGAATGAGGCTGGGATGATGAATATATCATCTTGAAGGACATAGAAGTCACTCAGGAAAATGGTGTCAATTTGGGTAAAAAGGAAAACTGGCCAGGTGATATATATGTCTCTAAGTACAGGGAAGTGAACAGCAGGTAAAATAATACATGAGGAGGGATCAAGGGCTATATAACTGGACCAGATAGACTTCAAAATAAAAGTTGTTTTCACAAATGGTGGAAAACTAAATGATTAGAAGGGGCAGTGTGGATCTAGGGGTATAGCAGACTGTTCTGTGTTTCTCTAGGTGATGGTCAATCATGTGCAGCCACCAGAGGAGACACCGAAAAGGCTCAGAATAGCAAAGTTTATAATACAAGTCCTAGAACCTGTGTACATGGCTCACATGAGGAAGCACCAGTATTGGTCAGGAGGAAGGGGCAACAGTGAGGGGCCTAGTCCATAGTCTTTATTGGAGTTTCTGTAAGAAAAGCAAGGCAGAGCAGGGTAACAATTTAGGATTGGTTATTTGAAGAATCTCAGCAGACTCTGAGCTATGCTAGTAGTCCTTAGTTGCCTGGTGTATGGCTCTGATAATTAAGGCAGAATAATATTGCCATCTGGAGTATGTGAGCCAGATAGAGGAGGTGTGGCTCTTGGTTGTATCGTTTGCTTATCAAAAGCATGATTCAGGCTAAGTTCTGTGCTATCTCTAAGAATTGGCTTGCATAGGGAGAAGCAGTTTCTTCCCTACTCAGACAATAAGGCAGTGGTCTCAGAGAGAGCTATGTTTAAAATATGGTGAAGAAAGGAAGGAAGCATATTCTTTTCTGCAAAGGTTAAAGTGACAAGATGTGCTTGCCATAAACTGGGAGGTTTCAGAGATGGGGGAGTATAAACTATGTGAAAGATGTATAGCATAATAGGATGTCCAAGAGAATGGATGAAATATTTATATATGTATATTTATGCAGTGAACAAGAATGATTATAAGTAAAGTATGGAAAATTAGCTGACTTATATTTTCCAAAAGCAATTATTTTATAAAGCCCTTTTGATGTTACTAAACCGATAACTTCAACCTCCCATTACCATTACAATAACTTACTGGATTTTTTTTTCATTCTACTTATCTCTGTCTAAAATTATCCTGGTTAATTGTCTCCTGGTTATATTCCTTCCCTGGTAGAAGATAGTTTCCCATGAGAGTAGGACCCTGTGTTACACATTGTTATTAGATCTCTAGTTTTCAGAACAGTGCTTGTACACAGTAAGTGCCCATTAAATACTTATTAAACAAAATAATTAACTCATTTACATTGTTATGTTATTATAAGTGGGGAGAAAATAGGTGATACCTAACCTATTGGACACTGTACATGACATATTATACATCATAATCATGCCACAGCTATAGTGGGGTGTCAATATAGAAGTACCTGTAACACAGTTATTTTTATTTTGTCAAACACTTTTATAGTGCTTCTATAAATCAGAAATTATTCACTTTACTATTATTAACTCATTAATAATTAATTAATGAATTGTTGCACTTCCTTAATTGTTCCCTAAGACATTTGCTTTGACTTTTATAAAAAATTTGACTTTAACCATTGAAATATGCTGAGCATAAAAATGTCATCTACCCCTGTGTCTGTACAGAAAATAAACATTATAATAAGGTTAAGTGAATATTCTTAGTAGCTCTTTGCTGGGCTAGGCACTATTCATGAAAACACATTCTTTTTGTCTGATGCCATACAATAACCATTTACAGCCCTATTAATAGATCTTGTATTAAAAGTTATTTATCTATTGATTCAGCATCTAGCAAACTATCTTCATTGGGTTGTTTAAAGATATTGTGTGTTATGGATTTCTATTATTTCTCCTACCCAGCTGGTTCATAGTTATTAACAGATGCTATCATTCATCACACTAAGATGCAGTGTTAAATTGCAGCAAATCCCTTTACACTGATCAGTCTGTATTTTAGGCTTTAATTCAAGTTGACTTTTGCCATTGGTTTTAAACATGTATTTCAAATAATTCTGATGGAGTTTTCCAAATTGTACTTGGTGCCATTGTCTACAGAAAAGGAAGACGGTATGTATAGTGTAGGGGCTTTCAAAGTCCTTTTCATTCTTAGCCTTTGACAGAATTTCAATATATAAAATGTATGTACTGTGTGGTATGTCTTGTTTTCCTTTCCCGTAGTATGTATGTGTAGCTACCTTAGTTGCAATTTATGTAAATCTGAATAATCAATCTTACTCTTTAGCTGGGTCATAATCTACATCGTCCATAGTGGTGGTTTCTCATGGCCCCAAATCCGTAATTATCTTTAGGCGGATGCTTCTTGTGTTTCAGTAGTCCACAATGAGTGTGAAACTCATGATCACAATGACTATAAAAGAGAGCTTCCTCCTACTAGTTCTCAATATCACCTATCTTGACTTTTCTTATGTGAGCAGGACTTCACTGCATGGGCCATTTCTTGGGATGAGTTGTCTTTCCCTAAACAAATGATCAAGATTCAAGTACATTCTTATGGTTAAACATTTCATTCTTCTGGCATCCTCTGAAACTCTGAAACTCTCCACCTCTATCCGGTTTCTTGGGCACTCCAGAAGAGCAGAGTATGCCAAAGGAGGAGGGGAGAGAGGTATGGCGATAGCCTGTGTAAGATAGGAAAGGTGGGAAGAATAATATTGACAAGTATCCATTTTACTTCTCTGGCTAAGGTTTTGTTTGTCTCAGAAGTGTGAAGTGAATCAAACCTTGCTCTATGACCTTATTTCTCCCAAGTCCACTTTATGGTCTATGTGAGAATTTTATATTTCATTAACAACATTTGGATCTTAATTTTTGATCTGGAAACCCAAGTCTTTATACCTAAGTGAGCATTTGCATCACTTGTATTGCCTCACCTCCTCCAGAAAGAGGCAAGAAATTAAGTTTTTTCTTGAGTAGAGTGGGAAAAGCAATTTAACTTCACTCTGATTTACTGATAAAAGCAGAAATCTTCTGGGGCTCCTGGGTGGCTCAATTAATCATCCACTCTTGATTTCAGCTAAGGTAATGATCTCATGTTTCATGAGTTTGAGCCCCATGTTGGGCTGTGTGCTGACATTGCAGAGCCTGCTTGGGATTCTCTCTCTCCCTCTCTGCCCCTCCTCCACTTGCATGCACACATGCTCACCCTCTCTCTCAAAACAAATAAACTTTATTTTTTTTAATTTTTTTACATTTATTTATTTTTGAGAGACAGAGTGAGACAGAGCACGAGCAGGGGAGGAACAAAGAGAGAGGGAGACACAGAATCTGAAGTGGGCTCCAGGCTCTGAGCTGTCAGCACAGAGCCTGATGCAGGGCTCTAACCCACAAACCGTGAGATCGTGACCTGAACCAAAGTCGGACGCTCAACCGACTGAGCCACTCAAGTGCCCCATGAAAACAAATAAACTTAAAAAAAAGCAGAAATCTTCTGATTTTACTATGCCTTGGGACAATAGGGCAGCTCCAAGCCTCCCCAACTCAGCCTGCCCACTATTGTCCACATGGTATGAGAGTCTTTCCTCTGGGTGGCCTCTGGTGCACAGGTGGCTGGATGGAGATCACTAGTATCTAGCCCAAAAACTTGCTATAATCATCTATTAGTTCTTGGGGTTTTTTTTGGTCAATTCTTTCATAATTTTACATAGGTGATCATGTCATTTGCAAACAATGACAGTTTTATATCGTCCTTCCCAATATGTATACTTTTGTTTGCGTTTTTTGCCTTATTGCATTAGTAAGGACTTCTAGTAGAATGTTGAAAAGGAGTGGCGGGAGGGAACATCCTTGCCTTGTACCTGATCTTTGTGGGAAACTTCAAAGTTTCTCACCATTAAGTGTGATGTCAGCTGTAGGTTTTTGTTGACTGTCTTATCAAGTTGGGAACGTTTCCCTCTTCCTAGTTTACAGAGAATTTTTTATCATTAATAGGTATTGATTTTGTCAAATGCTTTTTCTGTATCTATTGGTATGATCATTTGATTTTCCTTTTTTATTCTGCTGATGTGATAGATTATAGTAATTGATATCTGAATGTTGAACCCATCTTGCAACCTGCTATAACTCTCACTTTGTTTTGGTGTATAATTTTTTAATACTTTTTTTAGACCAAATTTGCTAATGTTTTGTTGAGAATTTTTTTTTCTCCATGTTCATAAGAGATACTGGTCTATAGTTTTCTCTTACTGTTTTTGGTCTTAGTATTTGCCTAATGTGGACCTCATAAAATGAGTTAGGGAATAGAATGCTTCTATTCTCTGAAAGGGAGTGTAGAGAACTGGTATAATCTCTTCCTTAAATGTTTAGTAGAATTTACCAGTGAACCTATGGTGGCATCATTTTTTCCTGTGCAAGTTTTCACACCATCTTTCAAGGAATTGGTCCATCTCATCTATGTATTTGAATCTGTAGGCATAGAGTTGTTCATAGTATTCCTTTATTATCCTTTCAATATCCATGAGGTTTGGGGCAATGTCCTCTCTTATTTCTAATATTAGTAACTAGTGTCCTCTCTCTCTCTCTCTTTTTTTCTTCATAACCTTGGCTAGAGCCTCGTTGATTTTATTGATCTTTCTAAAGAACCATCTTTTGGTTTTGATGATTTTCTATATTGTTTTTCTGTTTTCAGTTTCATTGCTTTCTGCTATAATTTCATTATTTCTTTTCTTCTGGTTACTTTGAGTTTAATATTTATCTCTCAAGTTTCTAAGGTGGAAGCATATATTATTGATTTTAGATCTTTTGTCCTTCCTAACATTCAATGTTATAAAATTCCCTCTAAGAACTGCTTTAACTGCATCTCACAAAGGTTGGTAAGTTGTGTTTTCATTTGCAATTATCTTCTTTGACTCGTGTTATTAAGAAGTATGTTGTTTCATCACTATGTTTTGTTTCCAGTTATCGTTCTGTTATTGTTTTCTCACTTAATTCCTTTCTTGTCAGAAAGCAGACATTGTATGATTTCTATTATTTTAAATATGTCAAGGTATGTTTTATGGCATTGAATGTGGTAAATATTGACCAGTATTCCATATGAGCTTGAGAAAAATGTATATTCTGCTATTGTTACATGAAGTAGTCTATGGATGTCAGTTATATTCAGTTGATTGACAGTGTTGTTTCTGACTGCTGGATCTGTTTCTGAGAGAGGTGTTGAAATTTCCAACTGTGATGGTGGGTTCATCCATTTTTCCTTGCAGTTCTATCAGTTTTATTTTCTCTTGTGGAGGCCAACTGTTGTTAGGTGCATACATGTTAAGAATTGTTGTCTTCTTGGGGGAATTGACCTCTTATCAATTATGTAATATCCTTCTTTATATTTGATTACTCTCCTTATTTTGAAATCTGCTTCATCTAATATAGCTACTCTTGCTTTCTCTTGATTATTGCTATTTTTTCTCCATCCATTTACTTTTAATTTTTGTATTTTTATATTTAAAGTGGGTCTGGTAAAGCATTAGTTGGCTTATACTTTTTGATCCACTTAGACAATCTATGTCTTTTAATTAGTATATTTAGACCACTCACATTCAATTAGATTATTAATATAGTTGGATTAGTATCTACCATATTTATTATATTCTATTTGTTGTTCTTGTTCTTTGTTTCTGTTTTTGCTTTCCATTCCCTTCTGCCTTTTGTGGTTTTAACTGAACATTTTACATGACTCCATTTTCTCTCCTTCCTTAGTATTTCAATTATACTTTTTAAAAACTGTTTTACAGTAGTTGCCCTAGAGTTTGCAATATACATTACAACTAATTCAAGTCCACTTTTTTTTTTAATGTTTATTTATTTTTGAGACAGAGAGAGACACAGTGTGAACAAGGGAGGGGCAGAGAGAGAGACACACACACAATCTGAAACAGGCTCCAGGCTCTGTCTGAGCTGTCAGCACAGAACCTGATGCAGGGCTCAAACCCACGAACCGCGAGATCATGATCTGAGCCAAAGTCGGACGCTTAACCGACTGAGCCACCCAGGCGCCCCTCAAGTCCACTTTTAAATAACACTGTATCACTTCATAAGGAGTGTACCTTAAAATAACAAAACAAAATCTACTAATTCCTTTCCCCCATCCTTTGTATCATTGCTGTCATTTACTTCACTTTATGGACACATACATAGCCTATGTTTAATTCCAACATCCCTGTCATATCTGATCCTGATGCTGCCATGTATCTTCAAATTGTAATTTTGGATTTTTGGTATGCATTATAGTTTTTCTTCTGGATAGCTGGATTCAGTGTGCTTGGTAGAAGAAATGGCTGTAATAGGCCTGTAGTGATGTGTTGTGAGGTGTAGGGGGAGAGGCATGTTCTATAGTCCTTATGATTAGGTCTCTATCTTTCAATGTTCCTGTGCTCCTGGACTGTGAACTTTACAAGTGCTTTTCAGGTTTTTCCTCCTTGCTTAGGTGAGACAGGGGGACAGATTGGCTTAAGTGTGTAGAGTTGGGTATTTCCCTTCTCCATGTTAGTTAGGCTCTGACAAAACTCCAGCAAATGGTTACACTCTGGTTAATTAGTTTCTCCTGACGGCAGGCCTATTTGAGAACAGAGTGCTCTGGCTTATTTCAAAAGGGTTCCTTTTCCTCTCCCTCTGCCAAAAGTAGGAGGGGACTTTTCTCCAATAATTATTGTGGGAATCTTGGGCAAACTCCTGGACGTAATTCTCACAATATTGTTGGGTTCTATCCTTTAGCTGAGTCCCCCTAGAGTTTTTAACTCTCAGAGTCAACACTGAGACTCTAGCAATTCAACAGTTACAGTTCAGGTTTTCCTACCCTAGTACTGGTTCCTGCCCAGCTTTCTGTTTGTGAGCGTCTGCTCAGGTAAGCTGTGAATCTCAGTATTCACCTCTCTGTCTCTGTTCTTGGGGGGTACCATTTGCTCTGTGTCTTTCCCTCTCTTATGAACTCAAACAGAGTTGTCAATATATATATCAAGTATATGGACTTATCAATAATGATTTCCTAAAACAAAACTTATTTACTTCTCCCACAAAACATTATGTAATACCTTATTATGTTTTTGTTAGTTTTCCCTAGTCAAAAAACATAAAAGTAAAACTATGTGACTATTTTTCACTTCTTTAAGACATATAGTAGATTGGATGCTAATACTATGCTAAAATCCTTTAAATGGGTCAGAATATCTGTATCGCGTTATCTGTGATAACAACCAAGGCTGGAGAATAATTTGAAGATTTATACCAGGTTTTTATGAATTAAGGATTGGCTATTGTGCCAAAACATTAAGTAACAGCAATTTGTAGATATTATAATCCTTATTAAACTCAATGTAAAGATCAATATCCTTTTGTAGTTGAACAAAGTATTCCACATCTACCTAAAAAAATAGCTTAACTTTTACTTTCTAGATAAAAATGGTCAGTGTTCTTATTCAGTTCATGAGTCCTAAAAAGTCTGTCTGTAAGCCAGACATTTTGGGAGAAAAACATTACCTATTTCAGAGCAATGAGCTGTGTTTTAGTCGCCAGCTGCGTTAGGACAAAAACCGTACCAAGGATTTCCTTTTAAACTTCTCTCTAATAACAGGAAGAGTCAAACAGGAGAAATTTGGCCCAATATTAATCTGTTGCTGGAGGATTATGCCTTTATTTAAACCTAAAAAGAACACATGTAATGAAAATAATAAACTTTGGTGGTTAATTCTGAGTTTCAAACTCAATCTTCCTTTTAAAAATAGTCATTTTCATTAAAAGTTAAGTACATGACTTACACTTTATTTAGCAGAAAATTGTTTGGGCTATCCTATTTCATGTAAATTGACACTATTACATTATACATTGGATTGCAGCTCCTCCCAGTTGTAAAATAAAATAATATTTGGTCTCATCCTAAAGTTATTGGAAGAACATTAGTAAACTTTAAATCAATATATCAAAGAGCTACGATTACTGTTATTTACAAATATGTCTTTCAAACTGATAAGGGAATACAGCACAGTTTATGCTATAATGGACTTAAAATCCAACATTAGTAGAAAGATGTTTTATATCAGGCACACTTATTTTTATTAATTGATTTCTTTTATTTTGGCTTAAGAATAAAGTAGTAAAATATAGTTGATTTGATTAAAGGCTTATACCCAACTCCAGAGATTTATTTATCTACATATCTATATCCCAATTTCTTTATCTGTAAAATCCAAGTGGATATGTTTGACTGTTTGCTGCATCATCCAAGAGTTGAGCAGATAGTCAATCAATTGAGAGAGATTAAGGAAGCCAGAAATTCATTTAAAATCTTTCTATATATTTCATAGCTTCCCTAACACACACCAAAGATGGAATATGGTTAGAATTTTACCTAAAATCTATTGAATGAACAGTCTTTGCTGCAAAACTAAAATGGTTGATTACATTTTATTTTACTCAGTATTGTGTTGTTTAGTGTGTTTCTCTATAATTAAAAAAACAGGAATACTAAGACATGAGAGTTTTAAAATATTGGTCTAGAGGAAAAACAAAGTATCTAAAGGGAGATTTTTGAGGATCAGGCATAACTGAGTAGGAAACCATTCAGAAACTATAGTGATGGCCATGAAAGGTTTTTTTTTTTTCTTAAAAGAAGACATAAAATAAATTTTATAGCATTTTAAAATACAAAAACAAAATACTAAAACACAAGCTATCAAATGTTGGAAGGTACAATCCTTAGGCACTCGCAATTAAGTGCCTGTGAAGGTTTTATTTTCCCCATCTGTCAGGGGGTTGGTGCTGCCTCAGTAAACACTTTCAGATGCCTGCATTTCCCAGCTGTCAAAAACAGCTCTCAAAAATGATCTCATGTGAGGTTTTACAACTAGTGTAACCATTTAGGGTTGATTAGTTTAAAAAAATTCTCTTAAAAATTAAACAGACTTTAATGTATTCAATCCTATTGTAGCCTCTACCTTAGTCACTAGTTGGCATTATAGCATGTTTCTCTTAGGGAAATAATTTTCAATCAGTTTTTGTTCTTAAACACCATCTCATTTGTTTCTCATTTCTGTGCTGCGAGGTGTAGGTACTAGTAATATCCTGTTTCTAATGAGGAACCTGAGATTTAGAGAGGTAAAATAAATTCTCCAAGGTCACATAGATAGCAAATGGGGGATGGGGAATTTAGTTGGTTAAGTTAAAGATAACCCTCGGACCATTTCTGACAATTTGTAAAACCTTGAGGCCACCTTACATTTTTCCAGAGTTGATAAAACATTAGAAATCACTAAGTTTTTTGTTGTATTTTGTTGTTGTTGTTGTTGGTTTTTTGGTTTGTTTTATTATTACAAAATTGACCAGTATTGGGAAATTTGCAAATTTACATGTGCCAACCCAAGAGAATATTTCTATGTAAGTGTGATGTGGCGTCTATCTGGAGGCATATTTCCCTGTATATTTGGACTTAAGATAGGACAAGAGTAAAAATTAGATAAAGACTGAGCTTGCATTACATTTCATCGTGATTCATTGTGCCTTATAAATTTACTGTGGCTTAATTTGTTGTTGGAAAAAATAATACATTCTTTGTTTCCCTGTTACTGAATAAATATGACCCTATGGCAAGAAAAAAAAATTGTTCTTCTATGTAAGGTGTGAGGACCCAGTTTTTTATGAACTTGGAACATTTTTTCACAGATATATATTGGTTAATGCCGAGATTATTATGACTCAAATCATGTGCAAGCAAGACAGAAATAATCTTTAACAAATCTATGTTTTACAAGTAAAACACTAGCTTCTATTCTGCAGTTCAGTATTAATTTTAGCTTTGTTGAAATTGCTGACTATTTGACTTTTTTATTTATAAGAAATGGCAAGTTCATATGATTCAATCTAATGTACATGAGAATAGGACACTGAACTGTTGGCTTAGCTGAGTGTTAAAAACATTGAAGAAAGGAAGTGAAAAAGAAAGGCGAAGATCCAGTGAGTAGTTTGGAAGAAGCAACAATGGTTTATATCAAAAACAAATTATGTTTGTTGTTGTTTGTTCTTAAAATCTACCTTATTTTGAGAGGAGTTTTAGGTTCACAGCAAAATTGACTGAAAAGACAGAATGTTCTTGTAGACCTCTTGTCTTCACACACAACCTCCCCTGCTATCAATATCCCTCACCAGAGTAGTACGTTTGTTACAATTCATGAAATTGCATCATTATCACCCCAAAATCCATATTGGATATTACGGAT
Source organism: Cryptoprocta ferox (assembly GCA_028646485.1). NCBI lineage: Eukaryota > Metazoa > Chordata > Mammalia > Carnivora > Eupleridae > Cryptoprocta > Cryptoprocta ferox. The sequence continues at coordinate 50,364,650 of CM053566.1, read as the reverse complement.
AAATCTTGGTGTTGTATATGCTATGGGTTTGGACAAATGTATAATGATCTGTATTCACCATTATAGTATCATACAGAATACTTACATTACCTTAAAAACCCTCTGTGCTCTACCTGTTCATTTCTGCTGCCCCATGACTCCTGACAAACTATTCTTATTACTGTCTTCATAGTTTTGCCTTTTTCAGAAAGTCTTGTAGTTGGAATCAAAAGTATAGCCTTTTCAGATGGTCTTCTTTCACTTAGTAGCACATATATAAGGTTCCTCCATGACTTCTAGTGGTTTGGTAGCTCCTTTATATTTTTGCATTGAATAATATTCAACTGTCTGGATGTACTACTGTTTATCCTTTTACCTACTGAAGGACATATGGTTGCCTCTAAGTTTTGGCAATCATGAATACAGTTGCTGTAATAATTGGTATAAAGGTTTTTGTGTGGACTGTTTTCAACTCATTTGGGTAAATACCAAGGGTATGATTGCTGGATCATATGGCAAGAGCGTGTTTAGTTTGGAAGAAGCCGCAGACTCTTCCAAAGCAGATACAGCATTTTGCATTCCCACCAACAATGAATGAGTTTTTCTTGCTCCACATCCTTGCCAGCAATTGGTGTTGTCAGTGTTTTAGACTTTTCACCATTCTAATAGGTGTGTGGTGCTTTCTCATTTTTGTTTCAATTTGTAATTCCCTAAGGCAATATGAGATTGAACATCTTTTCATATGCTTATTTGTTATCTGTATATCTTTTTTGGTGAGGTGCCTGTTCAGATCTTTTGCCCATTTTATAAGTGGGTTGTTAGGTTTCTTATTGTTGAGCTTTAAGAGTTCTTTGTATATTTTGAATAGTCTTCATCAGCTGTGTCTTTTGTAAATATTTTCTTCCAGACTGTGGTTTGTCTTCTCATTTTCATGACAGTGCCTTTCACAAAGCAGACATTGTTTTTTTGTTTTAATGAAGTCCTATTTATCAATTATTTTTTCACAGATTGTCTTTACTATATCTAAAAAGTCATGGCTATGACCAAGACCATCTAGGTTTTCTCGTATATTGCCTTCTAGGAGTTCTTTTTTCCAATTGAAGTATAATCAGCATACAATCTTAGGTTAGTTTCAAGTGTAAAGCAATTCTATACATTAATCAGTGTTCACTATGATATGTGTAGTCACCATCTTTCAACCATACAATATTATTACAATACTATTGACTATATTCTCCATACTGTACTTTTAATTTCCATGACTTATTTTATAACGGGAACTTTGTACATCTTAAGCCCCTTTCTCTATTTCACCATCCCTACCTGCCTACTGGGAACCACCAGTTTGTTCTCTGTATATAAGAGACTGATTGTTTTGTTTGTTTTGTTTTTTGTCTTTCTCTGTCTAAATTATTTCACTTAGCATAATACCCTCTAGGTCCATCTAGATTGCTTTGGCTACTCAAGGTCTTTTTTGGTTCCATATAAATTTTAGGATTATTTCTTCTGGTTCTGTATAAAATGCTATTGTTATTTTCATAGAGATTGCATTGAATCTATGGATTGCTTTGGGTACTATGGATACTTTGACAATAGTCTTCCAATCCATAAATATGGTATACATTTCCTTGTGTTTGTGTCCTTTTCAATTTTTTTTTTATAAATGTCTTATAGTTTTCAAAGTATAGATTTATCACCTCCTTGGTAAAATGTATTCCTAGGTATTTTAATTCTTTGGTCCAATTGTAAATGGGAGTGTTTTCTTAATTTATTTATGCTATTTGATTATTAGTGAATAGAAATGCATTTGATAACTGTATATTAATTTTTGTCCTGCAAATTTACTAAATTGATTTATCAGTTCTAATACTCTTTTGGTGGAGTCTTTAGGGTTTTCTATTTAGAGTATCAGGGCAGCTAAAAATATTGACAGTTTTACTTCTTTTTTAAATATTTTAATGTCATTATTTTATTTTGAGAGACAGAGACAGAGAGCAGGTTGGGGAGGGGCAGAGAGAGAGGGAGACACAGAATCTGAAGCAGGCTCCAGGCTCTGAGCTGTCAGCACAGTGCCTGACACAGTGCTCAAACCCACAGATTGTGAGATCATGACCTGAGCCGAAGTCAGAAGCTTAACTGACTGAGCCACCCAGGCGCCCCAAGTTTTACTTCTTTACCAATTTGTATCCTTGTCTGATTTCTGCAACTAGGACTTCCAGTACTATGTCGAATAAAAGTAGTGAGAGTGGAATGGACATCTTTGTTTTGTTCCTGATCTCCAAGGAAAAGCTTTCAGGTTTTGATCATTAAGAATGATGTTAGATGTGGATTTTTATATATGACCTTTATTATGTTGAAGTATGTTCCCTGTAAACCCAGTTAGTTGAGAATCTTTATCATGAATTGATGTTGTATTTTCTCATGCTTTTTCTGCATCTATTGAGATGATCATGTGGTGTTTGTCTTTTATTTTGTTAATGTGATGTATCACGTTAATTTGGAAATGTGGAACCAACCTTGAATAAACAAATAAATCCCAGCTGATCATACAGAATCATTCTTCTAATGTTTTGTTGAATTTGGTTGGGTAATAATTTTGTTGAGGATTTTTTTTTATCTATGTTCAGAAGAAATACTGGCCTGTGGTTTTCTTTTTTTGTAGTGTCTTTGTCTTGTTTTGATATCAGGACAAATTAATGCTGATCTTGTAGAATGAATTTGGAAGTTTTCCTTCCTCTTCTATCTTTTGGGATAGTTTGAGAAGAATACATATTAACTCTTCTATAAATGTTTGGTAGAATTTACCTGTGGTTGTTTTATGGCCTAACAAGTGTTCTATCCTGGAGAATGTTCCATGTACATTTGAATGTGTATTTTGCTTTTTGATGAAATGTTCTGTATATATCTTTAAGGTCCATCTGGTCTAATGTATCACTCAAAGCCACCGTTTCCTTTATTTCTGTGTGGATGATTTATCCATTGTTGTAAATAGGGTGCTAAAGTCCCTACTGTTATTAGATTACTGTCATTTTCTCCCTCTATGTCTCCTAATATTTGCTTTATGTATTTAGGTGCTTCCCCTGTTGGGTGCATAGATACTTATAAATGTTATATCCTTTTGTTAGAGGATTTATCCCTTTATTGTCATATATTGCCCTTTTTTCTCAATTGCTATTGCTACTGTTTTTGTTTTAAAGTCTATTTTGTGTGATATAAGTTACCTAAGCTTTTTTTTTCCTCCTTTGATTTGCATGGAATATGTTTTCCTATCCCTTTACTTTCAATCTGTATGTGTCTTTAGGTCTGAAGTGAATGTCTTGAAGGCAGCATATAGATGAGTCTTTCTTTATTTTTGTTCTCCATTCAGTCACCCTATGTTTGTTACTGAGCATTTAGGACATTTACATTGAAAAGAATTAGTGATAGGTATATAATTACTGCCATTTACTTAGGTGTTTCCTGGTCGTATTTGTAGTTCTCTGTTCCTGTCTTCTGTTGCTTTCTTCCCTTGTGTTATGATGGCTTTCTTTAGTGTTATGCTTGGATTCCTTTCTCTTGATTTTTTTTTTTGGTTTATAGGTTTTTGACTTGTGATTACCATCAGGTTCACATACAACATCTTTATGTGTTAGTCTCTATGAAGTTGATGGTCGCTTCAGTTTGAACACATTCTAAAAAAAATTAAAATTTTTACTTCCTCCTCCATGTTTTATGTAAATGGTGTCATATTATACATCATTTTATTTTGTGTATGCCTTAACTATTTTTTGTAGATATTACTAATTTTACTAGCTAGGTGTATTAATCTTCATCTCGGCCTTATAAAGGGATTAATCTGCTAACTTTACTATATGTTTGTTTTTAGCTGTTACTTTTTTTTCCTTTTATATTTCTAATTAAAGCCTTTCTTTCCACTCAAAGAAGTCCCTTGAATATTTCTGGTAATACTGGTTTTGTGGTTATTAATTCCTTTAACTTATGTTTGTCTTGGAAGCTGTTTATCTTTCCTTCTTTTCTGAATGATAACCTTTCTTGGTAGAGTATTCTTGGTTGCAGATTCTTCCCTTTCAGCACTTTTAACATATTATGCCACTCCCTTCTAGCTTAAAAAGTTTCTGTTGAAAAATCAGCTGATAGCCTTACAGGGTGTTTCTTGTATATAACTGTTTTCTCTTGCTGCTTTTAAAATTCTTTTTATCATTACTTTTGCTATTTTAATGATTATGTATCTTGGTGTGGACCTCCTTGGGTTAGCCTTATCAAGATCTGTCTGTGCTTACTGGACCTGAATGTCTGTTTTCTTCTTTGTATTAGGGAAGTTTTCAATTATTATTTCTTCAAGCATGTGTTTCTCTCTTCAGATTTCTATAATGTAAATGTTATTATGCTTGATGATGTTGCTGAGTTCCCTTAACCTATTTACATTTTTTATTCTTTTTGCTGTTTAGCTTGGTTGCTTCCCATTACCTTGTGTCTCCCAGATCACTATTAGATTCTTCTTCATTCTCTAATCTGCCAATGATCTAGAAGTTTTATAGTTTGTGTTTGATTTTTAGGTCCATGTACCACTTTGAGTTCAGGTTTGTGAAGTGTATAATGCTTGTGACTAAATTATTGTGTGTGTACACACACATATGTACATATATACACACATATATGTATATTTTGCATGTGGATGTCTAGTTGTTCCATCACCACTTGTTGAAAAGGCTCTCTTTTCTGTGGTATATTGCCTTTACTCCTTTGTCAGAGATCAATTGACTCTATGTGGGTCTGTTTCTAAACTTGACCTATTCAATTGATTTATTTATTCTTTCACCAATACCATGCTGTCTTGACTACTCTAGCTTTAGAGTAAATATTGAATTCAGGGCATGTTAGTCCTCCAGCTTTATTCTTCAATATTGAGTTGTCTTTTCTGGGTCATTTGCTTTTCAATATAAATTTTAAAATCAGTTTGTTGATTTTTCACAAAATAACTTGGGATTTTGAGTGGGACTACACTGAATCTCTAGATCAAGTTGGGAAGAACCGACTTTATGACAATATTGAATCTTTTTCAATGATGATGTAATACCTCTTTCATTCAGCTTTTCATTTTATCAGTTTTGTCCTTTTCCTCATATGTATCTTATTCACACTGTTATATATGCACTTAAATATTTCATTTATTTTAGTGCTAATGTAAATGGTATTGTGCTTTTAATTTTGAATTCCACCTCTTCATTGCTAGTATATAGAAAACAAATGACTTTTACATATTAACCTTGTAACCCGAAGCCTTGCTGTAATCACTAATTAGTTCCAGGAGTTTTTTGCTTGATTCTTTACAAATTTCTACATAAGCAATCATGTCATCTACCAACAGAGACCATTTTCTTTCCACTTTCTGAATGTGTTTACATTTTTTTTCTTGCCTCATTGCATTAGCTAGGACCTCCACTATGATACTGAAAAGGAGAGGTGAGAGGTAATATTATAGATTATAGTCTTATTCATGATCTTATCAGGAAAGTTTCTGGTTTCTCGCTCTTTGAGTATTATGATTTTTGCGGTAGATTTTTTGTAGATGTTCTTTATCAAGTTGAGAAAGTTTCCCTCTATTCCCAGTGTGTTGGAAATTTTCTCATGAGTGAGTTTTGAATTTTGTCAAATGCTTTTTCGACATCTATTGATATGATTATTTTTTCTGTTCTTGTTATTGATCTGTTCATGTGATGAATTACCTTAACTGATTTGTAAATGTTGAATCTACCTTACATATCTGAGATAAATCCAACTTGGTCATGCTATATAGTTCTTTTTATACATTGTTTATCTTGCTAATATTTTGTTGAGTATTTTTGCATATGTTTATGAGAGGTATTGATTGTAGTTTAGACTTTTTAATGTTTTTATTTAAATTCCAGTTGGTTAACATAAAATACAATATTAGCTTCAGGTGAAGAATATAGTGAATCAACACTTGCATATATCACCTAGTGCTCAAGTGTACTCCTTAATCACCATCACCTATTTAACTCATTCCCCCACCCACTTCCCTCCTAGTAACTGGATATCAGAGAGCCCTCTTGCACTGTTGTTGAAAATGCAAATGCAAATTGGTGCAGCCACTCTGGAAAACAGTATGGCGGTTCCCTCAAAAAGTTAAAAATAGAACTACCCTACAATCCAGCAATCACACTACCCAAAGAATATAAAAATACTAATTCAAAGGGATACATGCACCCCAGTGTTTATAGCAGCATTATCTATAATAGCCAATTTATGGAAATAGCTCAAGGGGCCTATAATTGATAAATACATAAAAATGTGGTATGTGTATATAGTAGAGTACTATTCTACATACAAAAGAAGGAAACCTTGCCATTTGCAATGAAGAGAGTATTATGCTAAGTGTAGTTTTGTCACTAAAAAAGAAATTGTGCTTAATTTTTAGTTTTTAAAAAGGCTCCATGCCCAGTGTGGGACTTGAACTCATTGTCCCAAGATCAAGAGTTATATGCTTTACCAAATGAGCCAGTCAGGCACTCCAATTTTGTCACTTTTTAAATTTAGCCTTGATATTAGGATCACATTGACCTCATAAAATAAGCATTTGGAAGTGTTTCCTCTCTTCTGTCTTCCGGAAGTGATTGTAGAAAATTGTTATAATTTCTTTCTTAAATGTTAGTTAGAATTTGTAGACATCATGCTTTCTGTTTTGGAAAGTTACTGATTCAATTTTTAAAACAGATACAGGTCTATTCAGATTGTCTACTATTTGTATGAGTTTCTGCAGATTGTGTCTTTGTAGGAATTAGTACATTTCATATAGGTTATTGAAATTGTTGCCATAGAATTGTTCCTTTAGAATTGTTTTTGTAGTATTCCTTGATTATCCTTTTGATGTCCATGGGATCTGTAGTGATTTCCCTTGTTTCAATGATGATATTAATAATTTGTATCTTTTCACCTTTTTTCTTTATTAGCTTGATTATGACTAGAGGTTTACATATTAATCTTTTCCAAGAACTAACTTTTGGTTTCATTACTTTTTCTCTATTGTTTTCATGTTTTGAATGTAATTGATTTTTTTTGCACTAATTTTTATTTATTATTAGTTTAGATATAATTTCCTCTTCTATTTTGAGTTTTTTTCAAGTAGAAGCTTATTGAATTTAGATTTTTGTTCTTTTCTAATATATGTAGTCAATTAATCTATAATCTAAACACTTTTTGCTGCACTGCACAAAGTTGGCCAAATTGTATTTTTATTTTCATTTAGTTCAAAGTATTTTTTAATTTCTTTTGAAATTTCTTCTTTTACCCATGTGTTATTTAGAAATATGTTGTTTAGTCTCCAAGTATTTTGGTATTTTTCAGCTATCTTTCTCTTGTTGACTTCTAGTTTTATTCCACTGTAACTGAGAGCATATACTATATGATTTTTTATTCTTTTAAATTTACAGTACTTTTTAATGACCTAGAATGTGATCTATCATGTTTGTTTTTTTATTCTTTCACAGAAATCCTCTGTCTCTGCTTAGTATCTCTTCCTCATGTTATCTATTTTTCACATTAGAATACTTAGTATATTATTCATAGCTGTAGATTTCAGGTGTAATTATTTCAAGATTCCTGGCATATTTGGGTCTGGTTTTAATACTTGTTTTGTCTCTTCAACCTGTTTTATTGCCTGTTAGTATGCCTTGTAATTTATAATTGAAATGTAGACATGTTGTACTAGGCTAAAGGAACTGTAGTAAATAGATCTTTAATAATATAATAATAAGGTGTGTGAGAAGTGTTCTATAGTCCTATGATTATGTCTCAGCCATTTAGTAAACCTGTGTCTCTCAACTGTGAACTCCATAAGTGCGTATCAGTTTTTTCCTTTTTTTCACCCCTTTACATGGTATTGGAGTGTTAGGAGGGGCCTATATTTGGATATTTCCCTTCAGAGTTTGTTCTTGCAAGTATTTGTCTTACCCCAATTAAGTTTGGTCCTGATAAAACTCCAGTAGTTTAGGCTTTGATAAAATAGTTTCTCTAGAGAGTAGGCCTTGTTAAGAAGGTCAGAATACTCTGGCTTATTTCAAAACATTACTTTCCCCTTTCCTCTGGACCCCAAGATTTTATTTTGTTTTGTTTTCCTATGATCTTCACTGTAATAACCTGGTAGAATTTCTAGAAGAATAAATGCAAATTGAGGAACCCCTTCCAGCAACTGTCATGACTAGATCCCTCTGGAGTTTTTATCTCTCAGATTTGTCTCCATTGAGCCTCCAGAATTTCATCTATTACAGTTCAGGTTTTCCTACCCCAATACTAATTCCTGTGGATGTGAATTTCTGCTCTAGTAAGTCATGACTCTTTTTATACACCCATTTGTCTATCTGATTTGGGGAGGGGGCAGTTGTTTGCCCTGCAACCTTACTTCCTTGACACATACAAGAGTTGTTGATTTTTGTTTCTTTGTCCACTTTTTACTTGTTAGCTCCTTGCATGCTGGGCCCAAAACCACCAAAAACATTTTTCATTTGACCATATAATAGTTGTTTGAAATTTTTGAGCTATTTAAATATTTATAAATCATCAAAACTGCTTCATGAACATGCAGCTTAGAAACAATATCTAATTTAAATACTGAAGATTTAATTGTATTATGAGCCCATAGTTTCTTTTTCACAATTCTAAAATCCAAAGTCTCTCAAAAATAAATTTTTTTACATAAATTGTGGCAAACTCATTTTTAGCAAAACTTATTCTGAATTGCCATGAAGCTATTCATGGTCTCTATTTACTTCAGTATATTCATGTTTTCTACATAAACGTTAATGTATTTTTATAGTATTCTTCTGGGATATTTCAGACTATATTGTTTATGCTCTACATACTATATGTAAATTTAAAAAATTCTAAGTTTCAAATGTATCTAGAACCAAGGATTCCTAATGAAAGATTGTGATCAGCATTTTTGTATCCTTTGAATAAGTACCTAATAGCGCAATTTTTGGATCGTAGGGTAGTTCTGTTTTTAATTTTTTGAGGAGGAAAAAGGTATGGAGATACACAGACACACAATGGAATATTATTCAGCAATAAAGAGAATGAAATATTTCCCTTTGCAACAAGATGGATGGAACTATAGTGTATTATGCTAAGTGAAAGAAGTCAAAAACAAAGATCATATTTCATTCATTCATATGTAGAACTTAAGAAACAAAACAGGGGAAGGGAAGGAAAAATCAAGTAAGATAAAAACAGGCAAACCATAAGAGACTCTTAAATAACAAGAACAAACTGAGGGCTGCTGGAGGAGAGGTGGGTCAGGGAATGGGCTAAATGGGTGATGGGCATTAAGTAGGGCACTGGTTGGGATGAGCACTGGGTATTAGATGTAAGTGATCAATTACTAAATTCTATTCCTGAAACCAGTACTACACTATATGTCAACTAACCTGAATTAAAAATAAAAATAAAGTGAACCAGTTTTGTATAATGATTTAAAAAAGATTATGAACCTTTAATGATAATGTTATTCATCTCAGATTTCAAGTCCTTTCTTTAATAGATAATAACATACTATCTATTATTAATATACATGTCTAGTATAATTAACTAGATGTGGTACCGGACAATATGGTTGGGGGCATTAAATAGATGAGTAAAAAAAGTACATAATTTTTAAAATAATTTTTTAAAATTTTAAAAAAATGTTTATTTTTGAGGGAGAGAGAGACAGACAGACACAGAGAGAGAGAGACACACACACACACAGAGCATGAGCAGGGGAGGGGCAGACAGAAAGAGAGACACAGAATCTGAAGCAGGCTCCAGGCTCTGAGCTGTCAGCACAGAGCCTGACGCAGGGGTCAGACTCCTGAACTGTGAGATCATGACCTGAGCAGAAGCTGGACGCTTAACCAACTGAGCCACCAAGACGCCCCAATTTTTAAAATAATTTTAAAGGATCAGATTGTGTCTGCCATATTGTTTGATCATGAATAAACCTGAAATGTCAGATAACTAATAAAAAAATATTTATCATAGTCTTCCCATAGTCTTCTTGCCGTTTGATTCTGATTTTACAGTCAGTGGGAAATGTGGGGTTGATTTTTGTTTTTAATTTTGTTCTAGAGACCTAAGAACAAGCATGCTTTAATGTCTATTTGAGTCTTGCTTTTTAGATTTTACATTTACAATCCAGAAGTTCATATGCTTAACATATCAAAAAGCATTGCTCTACAATCAGCTACATTTCCTACATTTCCTACATGCCTACCTTCAAAAGTAAATATGAAAGGAAAACAGTATAATCCTTCTGTTAGCCTTTAATTTAGATTCATAGTTTGGATTCTCTCTCTTTACTCCACAATCAAAACCAATATTGTCCAAGCAATAATCCACAAACTTCTATTAAGCACTTGCTATGTTCCTGGCACTAAGTATGTACAGAGCACATTGACACTAATAATGAACAAACCCAGGATGATTACTATATATCAATAATTGATCCAGTCAAAAATCTCAAGGAATTCTGTAAGTTCTCAAGGGAGCTAATATCTTCTAACAGGGACAGATAAGAAAACAAAGATTTAGCAGATAAGGTGTTTTGTTTGTTTGTTTGTTTTATGGAAGAGAAGAAAAGTCTTCAGTAAAGACCTGGTTGAGTACTACATTGTCTAGCTTTTTCTCTTGACACCCAAAATCTGTCCTTTGGCCAGAATTTGGCCATTTTTAAAAATCCTACTCTATCTTCATAACATCCTTTGTATATACTGGTATCATTCACTTTGATATATATATATTCATATGGTGTTTCTAGAAAACATAGATATAGTGACTGGTATAATTTACTTTGAAATATGTATATAGAGTCTCTAAAAAAGATAGATATAGTGAGTGGTATTGTTCACTTTTTATTTTATTTTATTTTTTTATTTTTTTATTTTTTCTTTTTTTCTTTTTCTTTTTTTTAATAGTTTATTGCCAAGTTCGTTCCCATATAACACCCAATGCTCTTCCCCACAAGTGCCCTCCTCCATGACCATCACCCCCCATCCCTTTTCCCCCTCCCCCTTCAGCCCTCAGTGTTTTTTCAGTATTCAAGAGTCTCTCATGATTTGCCTCCCTCCCTCTCCCTAACTTCCCCCTTCCTCCTACACTGTTCACTTTTTTAAAAAAATCTATTTTGAGAGAGCAAGAATGAGGGAAGAAAGAGAGAGAGAGAGAGAGAGAGAGAGAGAGAGAGAATGAATCCCAAGCAGGGGCTTGATCTCACGAACCTTGAGATCAAGACCTGAGCTGAAATCAAGAGTTGGACACTTAACCAACTCCATTGTTCACTCTGAAATATGTATATGGAGTCTCTAGAAAAAATATATATAGTGGAATAACTATTAGTTTTGGAGTCAGAAAATATGAGTAACACATCACTAAGAAGACAGGTGTAGACCAATGTAGGAGATATTGGCTAGCTACTCACCAATCCAGTTTTCTCTTCTTCCTGGAACACACACCTAAACAGCATTTCCAGGTATTCCTTGGCCCTGAAATTGAGTTCTGGGCAATGAAGAGATAGTAGAGATGAAATGCACTAGTTCCAGTACCTTCCTATAGTAACATCCTACATAGGATCATTCTTTCCTTCTGACATAGGACTCCAAGGTCATAGATTTCCACAAATGGAAAAAAAAAAAAAGCCTAAGTCCCTGAATTACCATATGTGAAGTCTGCACCAGTCATGGAAACCATTTTGGACTTGATTTGAATGAGAAATGAATTGTGCTTAGTCTCTGAGATTTGGAGGGTTTGTTTTTTACAGCAACTAGCATTATATTAGAACAGTTATGGACATAAAATTTAAGGATAGATTATGTCTGTCAAATAATATCAAAATAATCTCAAACCAGAAGTTACATCCATTAAATCTTGTGTGCTATAACATAGTACATGTGAGTGGACAGCATTGAAGCCAGATTGCAAGGGTTCAGATCACAACTCCACCATTCATTCTAATTTTTCCCACCAGTAAAATGTGTGTAATAGTATTTACCTCATGGGGTTCTTGTGAGAATGAATTAATATATATAAAGTATTACCTAGAAAGGTAGAACATAACTAAGTCTTATATTGTGCTTATTATCATTGTCCTTTATGTTACTGTTATTTACAACTAGACTTATTTTAAAAATAAAGACAAATGAAACAAAGTTTAAATATGTAATCAAGTTAAAACCACTTGAATAATACCAGGCTTGGACTCTCCACCTTTTAAACCTTTAGTCTTTAGTGCCTGAAGCCTAGGCTATGAGATTTTTACTAAATATTGCTAAAATACCCTCTTTCTCTTGCGAATAAAAGTTGTGATAGTGTCTCAAAACCTCTAACACTATTGTAATTATTTGAATTGTTGGTGATGGAATTAATGATCAGGAATTCATTTCACTTTCAAGGCTCAATTTCAACTGAAATTTAACTTTAAAAAGAAAAAAATGTTACTCTAAAAACAGTAAAATTAGCAATTGGGGGAAATACATTAACATTAATAGCATAACATTTTTCATCTTTTTAAAGTACTTGAACAAAATCTAACTGATATTCATGAGACATTCTGAGATCTGATACCTACATTTACCTTTATAATTTTAATCGTAGAGCTAAATGGAAATATTAGATGAATTTTTCCATTTGGGGATTTCTCTTTCATGGTGATAAGTTAATAACTTTAATAGTTGTGTTTGAAATTTTGAAAGAAGAGTTAAATCATAGATTCATGTTTTTACTGTTACAAGCCTTCTCTAATACCCGTATATTCTAACCTTGTAATAAAAGATAAAATCAATATCCCTGACAACATCTATTTTTGAAAGCTTCAAGAACATAAACTTTGTTGGTTTCTTTCTCTTAAAAGTGGTGTAATCATAGAAACTTGGAGTTAAGAAACCTGTAATGTCATTTCTACCACATATTTCTATCATCATTTATATAATAAAAATAAAAGCCTTGGCAAATTGGTTAAAATATATATCAGTTCTCTCATGGGAAATTCTTTCACATAGTAAGTTCAAATAAAACGGGTTGCTTTTGACTTGTGTCTTTTATTCCTAAATAAAATCTGCAGAATAATCGGACAAACTTTTTTCAGGTAGGAAAAACTTCAGTAACCATTTAGCATACCAGGCATGTATGCCAGGGGACAGTCATTAGAATCAGATGTTCTGAACCCATTTTATAATGATGACTTTTACTTTCCTCCCCGCCTCTACTCCATGAGCATTTATGTAGCCTAATATTTCTCTTCTTTGCCTTGGTATGTATATTAATATCCAGGATTAGCTGTTTAGTGTTCAATCTCTATATGATCTCATTGCATGTTTCTGAGGTCCTACATCCTCAAAAAACTTTCTTCTCATAGATGACTTCCTGTCATTGATGGACCAAATTATAGCTGTCTTCTCTACCTGTATCTCATCTTCTTTAAAAATTTTTTTAATGTTTATTTTTGAGAGGAGAGAGAGAGAGAACGAACGAACGCTGGGGAGAGAGAGAGAGAGGGAGATACAGGGGCAGAGAGAGAGGGAGAATCCAAAAAAGGCTCCAGGCTCTGAGCTTTCAGCACAGAGCCTGATGCAGGGCTCAAACTTCCAGACCATGAGATCATGACCTGAGCCAAAGTCGGACGCTTAACTGACTGAGCCACCCAGGTGGCCCTACCAGTATCTCATCTTCTAAAAGTGATACCCAAACAATGAGACATGCTTGACATAAAGATTTTTTTTACCCATATCTACTAAATTTCTTCACTGATTTGTCTTTTAATAACCCCATTTATTGTTAGTAAGGAAGAAAGAGTTGTGAATACTCAAACATGAGAATTAATCACAGTAAAGAAAAACAGGAGATATTCCTTACCTTATGTTTTGATTTCTTTCCTTATACAAATTGTAGAGATTTTTTCATTAAAATATTCTATGTTTTTTTTAGAATTGTGGTAAAATAAAAACATCTATAGTAAAAAGTTACCATTTTAACCACTTTTAAGTGTACAATGGTATTAAGTGCATTCATAATGTGCAAACATCACTAACATCCAGGTCCATAACTCTTTCTGTCTTGTAAAACCAAAACTCTGTACCCATTAAACAATAACTTCCCAATCCCCTCTCCTCTCATCTCCTGGAAACCATTTTACTTTGTATGATTTTGACTGCTTTATGTATATCATATGAGCGGAAACATACAGTATTGGTCCTTTTGTTACCAGTCTATTTCACTTAGCCTAATGTCTTCAAGCGCATCCATGTTATAGAATGTGACAGTATTTCCTTCCTTTTAAAGCCAAGTAATATTTCATTCTATGTGGATAGCACACTTTGTTTATCCATTTATCCATGAATAGATATTTAAGTTGCTTCCACCTTTTAGCTATTGTGTATAGTGCTTCTATGAACATGGATGTGCAACTATCTCTTTGAGACCCTGCTTTCAGTTTTGTGGGATACATACCAACAACTGAGATTTGGTAGTAATGTGGTAGCTCTATCTTCAACTTTTTGAGGAACGAACATGTTTTTCATAGCTGTCACACTGTCTTATAATCCCATCATCAGTGCACAAGGATTCACACTTTTCCATATAACCACCCACACTTATTATTTTCTGGGTTTTTGATGGTAGCCATCCTAAATGGGTATGAGGTGATATTTTATTGCAGTTTTCATGCACATATTTCTCTGATGATTGGTGATATTGAGAAACTTTGCATATATAAATGGCCATTTGTATGTCAGTTTGGGACAAATGTCTACTCAAGTCCTTCACCCATTTTTTAATTATGTTGATTTTTTTGTTGAGTTGTAGGAGTTCGTAATATATTCACAGTGTATTTTTAAATCTTGCAGTATATCATGAGTGATTTAATCTCTGGGCTAAAAAATCTTTTTCTTTTTCAATTCAAATATCAATTTTCTCATCAAAGAATTTGGCATTTGTAGTACCCAGGGATTTTAGTTGCAGGTGACTAATTGCAGCAGAAAGAAAATATTTATATAAAGCAGTCTCTGGAAGGGGTGAACAATCAGGCTTAGAATCTTCATGGCCAGGAACTACTTTATAATTTGCATTGCACCAGTTACCTATTGGAAATACCTCCAGACTAAACATAGGCAATTGCCCCCTGGAACCATGGATACTGCTGCCCCTGGAATTGAACATGAAGCTGTCCTCTGCCTACCACCTGGTCAGACTAGTCTCTATTTCTTTACACACTACCTTGTATTTAAAGTTTGTGGTGAGTACATCCAGTAGGTGGAGTCTGGATCAAGGGTCCCCCCAACACAGTCATTTCGAGCTTTTGTGTTGGGAGGTGGGCTCTGCTCAGAAAAAGGAGGATTCTTCAAAAATAGGGAAAAGTATCAAATTTTTACTGTTTCTTTTCTTTATTTCACTCAATATCACAAACATACACTTCTAAAAAAGTTTTCCCACATCCTAAAATGCACTTGTTACTGCTAAACTGAAAACATGCCCTTCTGCAAAATAAAAGTCTACTCAAAATTTCATTGTTACTGTGAAGGGAATGATCAACAAAACTAAAGGGCAAACCTTCAAAATGGGAGAAGACAGTTGCAAATGGCCTATCTTATAAGGGGTCAGTATCCAAATTGTATAAAGACCTTGTCAAACTCAACACCCCCCAAAAACCAAACAAATAATCTAGTTGAGAAATGGGCAGAAGACATGAATAGACATTTTTCCAAAGAAGACATTCAGATGTCCAACAGAGAAATGGAAAGATGCTCAACATCATTCTTCATCAGGGAAATTAAAATCCACAGTGAGCTACCACCTCACATATGTCAGAGTGGCTAAAATTAACAACACATGAAACAATGGATATTAGTGAAGTTGCAGAGAAAGTTGCAGAAACTATTGGTGGAGATACAAACTGGTACAGCCACGCTGGAAGACAGTATAGAGATTCCTCAAAAAGTTAAAAATAGAACTACCCTACAACCCAGTAATTGCTACAAGGTATTTACCCAAAAGAAACAAAAATACTGATTTGAAGGGAAACATGCACCCCAATGTTTATAGCGACATTATCCACAATAGCCAAATTATGGAAAGAGCCCAAATGTCCATCAACTGATGAATGGATAAAGAAGATAGATGTCGTATATACATATAATGGAATATTACTCAGCCAACAAAAAGAATGAAATCTTGCCATTTGCAATGACATGGACAGAGCTAGAGTGTATTCTAAGTGAAATATTCTAAGTGAAATAAGAATTCTTTTGTATGACATCAACCTATAGCAGATCTTAGAAGAGTTAATGTATCCACAGGTGAAGGTAATTGTTGTATGCCTCTCACTTATGGAATTGGACCTTAGCATACTGAACAAAGCATACAATCTGTCCAGATGAGGCCTGGAAGTTCCAGAAGAAATGGCAGGCAAAGTTGCCATTGATGGGTTGAAATAGCTTGAAGACAAAAATTTTCCAGTAACAAAACTCTACACAGATTCATCAAGAACTTCAGTGTATACGGTATAAGGACAAATGTGATCATACAGTTACATAGCTTATCATAACAAAGAAGTGATTTAGAAATATGTACATCTTAATTGTTGATTAATTTTATATATTCAAAACTCTTGATCATCCCGCAATTGATATATAAAGGAAAGGGTGTCTTCTGTTAAAAATCCCAAAAGGGCAGGGGACCTGGGTGGCTCAGTTGGTTAAGCATCTGACTCTTGATTTTGGCCCTGGGCATGGTCTTATGGTTCATGAATGCAAACCCCTCATCGAGCTCTGTGTTGACAGTTCAGAGCCTGCTTGGGATTCTTCTCTCTTCCTCTCCCTCCCACTCCCCCTCCCTCTCCCCCCTCCCTCCCCCCTGCCCCCAGCTCCTGCTTGCTCTCTGTCTCAAAATAAATAAACTTTAAAAAAAAAAAAGGGAAAGATTGGCAGGAGCTTCAAAATGTCAACATGTCAACTATTGTAAGAAAATTCTGATGGTCAAAATTATAAAAATAAGGAAAAGAATGACAAAAAATAAAGATGATGAAAATAACAGGAGAGATAGAGATGAGATTCAAGACCTTTTCTAATAGGAAATAACAAAATAAAGATAAAATAATAAAAATACAATTTGTTAGGGTAACAACATACATAAATGTCAGCAGTGATTTCATTTGGATTTGAGGAATACAATATTTCATTATAGCATTTAAAAATTCTTAAGTTTTTAAATTTTTTTTTGAGAGGAACATGAGTTAGGATGGGAAAGAGTGTGAGAGAGAATTTTAGGTGGCTCCACTCTCAGTACAGAGCCTGATATGGGGCTCAGTCCCATGACCTTGGGATCATAACCTGAGCCCAAACCAAGAGTCAGATGCTCAACCAGCTGAGCCACGCAGGCATCCTGATTAAGGCATTTTAAAGATAAATTGATTCCATTAAATACAGTTTAAGTTTAGAAAGGGTTTTTTCTCTTAAATCTGGTTCAAATATTATTTAAGGAGATTCAATGGTACATTAATGACAAAAATAAGTTCATTACATTTTATGGATAAAATAAAAAGATGTGGTCAAAGTGATAAGAGATGCTGCCTGTTTTATTTGAAAACCAAAGGTCACATATATACTATTTTGCTAGTAAACTATGTTTTTAATATAATTTATTATCAAATTGGCTAACATACAGTGTATAAGGTGCTCTTGGTTTTGGGGGTAGATTCCTGTGATTTGTCACTTACATATAATACCCAGTGCTCATCCCAACAAGTGCCCTCCTCAGTGCCCATCACCCATTTTCCCCTCGCCCCCACCCCCAATCAACCCTCAGTTTGTTCTCTGTATTTAAGAGTCTCTTCTGGTTTGCCTCCTTCCTCTCTGTTTGTAACCATTTTTCCCCTTCCCTTCCCCCATGGTTTTCTGTTAAGTTTCTCAAGTTCCACATATGAGTGAAAACATATATCTGTCTTTCTCTGATTGACTTATTTCACAATGCAATGCAGAAGCTTTTTATCTTCATGAGGTCCCAATAGTTCATTTTTTCTTTTGATTCCCTTGTCTTTGGAGACGTGTCAAGCAAGAAATTGCTGAGGCTGAGGTCCAAAAAGTTGTTGCCTGTTTTCTCCTCTAAGGTTTTGATGGTTTCCTGTTTCACATTCAGGACCTTCATCTATTTTGAGTTCACTTTTGTGTATGGTGTAAGAAAATGGTCTAGTTTCATTCTTCTGCATGTTTCTGTCCAGTTCTCCTAGCACCATTTGCTAAAGAGACTGTCTTTTTTCCATTAGATACTCTTTCCTGCTTTGTCTAAGATTAGTTGGCTAATTTGTGCATCCAATTCTGGGTTCTCTTCCATTGGTCTATGTATCTGTTTTTGTGCCAATACCATACTGTCTTGATGAGTACAGCCTTGTAGTGGAGGCTAAAGTCTGGGATTGTGATGCCTCCAGCTTTGGTTTTCTTTGTCAACATTACTTTGGCTATTTGGGATCTTTTGTCGTTCCATACAAATTTTAGGATTGTTTGTTCTAGCTTTGAGAAGAATGCTGCTTCAATTTTGACTGGGATTGCATTGAATGTGTAGGTTGCTTTGGGTGATATTGATATTTTAACAGTATTTCTTCTTCTAATACATGAGCATGGGATATTTTTCCATTTCCTTGTGTCTTCTTCAATTTCCTTCATAAGTTCTGTAGTTTTCAGTGTACAGATCTTTTATCTCTTTGATTAGGTTTATTCCTAGGTATTTCATGGTTCTTGGTGCAATTGTAAATGGGACTTATTTCTTGATTTCTTTTTCTCTTGCTTCATTATTGGTGTAGAGAAATGCAACTGATTTCTGTACATTGATTTTGTATCCTTCGACTTTGCTGAATTAATGTATCAGTTCTAGCAGCTTTTTGGTAGAGTCTTTCAGGTTTTCCATGTAGAGTATCAGTTCATCTGAGAAGTCTAAGTTTGACTTTTTTGCCAATTTTGATGCCTTTTATTTCATTTTGTTGTCTGATTTCTGATTTTAGGACTTCCAACACTATATTAAACAGCAGTGGTAAGAGTGGACATCCTGTCATGTTCCTGATCTCAGGAGTAAAACTCTCAGTTTTTCCCCCTTGAGGGCGATATTAGCTGTGGGCTTTTCCTATATGGCTTTTATGATGTTTAGGTATGTTCCTTCTATCCTGACTTTCCTGAGGGTTTTTATTAAGAAAAGATGCTGTATTTTGTCAAATGCTTTTTCTACATCTATTAACAGGATCATATGATTCTTATCCTTTCTTTTATTAATGTGATGTATCACATTGATTGATTTTCAGATATTGAACCATCATGGCAGCCCAGGAATGAAACCCACTTGATAATGGTGAATAATTATTTTTATATACTGTTGAATTTGGTTTGCTAGTATCTTGTTGAGAATTTTTGCATCCATATTCATCAGGGATATTGGCCTGTAATTCTCCTTTTTTGTGGGGTCTTTGGTTTGGGAATCAAGGTAATGCTGGCTTCATAGAATGAGTCTGGAAGCTTTCCTTCTGTTTCCATTTTTCTGAACAGCTTGAGAAGGATAGGTATTAACTCTGCTTTAAGTGTCTGGTAGAATTCCCCTGGGAAGCCATTTGGCCCAGGACTCTTATTTGTTGGGAGAGTTTTGATAACTGATTCAATTTCTTCACTAGTTATAGGTCTGTTCAAATTTCCTAATTCTTTCCATTTGAGTTTTGGTAGTGTGTGAGTGTCTAGGAATTGGTCCATTTCTTCCATGTTGTCCAGTTTGTTGGCATATAATTTTTCATAGTAGTCTCTGATAATTGTTTGTATTTCTGAGGGTTTGGTTGTGATAAGTCTAATTTCATTTGTGATTTTATCTATTTGGGTCCTCTCTTTTCTTTTTGAGAAGTCTGGCTAAGGATTTATAAATTTTGTTTATTTTTTTTCCAAAAACTAACTCTTAGTTTCATTGATATGTTCTACTGTTTTTTTTAGGTTCTATATTGTTTATTTCTGATGTTTATTATTTCTATTCTTTTGCTGGCCTTGGGGTTTCTTTTCTGCTTCTAATTCTTTTAGGTGTGCTGTTAGATTCTATATTTGGAATTTTTCTTGTTTCTTCAGATAGGCCTGGGTTGCAATGTATTTCCCTCTTAGGACTGACTTTGCTGCATCCCAATGGGTATGGACTATCGTGTTTTCATTTTCACTTGTTTCCATATAATTTTACATTTCTTCTTTAATTGCTTGGTTGACCCAATCATTCTTTAGTACAATGTTCTTTAACCTCCATGCATTTGTAGGTTTTTCAGATTTTTCCTGTGGTTGATTTGAAGTTTCATAGTAGTATGATCTCAGTTCTTCTATATTTATTGAGGTCTGTCTTGTGACCCAGTATGTGATCTATCTTGGAGAATGTTCCATATACACTTGAGAAGAATGTGCATTCTGCTGCTTTAGGGTGGAAAGTTCTGAATATATCTGTCAAGTCCATCTGATCCAGTGTATCACTCAGGGCCATTGTTTCTTTATTGATTTTTCTGCCTAGATCATTTTTTATAGCTGTAAGTGTAGTATAAAGTCACCTGAAATCACTGCATTCCTATCAATAAGATTGCTTATGTTTGTGATTGTTTTATATATTTGGGTGCTCCAAATTGGGCGCATAAACATTTATAATTGTTGCTCTTCTTTATGGATAGACCCTATAATTATGATGTAATGCCCTTCTTCATCTCTTGTTACAGCCCTTAGTTTATTTATTTATTTTTTTATAAATTTATTTTTTTATTGTTTTTAATTTTTTTTTAACTTTATACTTTATTGTCAGGTTGGTTTCCATATAACACCCAGTGCTCTTCCCCACAAGTGACCTCCACCAAAACCATCACCCCCCCATTACCTCTCCCCCTTCTACTTCCCCCCTCAGTTTGTTTTCAGTATTCAAGAGTCTCTTGTGTTTTGTCTCCCTCCCTCTCCCTAACTCTTTTCCTCCTTCCCCTCCCCATGGTCCTCTGTTGGGTTTCTCCTGTTAGACCTATGAGTGCAAACATATGGTATCTGTCCTTCTCCGCCTGACTTATTTCGCTTAGCATGACACCCTCGAGGTCCATCC